>CM037792.1:37801291-37851291 GCA_021229015.1 Solen grandis
TGACCCACATGACCCAAATTCGAACCTGTCCAAGATTTTATGGAGAAAATTATTCTGACCATGTTTCATGAAGATTGGGCGAAAAATGTGGCCTCTAGAGTGTTAACAAGGTTTTTATAAGATTTGACCTTGTGACCTACTTTTTGACCCCACATGACCCAAAATCGAACTTGTCCAAGATTTTATGGAGACAAACATTCTTACCAAGTTTCATGTAGATTGGGCCAAAAATGTGGCCTCTAGAGTGTTAACAAGGTTTTTATAAGGTTTGACCTCGTGACCTACTTTTTGACCCCAAATTCGAACCTGTCCAAGATTTTATGGAGAAAATTATTCTGACCAAGTTTCATGAAGATTGGGCCAAAAATGTGGCCTCTAGAGTGTTAACAAGGTTTTTATAAGATTTGACCTCCTGACCTTCTTCTTGACCCCACATAACCCAATTTCGAACTTGTCCAAGATTTTATGGAGACAAACATCCTGACCATGTTTCATGAAGATTGGCCTAAATATGTGGCCTCAAAAGTGTTAACAAGCCAAATTGTTGACGACGCACGTTGCTCGACGTACGCCAGACGAAGGGCGATCACAAAAGCTCACTTGAAGCACGTTGTGCTCAGGTAAGCTAAAAAACCACAATTTCTCCTACATCCATTCAGCATTTCTTTTTCATATTTTTCATTAAAAAAATAAATTCAAAAAACATTTTAGCCCAGGCATAACACAGAAAGTGCATTCAGATTTTGCAAAAGACAATCAATTATTCGTTTTTAGTTTACTGTATTTTTTTCTTCAAATTTTGGGTCTCATTATTTCATCATGGGATTCATTGATTTAGCTTGGGGACTCATTTTTTCAAATATGCAAGTCCTTGGACTCATAACAGGAAATTTCTTGATTAACCACTGCCAATGTTTAAAAATAAAGTCACGAGCTGACTTTTTATCATCATTATCTATATGATCCTAGGTAAAGAAAAAGTTACCTGCATCTGTAAAGGTTGAATGTTCAAGAAGTTGAGCAGGCCAAATCTCTCTTTAGTTGGACAGATACACTGGAAATGAAGATAATTATCATCAAATTTCACATAAACAAGGCTCTGTCAGTATAGCAACCAATAATGTCAAGAGTCCTAACAGCTGAAAACCCCCTATGAACAATTTGAGCCAGATAGAAACAAGAAAATAATGGCAATGGGTTATGATCCCTGAACTGTACTGACCTTTCAAGCATGCATATGGTTGATGCACGTGAGATATCTTTGTGTCATAACAAACACGTCTGTAAAGTTTTATGAAAATCCAAACATACATATGGCAGCTATAGAGCGGACAAGAAAATGAAACCTATGAATATCAAAGACAATTTCGAACAACTCCTGTGACCTTGACTTTTCAAGCATGCATATGGTTGTTGCATGTGACACATATGCTTCTGTCATAAGACTCATAAAAAACACTTCTGTAAAGTTTTATGAAAATCACAACATATATATGGAAGTTATAGAGAGGACATAAAAATGAAGCCAATGAATACCAAAGACAATTTCTAACAACTTCTGTGACCTTGACTTTCAAGCATGCATATGGTTGTTGCACCAACACATCTTCATGTAATGACAAACACTTTTGTAAAATTAAATGAAAATCCAAACATAGATATGGAAATTATAGAGCGGACACAAAAAGACAACTTCTAACAATTCATGTGACCTTGATCATCCAAGCGCGCACAAGGTAGATGCACATGACACACTTTTGTGTTATGACACTTTTGTGAAGTTTTATGAAAATCCATCAATATGGAAGTTATAGAGCAGATACAAAGATGTAGCCTAGGAACACTAAAGACGATTTCTAGCAATTCCTGTGACCTTGATCGTTCAAGGGTTCATAAAGCTGATGCGTGCAACACACCCTTATGTTATATGGAATACTTCTGTTAAGTTTTATGAAATCCATTCATAAATGTCCAAGTTATGAAGCGGACACAAAAGCGGGATGGACACGTGGCCAGATTGGAGTAAGGGCAATTTCTTTTGTTATTTTCTCTTGTTTTTAGTTGTGTGTGACGAAGCCACTCATAACTATAGTACCTACATTCTGAGTATCTGTTTCTTTTAATTGAAACCGAATAACCTCTCAATTTTGTATGAATGATCGAACGATTGAACAAAATTCTACAACACAGGTATGCTGAGATTCAGCTAAAGTGTCAAAAACTCAATTTTAAGTAAAATAATAGACACAATAATTGTGTGTGGCATAAAAGCAGCAAAGAACTAATTTCTCTATGATGTTGCGTAACTGTAACTTTACCATGTGGAGGAATATAATTTCTTTTGATTCAAAGGTGGCTTGTAGGTGAATTTGGAATGTGGATGTGCAGGTTTTGGTCATTTAGTGGTGTTACATTGATCCATATAGAAAACTTAAATTCCAATACCAATACGTGTAACTTACTAATAATCACATCAAGCTAACAACCTCAGATACCTCAAGGCGTTATTTGATGCACTATAGAAGTGCCGATATCTGTATATCTGTTTAAAAGTAACTGATATTTTTATCTATAAATAGAGACTGTGCAGTCGTTCGGTTAAATAAGATACTTAGAGTTCAAATCAAAGTGCTGATAATGCTGAGAGAACAGTATTGTTGCATTTATTTTGTTATCAAAGTAAATTCAATAAACTGGGATCAAATTTTCAAGCAAATGACAAAAATCGCGTTCACTTTGCGTTAACAAGGTCATTACAAGAAATTAAAGATGAACGCAACATTTGTTTCAACGGACTGTTAACAATTAGCACATCGCCACTGTTATACTCTCCCTACTTCTATAGCCTACAGTTTATAAGATTTATATCAAATATGCATATCTAAATCAAAAGGAAACAAATCTAAAAGAACAATCGTTCATATTTTTAATATAAGTTTGGTATCTGGCAAAAACTGTAGTTATATAAGATACTGAGAGTACAAATCAAAACGCTGATAGTGCTGAGAGAACAGTATTGTCGCATTTCTTTTGTTTGCAACTGGGGTTAAATTTTCGAGCAAATGACAAAAAAACAAAAAACAAAAACAAGAGGCCCAAGGGCCATAAACGCTCACCAGTGTAAATCAGCATATTCAAGATGATTTTTTCTATAAGGAAATCAAATGACAAACCAGAGATCAACTTCATTTTAGCAATCATGGCAGACATTCATGAAACCAATCCTGACCATTACTTTCATGGAAGTAAAATTCTGAAATTTATTAATTGAAGATAATATAATATATTGTATTATCAGTTGCAGTTACACGATGTGATAGTTTGAAAGCCACAGGGCTTTTTGTATGGGAAGAAAATGAAAGCAGTTCGTTAAAATGGTTGATTTAACTTTTACAAAACATGAATAAACTTTTAAATAACAATCTGTAACAAAATATTTCGAAAATTCTTTAATATCGTTTCAGATTCCTTTTATTTACAAGTTGTCAAAAGAGATCGTTTCAGATATTATTTACAAGTTGTCAAAATACTAAAAGTACTCTCCAATTACCTACAGTGTGTCTTTTAGCTTATCCACAAAAAGCATCTCTAAAATTAAAATTTCGTAACAAAATAGCAATTGCGTACTGACATCGCCAGAATCGCAAATTATGCAAAATAAGTAAACAGATAAGCTATTCAAGTTTTTCCTCTCTCTTTTTGTCTCTTTAAATTACCATGGGATTACCAGTGTACTGAGAAAACAACAATAACAAATTGAAAGAAATGTTAAAATGCGGTTGAGAAAAATATACTTACGGAGGGAAGGGGCCAAATTTCGCCCTATTGACCTTGCACAGAAGAAAATTTAAGTTCTATATAGAGTATTAGGAAACCACCCTAGGGACCATTTTTGGGATTAACTTATTTTAGCCATATTGGTATACATTCTGAGGTTACATATTGGGCACAAAGGAAATTAAATTCACAGTGCTTCATAAAAAAAGTATTTTGATGGTTCTATAATAAGATATAAGGAAATTAGCCAAAATCTCTAAGGGCTCATTTTTCAAGAAAACTTATTTTAGCAATTATGGTAGACATTCATGAGGTGACTATTTGTGCCAAAGGAAAATTAATTCTACCATTGTTTCAGAGGAAATGATTTTCAAAGTTTTCAATTATTTTTCTATTTGTTGCATGGCAACCAGTTCTTCATGACAACTTATTACAATTTGTAAGGCCCACCTAAGGATCACACATGCCAAGTTTATCAAATCTTCAAGGTTCAGAGGAATGATTTTCAAGTTTTCAATTTTTTCTAAATTGTTGCCATGCAACCAAGTCTTCATGGATCAACTTTATGACAATTTTTTAGAGGCCCACCCAAGGATCATAACATGCCAAGTTTATCAAATTATTCCAGCGTTTCAAGAGATGATTTTCAAAGTTTTCAATTATTTTCAATTTGTTGCATGCACCAGAGTTCTCATGGATCAACTTATGGCAATTTTTGTAGAGCCACCAAGGATCATACATGCCAAGTTTAATCAAATTCTGTCCAGCGCTTCAGAGGAGATGATTTTCAAATTTCAATTATTTTTCATTTGTTGTCATGGGCAACCAATTCTTCATGATCAACTTTATTGAGCATTTTTGTAGAGCCCACCCAAGACATAATGCCAAGTTTTATCAATTGTCACGGTTTCAGGGAATGATTTTCAAAGTTTTCAATTAGTTATCCTATGTTGTTGCCATGGCAACCAAAAGTTCTTAGAAAACTTATGTACAATTTTGTAGAGGCACCCAAGGTCATACATGCCAAGTTTTATCAAATTCTGTCCAGTGCTTTCAGAGGAGATGATTTTCAAAGTATTCAATTAGTTTTTCTATTTGTTGCCATGGCAACCAGAGTTCTTCATGGATCAACTTTATTTGAGCAATTTTTGTAGAGGCCCACCCAAGGATCATACATGCCAAGTTTTATCAAATTCTGTCCAGCGGTTTCAGAGGAGATGTCTTTTAAAGCAAATTGTTGACGACGGACGATGACGGACGAAGGGTGATCCCAATAGCTCACCCTGAGCACTTCGTGCAAAACACCTGATGACAGATGATACTCGGCTAAAGTGCAAACAAACAAAATGTGGACAACAGACAGAAGACAGACATTCATTGTTCCCAATAGCTCATCCTGAGCAAATGTGCTCAAGTGTTCATAAATCATCTCAGTGAAAAGGACTGGTCAGTGAAATATCAATTTTATACATGTCAGACGAGTCTTCAAGCATATTTACAAGATACAAGTTTTGTAAAACTTAAGTGTACCCTAATCATTCTTTGTCCCTCGCCATTAGCCTCGGCATACGCAGAACACAAGACAAGCAGAAGTAACATTGGCACCAGGAACTCCATGATATCCAGCACACTGGGGGACTCACTGAGCCAGTATATCACATAGTCAGCACACCAGATGAGCACAAAAGCGATCCAACTGGCCAACCATCGCTGCAGACACTGGGACGTCAGTCTCATGCGACTCTGGACAACAGTCAAAAGTTTAATGTAAACAAGTTTAATCAAGTTATTGTTTCATTCATTATTTATAGTAATAAGTGTTTTTTTTCCTTCCAAAGATTCTGTTACATTTGACAACAACCATCAAAAACCAGATAATGCAAAAAGTAAAAGAGGGCCAATATGGCCCAAAAGTCGCTCACCTGAGAAACTATGCCTTCATTGCCTGCACTGCTCAAAAATGAAGATTTCTGAGTGTAAAAACAGCAAATTTGTGTGATGCTGATATTTCAATCCAAAATGTAGGTCTATTTTTTAAGTATCAGTTATAATTGAACTCAACTGAGATGTTGTTGCCATTATTATTGTGTTTGATGATAATTGCTTTATAATTACAGATGCAAGAGTGCAAACAAAGTAAAATTTAGGTGGCTATAATCAAACCTGGCTGAGAGATTATATCCTTAAACATTGTCATTAAGTTTGAAGATGATTGCTTAAGAAATGAAGATGCTAAATAATAAAAATAAACCAGAGGGCCATATGGCCCTAGATCACTCACCAGAGTACATAAGCTTATTAAAAACAATTCAAGTCACTTGATTTTACCTGGTTTCTTCAGCAGCAGCTAGATTCAAATTTCAGTTGCAAAGAATTCTTAGGTTAGTCAATCATTCTTAAAATGCTTGTGCAATTATGGTATGAAACCTTGAGGTAATAATTGGTGCAAAACAATAATTAAAACATTAGTTCAAGAAGAGATAAATTTTGAAATTTTCTATATAGAGTATATATAAGGAAACTAGATGACTCCCTATATATATATATATATGTATATATATATACATGTATAAGGAAACTAGATGACTCCCTATATATATATATATATATATATATATATTACATGTATAAGAAAACTAGATGACCCCCCCCCATATATATATATATATATATATATATATATATATATATTTTTTTTTTTTTTTTTTTTTTTTTTTAAATCTTCTATATGGAATAAGTATAAGAGGAAACTTATAGTTCATTTTTCAAGGGATCAACCTTATTTTAGCAATTATGGTAGACAGTCATGAGGTGACCAGTTGTGCTGAATGAAATTAAATTCTGACTATTGGTTTCACAAAAGAAGAATTTGAAATTTTATATAGAGAGTATAATAATGAAAGTACCTGACCCCTAGGGGCCTCCCTTTTTCGAGGGATCAACTTAATTCTAGCAACTATGGTGGACAAGTATGAGTTGACAATTTGTGCCAAGTCATTTCTATAAGGAAATTTGTGCCAAATGAAATTAAATTCTGACCAATGGTTTCACAGAAGAATTTTCGAAATACAGTATATAAGGAAACACTTGGACCCCACAGGGGCCTCATTTTTCACTGGATCACCTTTTTTTAGCATCATGAGGTGACCATTTATGCAAATTGACACTGAATTTTGACCATTGGTTTCACAGAAGAAGATTTTTGAATTTTCGAAATACAGTGTATCTTTTGCTCACCTGCAAAGTAGTGAAAACAGTAAAAAAAATGGTTGCATCAGAAACGAGCCAATCTTTACAGTGAATGCCTGTAACGTAACAGGTAAAATTTTTCTCTCCTCAAAACCTGACCCCATTAATTATAATTATTTTTTTAGAAAAGTAATCACCAAATTGATATATTAAATTTAAAAAATTTATTAGAATGACTTAAAATGCAGGGGTGCTGAAATCCTAAGTCCGACTTGTCTGACACAGGTAAACTTACTGCTGGACAAGTAACTATTTAAGCTTAACTTGTCCACGGACAAGTAAACATTTCCATTTTAAACTGATCTAAATAAAGTAATTTCAATCCATGATAACAATATCATAAGAAAAACGTTAACATCCAAATGGTGTCATCTTGGGAAATATCCAGTATCACATGCTGCAGACCGGAGCGCTCAATTGTCAAACTGAATACGTCTGTACTGAAATCGAGTTCTGGCTTTCGTATTTTATTTGTTAAATGCCTAATTGTTTGGCTAATGCATGCGTATGGTACATGTATCATATATTTGCATTAAAAGGTTCTGAAAAAGTATATGGTCTGGTATACAGAAAGACAGCCGTATTCAAACAGTCTTTTTACATACAATTTACCTAGCCGAAACACACAGAGCGCGTTAGTTGTACTTCCTAAGCAGCGATGTTTCTTTTTGTCTCAAATTAAATGGATCAATTTGTAATTAGAAGCAGTAAGTCTGGGCAAGCCCAGCCCAGCAATATCCAAAATAAACGTAAATAAATCTAAGGCCGAAAGAGATCATGAATATGACAAAGGAAAAACACAAGCGATCCTTTCAAACCAAATGGCTAATGCAGATGACACTTAATGCAATTTTCTGTATGGTATGTAGGCAGCTGAGCTTCCCCAACTTACTGATCAATCTTCAGTATTGTTCACTGAAAGGGAAGATACCCATATTTCACATCAGCTAAATGCATAGCCCGAACAGCCCTCGTACAGCTGGGACAAGATCTTAAGGTCAACTGAGTGCTGTGACCTTGACCTTCAAGCTAAAATTCTGGTTCTTGTTCACAACACCTCATCTTGTCCTAAGGATGACTTGTGCCAAATTAATTTAAAAGCGACCAAACATAACAAAGTTACAGCAGAGACACGAATTCTTGCACACACAAACACATGGACAGGTGTAACACTATATGCCCATCACCATTTCATGGCGGGGACATAACAAAAAACTGAATACATGCTTTACTGAACAACACACCTGTAACATTGAAAAACGTATTTTTAACCATTTTATGTTATAAAAAAAGATTGGTGCATTATAGCTTTTACATAACGTTTTCATAGGCTGCAGTAGTTAAATTGTGTCCACAAAAGAAGGTTAACATGTTTAGTGCTGAAAAACAGCAATGACTGAAAAACTATTTCGGTTAATTTTAACATTGTCAAACGTATTTTTTAAACCTGCAAAAAAAGCACCCGTCTCATAATGTTGCAGAGAAATCGCTGTAAAGATTGGCCTGTTTCTGAGGCAACGATTTTATACCCCTTTCAATATGCTTCAGGCATTTGCTGTAAAGACTGACCCGGTGGGCAAAGGATAAAACATAACAAGGGGACCTAGGGGCCTCATTTTTCACTGGATCAACTTTATTTTAGAAATTATTGTAGACATTCAAGACATGACCATTTGTGCAAAATGATATTAAATTCTGACCATTGGTTTCATAGAAGAAGAATTTTTAAATTTTCTATATAAGAAAGCGAGGCAACCCCCTAGGGGCCTAAAGTGGTAGACAACCATTAGGTGACCATTTCTGCTAAATGGAACAAGAGCCATGTTAACATGGCCTTCCCCCGCTGAATGCTTGCTTGTAAGATGTGTTGGAGAGTAGAATAATATTTTTTTTTTTAATTATTTGGTAATGAAGTCTGATGCTTGAAGTGATTACAGATATAAAACCTATGTGAAGACCTAAAGATTCCCCTATTTTAAGGTGTTCAGGTAAAATGTTATGGTCACTATGACCTCTTATAGATTTTTTCCTTCACCCTAACTATTTCACTTATTAACAATGGGCAATACTAAAAAATTATGATAGAAAGAGTTATCATTCTTGTGCACTGAACTTCTTGATGAGATTTATCCACCTATGAAGTTTCAAGTTGATACCGCAAATACTTTTTGACTTATGCTCCAGACAAAAGTTTAGCCTGAAAAATAACAAAGGGCAATAACTTTAAAATAATGATAGAAAGAGTTATCATTCTTGTGCACTGAACTTCTCCTCAATGAGATCTATCCACCTTTGAAGTATCAAGTTGATACTGCAAATACTTTTTGACTTATGCTCCAGACAAAAATTTAGCCTGAAAAATAATAAAGGGCAATAACTCAAAAATAATGATAAAAAGAGTAAGAATTCTTGTGCAATGCACTCCTCCTCAATCAGATCTATCCACTTATGAAGTATCAAGTTGGTATCTTAAATACTTTTTGAGTTATTCTACGGACAAAATTGTGGGACGGACAAAGACTATTACCATATCCCCCGCTGCCTTTTGGTGGGGGATAATTAAATTCTGACCACTGGCTTCATAGAAGAAGAATTTCAAAGTTTCCTTTATAGAATATATAAGGAAACAGGGGCCTCATTTTTCAAGGGATCAACATTATTTTAGCAATTATGGTAGTCAGTCATAAGGTGACATTTTGTGCCATATGAAATTAAATTATGTACATTGGTTTCACAGGACAAGATTTTGAAATTTTCTAAATACAGTATGTATTAGGAAACAAGCAGGCCCCCTTAAGGTCTCATTTTTCATGGGATCATCTTTATTTTAGCAATCATGGTAGACAGTCATGAGGTGATCTCTTGTGCTAAATGAAATAAAATTCTGGCCATTGCCTTCATATAATAAGATTTTTTTTTTTTTTTCTTTATCAAGTATGTAAGTAAACAAGCTGACCCCATGGGGCCTCATTTTCTTAAGGGATCAATTTCATTTTCAATTATGGTAGAGCACTATGAGGTGACCATTTGTGCCAAAAGAAATTACATTCTTATCACTGGTTTCAGAGGAAATTTTAAAGGTTTTTTAAGTTTTTAAGTAAAATTCTGTTGGTTGCCATGGCAACCAGAGTTCTGCCTTGATTAAATTTATCTCAGCAACTTTTGTGGAGGTTCACACAAAGACTATCCATGCCAAGTTTCATTGATATCTACTGGTTGGTTTCAGAGGATATGTTGTTTGAAGCAAATTGTTGACAACAGGCACAGGGTGACCATAATAGCTCACCTGGTGAGCTAAAACAAGAGGGCCATATGACCTTAGATCGCTCAACAGAGAACATCATCTTATTTAATTTAAAACAATTCTTTTCTATAATTTTCTAAAAGTTTTGTTATGAAATGTAACCCTGATTATTTTTATAAAACTTTTTTTTCACGTTTAAAATTAAAATCTATGGTCATATCATGCCAATTAAAAGTCTACCCATTTTAAATTTCTCTAATTTCCCTATAATTAACAAGCTGATTACTTATTCAATTGTTGTAGTTATGAGCTTTTTCAATCATCCAGTTGCCTTGACTTTTCCCTGTGCTGTTTTGATTCAAGACAATTTCTTTTGAATTTAAAGATCTTAACATTTGATTTCAGTTTTAAATCAAAGTCTTTGAAAAGTAGTTATGAAAGTGATTGACTAATATGATGGGATATCTAATTCTATTTTAGTCAAGTTTTCGTGGGAAGTCTTCATGCCAATTAACGATTGTCAAAACTTTAGACAATCGAAACGCGTCACGGTGATTGTTACTGCTAATCAGGGACAGCTCATCTGGACATATAACAAATACTCTTTAGCTGGACAGGAAATACATCTGTAGACCCCAAGATTGCTCTCTGTTACGTAATATTACCCATATCACACATTTGTTTTCACTCTCCATAAAATCTTATCTACCGTGTTATCAAAACATCCGAATAACGGCATGTGCGACCTTCACCTGTACCAGAAACCAGGTGTCGTAAAATGACAACTTGAATCAAGTTTTTCACAGGACCATCGTTCGCATTATTGAGGTCAAAAGAAGACTAATTTTACGATTTGGTCCGATTTTAGTGGTCTTTTTACGCAATTTTGAGTTGCCCGCTTTAATGAGGTGAGCGACCATTGAAATATATAGAGAAAAATTTGGGTCCGACAAAATGTGCTCGTAATATTGAGTTGGTCGTGTCGCAGAGTGAGCTTTTACTGTATATTCTTCCCCTGATTAAATATACATATTAGGCAAATTAGCCCTGCCCATGGTGGCCATGTTTTTCTATGAATTAGAATAACTTTAGCATCTTTTGTGAAGCTTCACTCAATGACCTTCCCTGCTAAATTTAATCAAATTCTGTCCTGCGGTTTCAGGAGATGTCATTTTGAGATTTCACTATATACATATAAAGCAAATTAGCCACACCCCTGGCGACGATGTTTTTTTACAGATTGTAATCATTTTAGCAACTTTTTCGAAGCTTCACCAAAGGATCATCCCTGCCAGCTTACATCAAATTCTGTCCAGCAGTTTCAGAGGAAATGTCATTTAGAGATTTCACTATAAACATATAAGGTAAATTAGCCCTGCCTATGGCAGCCATGTTTTTTTACCGATCAGAATAATTTAAGTAACTTTTGTGAGGCTTCTCCAAATGATCATCCCTGCTAAATTTAATCAAATTCTGTCCAGTGGTTTCAGATGAGATCTGGTTTAAAGATTTCACTTTTGTGAAGCTTCACCCAAAGATCATCCCTGCCAAATGCAATCAAATTCTGTCTAGCAGTTTCAGAGGAGATGTCGTTTAAAGATTTCACTAAATACATATACAACAAATTAGCCCCGCCCCTGGTGGCTAGGATAGGATAATTTTAGCAACTTTTGTGAAGGTTCACCCAAGGAGTATCCCTGCGAAATTTAATCAAATTTTGCCAAGCGGTTTCAGAGGAGATGTCGTTTAAAGTAAAGTGTTGACGACAGACAACGGACGACTGATGAAGGGTGATCACAAAAGCTCACCTTGAGCACTTCGTGCCCAGGTGAGCTAAAAATGATATCAAATTCTGACCATTGGTTTCAGAAAAAAAGAATTTTGAAATTATATATATAGAGTATATATAAGGAAATTAGCTGAACACACTTGGGACATCATTTTTCAAGGGATCAACTTTATTTTAGCAATCATTGTAGACATTCAGGAGGTGTCCAATTCTGCAAAATAAAACTGAATTCTGACCACTGGCTTAATTAGAAGAATTTGGAAATTTTCAATTCCCCATTTTTAGGGATCAACTTTATTTTAGCAATTATGGTAGACATTTATGAGGTGGCCATTTCTGCAAAATTAAATTAAGTTTTGACCAATGGTTTCATAGAAGACGTATTTTAAAATTTTATATAATATATAAGGAAACTAGCTGACCCCAAAGGGGCCTCAGTTTTCAAGAGATCAATTTTAGTTTTGCAATTATGGTAGACATTCATGAGGTGAACATTTCTGCAAAATGAAATACAATTCTGTCCATTGAGTTCACAGAAGAAGAATTTTAAATTTTCTATAAATTGGGGCCTCATTTTTCAAGGGATCAAGGGAGGTGACCATTTGTGCCAAAGGGAATTTAATTCTGACATTTGGCTTCATAGAAGAAGAATGTTGAAATTTTCTATACAGAGTATTTAAGGAAATTAGCCACCCCCCAATGGGACCTAATTTTTCAAGGGATAAACTTTATTCTAGCAATTATAGAAGACATTCATGAGGTGTCCATTTGTACTAAAGGAAATTAAATTCTGACCATTTGTTTCAGAGGAGATAATTTTTAAATTTTTGTATTTTTTTTATTTCCATTGCCATGGCAACCAGAGTTCTACATGGATTCAGTTTATTTTAGCAAGTTTTGTGAAGGTTCACCCAAGGATCATCTCTGTCAAGATTGATCAAATTCTGTCCAGTGGTTTCAGAGGAGATGTTGTTTAAAGTCTTAACTATATACTTTTAAGGCAAATTAGCCCCACCCCTGGCAGCCATGCTATTTTACAGATCAGAATAATTTTAGCAATCTTATTTTTACGGGATCAACTTCATTCTAGCAATTATGGTAGAGCACTATAATGTGACAATTTCTGCCAATGGAAATTAAATTCTGACCATTTGTTTCAGAGGAGATGATTTTTAATTTATTTTTTTTCTTTCCGTTGCCATGGCAACCAGAGTTCTTCATAGATTCAGTTTATTTTAGCAACTTTTGTGAAGGTTCACCCAAGGATCATCCCTAGTTTAATCAAATTCTGCCTATCAGTTTCAGAGATATCATTTAAAGTTTTCACCATATACATTTAAGGCAAATTAGCCCTGCCCCTGGCAGCCATATTTTTTACAGATCAGAATAATTTAAGCAATCTTGGTAGAGGGTTACCCATGGAACATCTGAACTAAAACAATTTGAAATCTGGCCAGTAGTTCCGAAGGAGATGATCTTTAAATTTTTCAAATTTTTTCTTAGCAACTCTGGTGAAGGTTAACCAAAGGATCATACCTGCCAAGTTTAATCAAATTCTGTCCAGCAGTTTAAGAGGAGGTGTTGTTTAAAGCAAATTGTTAACAACGGACACAGGGTGATCACAAACTGCCTAATTACTTAACAATATTTTCAAGTAACATAGCAGCCTGCCATCCCCTGACCAGACACCCAATAATGTTGCCACCACTGCCTAATTACTTATAGATATTTTCCAGTAATACAGCAGCCACTCATTCCCTACCCAAACCAACAACAGTGTTGCCACCACCGTCTAGTTACTTACAGATATTTTCCAGTAACACAGCAGCCAACCATTCACTGCTCAGACCAACAACAGTGTTGCCACCACTGCCTAGTTACTTATAGATATTTTCCAGTAATACAGCAGCCACTCATTCCCTACCCAAACCAACAACAGTGTTGCCACCACCGTCTAGTTACTTACAGATATTTTCCAGTAACACAGTAGTAGCTCGTCCACTGTCATCACAGGGGGGCCTGCTGGAACTTCCTTCCCCACAGTGTCTCCTTTCAACCTGCCCATCTGAAATGAGACTAGACTCATAATTCTTGGCTATCAATTGTTTAAACAAGAGGGCCATAATGGCCCTGAATTGCTCACCTGATTATAAATGAGCAACATATATTGGATTTTTCATATTGACCTACTTTTTGACCCCATATGACCCACTTGTCCAAGATTTTATGGAAACAGACATTCTGACCAAGTTTAGCGAAGATTGGTAAACAAATGTGGCCTCTAGAGTGTTAACAAGGTTTTTCTAAGATTTGACCTCAGGACTATTTTTTGACCCCACATTACCCAATTTTGAATTTGTCCAAGATTTTATGGAGACAAACATTCTGACCAAGTTTCATGAAGATTGGCCTTTAAATATGGCCTCTAGAGTGTTAACAAGCCAAATTGTTGACGCCGGATGCCGGACGCCGGATTTGCGCTCAGGTGAGCTAAAAAATATACAGTTTAGATATAAATTGAAAGGAAAAATAACAAAAGTTTTACTTTTATACCGGGTTTACTATAACTTATTTTTTGATGCAGACTTATAAAGATGATGATGATGATGATGATGATGATAAAGATGATGCTATAAGCAGATATATGCTCAGCTAGAGTCTCAGTATGATGTTCTTAAAAGAAAATTTTCCCTAAGAATCAAGCTCAAACACAAGTTTGAGTATGATGTTTTGGTGTTCTTAAACACTGTCTCATGCATAAATGAGAATGAAATTTGACTTAGTTGTGAAGTGCTTAAATGATCGTGTGATCACTGCTCATCAATAAAACTTGGTTAAGTCTGAGTTTGTGTTTGAGTTTTAGTATTATTTTCAATATCTTTGAGAACTTGTGGCCAGTCACCCTTTAACAAAATAAAACATGTATGATTTTTTAGCTCACCTGAGCACTATGTGCTCAAGGTGAGCTTTTGTTGTCATCCTGCGTCTGGCGTCCGTGTCGTCAACAATTTACTTTAAATGGCATCTCCTCTCAAACCGCTGGACAGAATTTGCTTATACATGGCAGGGATCCTTCACAAAAGTTGCTAAAACTAGAAATATCACTGAAGGCGATTAATACCCCCGCAAAATCCTTTAATACAGGAGAAGCCAGACTCCAGGCAGAGCATAGATTAGAACCTGTATACATAGTATATTGGTTATGATAGTAAGTAATAAGTAAGTAAAGCCCTTATTTAAAGTGGATAGAGAGTCAGTTATGGTTGTTCGGCACTGTAGTTTAAAAGTGTAGAGTTACAGTTCTTGGACACTGCACTTCTCCTAGTCACCATCTGTTTACATTTTAAGTTCAAGTAAATACCATGTTTAATATTCAAGTTATGTTCAGGACAAAAAAAAACAAAAAAACAATTAACAAAGGGAGATTATTAAAAAATGGGACCAGGTAGAGTTACAGTTCTTGGACACTACACTTTTCCTAGTCCCCATCTGTTTACATTTTAAGTTTCAAGTCAATACCTTGTATAATAATAAGTTATTTTCCGGACAAGAAAAACAGAGATAATTCAAAAATGGTACCAGGGCAATAACTCTGCCATCCTTGAGACAACTCAAGTGAAATTTAAGACAAGCACCTCTCCTGAGGATAATCAATGCACACACAAAATTTGAACCGAATTGGTTAAGAAATGTAGAAGAAGTTCACATCACAAGATATTTAGAGTCAAATCAGGGGCAATAACTCTGTAATTCTTGACATAACTCAAGTGAAATTTGTCACGCACCTCTCCACCTAATTATAAATGCACACACAAAATTTGAACTGAATCAGTTCAGAAATGTTGAAGTAGTTTGCATCACAAGATTTTGGATGGACGGACAGACCGACAAACCAACAGACCAACGGACCAACAGACCGACAGACTGACTCCTTTATACCCCCTCTCAAACTTTGTTTGTGGGGGTATAATAAACCTGATCCATGTAGAACTCTGGTTACCATGGCAACGGAAAAAAAAAAATGGAAACTTTAAAAATCATCTCCTTCAAAACTAATAGCCAGATTTCAAAATGTTTTCGTACAGATGTTCCTTGGGTAACCCTCTACCAAGATTGCTAAAACTTTCCGTTCCATAAAAAAACATGGCTGCCAGGGGCAGGGCTAATTTGCCTTAAATATATATTGTGAAAACTTTAAATGACATCTCCTCTGAAACTGCTAGACAGAATTCAATTAAACTTGGCAGGGGTGATCCTTGGGTGAACGTTCACAAAAGTTGCTAAAATAAACTTGATCCATGTAGAATAATTATGAAAACTTTAAAAATCATCTCCTTCAAATTTACTGGCCCAATGTCAAATTATTTTAGTACAGATGTTCCTTTGATGAGCAATCCAGGGCTTCTAGGGCCCTCTTATTTATCATACATTTCCTTTTCCCTTCAGTATATAACTGGAATTCCTGATTACCAAGTGACCAGGTGGTTTTTTCATGCCAAGACCTACAATAAGGACAATAGTTAACCCTGTATTAGAGGAGAACCTTTTACTAAACTTTGTTAATTTTCTACCATCCAAGATCAAAGTTAAATGCAATGTCCAAACTTGCACCAGTGGTATTTACTACCCTTTCAATACTCAATCCTTTAATGCTGTTAAGTCTTACCTGGTCTATGACACTACCAACACTATTACCACCTTGGCCTGGGTTGACATCATGTCCCGGGTTGCCGCATCCTGGGTTACTGCTGCCCTGAATGGGTGGGGACACATTGTCCATCCCATCCTCCAGCTCGGGGGATCTCCCACTTTCCTCCTCGCAATCTTGTGATATCATGTCTTCGGAGAGGAAGAACCATTCATCTGAAGGGACAAGTAATTTGTTACATGCTCACCTGAGAAAATTCGCCTTTATTACCTGTACAAATTACTATATTATAGCTATGTCATACTGAGCATATAATCAGAATCAAGCAAGAACATTTCAATTCTATACATCAAACAGTAAATGTGATCTATATTTGAAGGCTGTAGTTTAAAAAATCAAAAGATGGTCACTAGGTCATGGTCATCCAAGGTCAAAGTTAAATGCAATATACAAATTTGCACCAGAGGTCCAAATGTAAAAGTTATAGAAAAAAAAAAACTGAGTGCTCCCCGAAGAACTATTGTTACAAATAAGGCCTTGGTCAATGGGTGGGAGGATATGTTGAAATCCCCATTCCTCAATCATATCTATTCTCCTCATCAGATGAGATGTTTTACCAACTCTAATTTGGAGACTTAGTAACAGTTTACTATTTAATATGATAATACGTGTTACTCATCAGATCTTTCATTGATTTTTTTTAAAGTTTTTATACTTCTAAAAATTAAGTCATATATTTCAATGTGTATCATACCTCATATCAAAGAGGTTAACCAACACTCTTGACATATGACTGGATATTTGAAATAGTGTATAATGGCCTAAACAACAATTAGCTGACATGATTATGATTGACATTACTAGCATATTGAATTTTGTGGGGTTTTGTTTAAATGATATCTCCTCTTAAATTATGCAAATGACATAAATATTAGTCAACAACATGGTAGTAGGGGCCATAACTCTCTTAAAAATTGAGGAACCAGGTCACTTCGACGATATGCGTATCTACTCTTGGTAATTATAAAGCTTCCCATAAAGTTTCATTGAATTCAAGCCATTAGTTCCTGAGAAATAGCCCGGACAAAAATCATGCAACATGAACTATAGGCCAAAAAGTCAAGGGGCCATAACTCTGTGAAAAATTCAGGAACCAGGTCACACCGACGATATGCGTATCTACTCTTGGTGATAAAGCTTCCCATAAAGTTTTTGACCTTTTCCAGAAATAGCCCGGACAAAATCATGCAAATGACTATAGGCCAAAAAGTCAATGGGCCTTAACTCTTTGAAAAATTTAGGAATCAGGTCATGCTGACGATATGCCCATCTCCTCTTGGTAATAAAGCTTCCCATACAGTTTCATTGAATTCAAGCCATTAGTTCCTGAGAAATAGCCCGGACAAGAATCATGCAATATGTACTATAGGCCAAAAAGTCAATGGGCCTTAACTCTTTGAAAAATTTAGGAATCAGGTCATGCTGACGATATGCCCATCTCCTCTTGGTAATAAAGCTTCCCATAAGTTTTTGAATTCAAGCCATTAGTTCCTGAGAAATAGCCCGGACAAGAATCATGCAATATGTACTATAGGCCAAAAGGTCAAGGGGCCTTAACTCTTTGAAAAATTTAGGAATCGGGTCATGCTGACAATATGCGCATCTCCTCTTGGTAATAAAGCTTCCCATAAAGTTTCGTTGAATTCAAGCCATTAGTTCCTGAGAAATAGCCCGGACAAGAATCATGCAATATGTACTATAGGCCAAAAAGTCAAGGGGCCATAACTCTGTGAAAAATTGAGGAACCTAGTCACGCCGACGATATGCGTATCTACTCTTGGTGGTAAAGCTTCCCATAAAGTTTCGTTGAATTCAAGCCATTAATTCCTGAGAAATAGCCCGGACAAGAATCATGCAATATGAACTAAAGACCAAAAAGTCAAGGGGCCTTAACTCTGTGAAAAATTTAGGAATCAGGTCATGCTGACGATATGAGCATCTCCTCTTGGTAATAAAGCTTCCCATAAAGTTTTGTTGAATTCAAGCCATTAGTTCCTGAGAAATAGCCCGGACAAGAATCATACAATATGTACTATAGGCCGAAAAGTCAATGGGCCATAACTCTGTGAAAAATTTAGGAATAGGGTCATGCTGACGATATGCGCATTTCCTTTTGGTAATAAAGCTTCCCATAAAGTTTCGTTGAATTCAAGCCGTTAGTTCCTGAGAAATAGTCCGGACAAGGAAAGTGTGACGGACGGACGGACAAAGCGGCGACTATATGCGTCACCTTCGGTGAGCATAATTAGAAGTTGTAGCTTAAACATTCAATAGAAGGTCATGGTCAAAATCATCCACGGTCAAAGTTAAATGCAACACACAAAACTGTAAATGTGGTACAAAACTGAAAGTCGGAGCTCCCTATATAAGTCTACTGGTCTGTAAAAACAAGGGAACATCAGGCATGGACAATTATGACCAAAGGGTCACAATTTGAACAAACTTGTCAAAGGACATCGTCCTTTGATTTTATATTAACAAGAGCCATGTTGACATGGCCATCCCCCGCTGTAAGCTTGCTCTCTAGAAGATGTATTGGAGAGTAGAAAATTTCATTTTTAAAAGAAATTTTTTAGTAATGAAGACTGCTTAAAGTAATTATAGATATGAAACCCATGTTAGACCTACTAATTCCTCTATTTTGAGGCCTACAGGTAAAATGTCAAGGTCACTGTGATAAAAATTAAGCCTGAAAAGTAACAAAGGGCAATAACCAAAACATTATGAAAGGTAAAGTTATCATTCTTGTGAACTGCACTCCTCCTCAATGAGATCTATTCACCTATGAAGTTTCAAGTTGATATCTCAAATACTTTTTGAGTTTAGCTCCAGACAAAAATTAAGCCTGAAAAATAACAAAGGGCAATAACTCAAATATTATGAAAGGTAGAGTTATCATTCTTGTGAACTGCACACCTCCTCCATAAGATCTATCCACCTATGAAGTTTCGAGTTGTCATCTCAAATACTTTTCGAGTTATACTCTGGACAAAAATTAAGTCTGAAATATAACAAAGGGCAATAACTCAAAAAGTATGAAAGGTAGAGCTATCATTCCTGTGCACTGCACTCCTCCTCAATGAGATCTATTCACCTATGAATTATCAAGTTGATACCTCAAATACTTTTTGAGTTACGCTCTGGACAAAAATTAAGTCTGAAAAATAACAAAGGGCAATAACTCAAAATTATGAAATTCTAAAGACTTATATTTCGTCCAAATATCAGCTTTCTATCTCATCTGGAAGCGAATTTATACGCATCTGAAATTTGACATCAATGGTTCGAACCTTGGATTTGCCACAGAACCATTGCTTTTTCGAATTTTGAAAAACGGACACCGGGGTGCACAACTAGAGCCTAACATACACATTCTGTGAAATTTTGATGAAAATCGGTCCAGAAATAATGGCTGTAGACCACGTAAACTTTTGTAGACAACGTCAAGTGTGACGTCATATGGCGTCATAGGCATATGAATATCACTGAAATCAAAATTTCAGCATCTGAAGTATATACCATTAAATTTTCATCGTTCTTTGACCATTCCAACATATAGAAATTAACGCGTAGAAAAGGAGGAAAAAAAGAATAATAAGAATAAACAGTACAAACCCAATAGGACTTTCTGCATAGGCAGAAAGTCCTAATAACTCAGAAAGTATGTAAGGTAAAGTTATCATTCTTGTGCACTGCACTCCTCCTCAATGAAATCTATTCACCTATAAAGTATCAAGTATATAACTCAAATACTTTTGTAGTTATGCTCCAGACAAAAATTAAGTCTAAAAAAATAACAAAGGGCAATAACTCAGAAAGTATGAAAGGTAGAGTTATTATTCTTGCACACTGCACTCCTCCTCAATGAGATCTATTCACCTATGAATTATCAAGTTGATACCTCAAATACTTTGCGAGTTATGCTCTGGACAAAAATTAAGTCTGAAAAATAACAAAGGGCAATAACTAAAAAATTATGAAAGGTAGAGTTATCATTCTTGTGCACTGCACTCCTCCTCAATGAGATCTATCAATCTATGAAGTATCAAGTTGATACCTCAAATCCTTTTTCAGTTATGCTCCGGACAGCAATGTCGGACGGACGGACGGAGACTATTACTATATTCCCCGCCGCCTTTTGGCGGGGGATAAAAAGGGTAAACACCTGATTTAATTGGTCAGCTTTAAATGAAATTTGCCAAGAGCTTATGGTAATAAATATTGGCATGAGGTTTGAAGATGATTGTTTTAGAAATGCAGGTGCTAGAGCATAAACAATGTGAAATCTGGCACTTTTTTAAATTTAAAGAAGCATAACTCCTGACCTTATTGGCAGATATCAGCCATAATCAAACTTTACCAAAAAGATTATGGCTAAGAACAATGTCTTAAAATTTGAAGATGACTGCTGTAGAAATGAAGATGCTTAAGTGTAAGCAATGTGAAATCTGGCATTTATTTACATTAAAAGGGGCACAACTCATTACTTAATTAATAACTATCAGCCACAATCAAACTTGGCCAAAATATAATGAATATAACTATTGTTTTCAAGTTTGAAGATGATTGCTTAAGAAATAAAGGTTCAAGAACTAGTGTAAACAATGTGAAATCCGCATATTGGCCGATATCAGCCATAATCAAACTTGATCGCGAGATTATGGTCATAAACATCATCATAAAGTTTCAAATTGATTGCGTAAGAAATGAAGACGCGGTATTTTAAAACAAGAGCTCCGCATACGGGTGCCAACGCTCATCTGTTTTTGCCAACGTTACACATTTTTGTTAATCACTTAAAAAAATTGACCTTGAAAAACACAACTAAAACTGTAAGCCTTTAAATGCAAAGTTGAAGTATCATACCCTTTAAATTTGACCTTTGACTTTGAAGGATGACCTTGACCTTTGCATGGAATAGAATGTATACAAAACAAAGATGTAAAATATGTAAACAAAAAATCACAATTGTTAATCCATTGAGTTTTTGATAATCAACACAAAACTGTAAAATTTGAAGACATTTAAAAAAAAAATGTTCTTTTTTAACTGCCTGAAGATCATGACCAAAATCACACCTGCACAGGTTCATATGATGACAAACCAGTATACAAAGCTAAAAAAAAAATAATTGAAAAATGACAAAGAAATACCTATTATAAAACTTGTCCAAAGTTATGGTAAAACAAGTAACTGGTGTTGTATGCAACACATAAAGTCCCCTACCGGCTCCACCTTGACTCAATATGGTAATCAATCCCATTTTTTGCCATATTTTCACTATTTCCGTTACCATAGCAACCACAATTTTAGTCGAAGAACAAAAATAAAATGACGTGCATAATCTACACATTGCCATCTAGTCATATACCAAGTTTCATCAAGTTTGCTTGCTTAGTTATCGCGGGATCCCATTTTTTGCCATATTTTCACTATTTCCGTTACCATAGCAACCACAATTTTAGTCGAAGAACAAAAATAAAATGACGTGCATAATCTACACATTGCCATCTAGTCATATACCAAGTTTCATCAAGTTAGCTTGCTTAGTTATCGCGGGATCCCATTTTTGCCATATTTTTTCACTATTTCCGTTACCATAGCAACCACAATTTTAGTCGAAGAACAAAAATAAAATGATGTGCATAATCTACACATTGCCATCTAGTCATATAGCAAGTTTCATCAAGTTAGCTTGCTTAGTTATCGCGGGATCCCATTTTTGCCATATTTTCACTATTTCCGTTACCATAGCAACCACAATTTTAGTCGAAGAACAAAAATAAAATGACGTGAATAATCTACACATTGCCATCTAGTCATATAGCAAGTTTCATCAAGTTAGCTTGCTTAGTTATCGCGGGATCCCATTTTTGCCATATTTTCACTATTTCCGTTACCATAGCAACCACAATTTTAGTCGAAGAACAAAAATAAAATGACGTGCATAATCTACACATTGCCATCTAGTCATATACCAAGTTTCATCAAGTTAGCTTGCTTAGTTATTAAGTTATCGCGGGATCCAGATTTGAGCGGACAGACGGACAGACGGACGGACAGACGGAGGGCAAACCTATAGTCCCCTCCGGTGTGAACACCGGTAGGGGACTAAAAATCAGGGAGGCACCACTACTCATTGAGGACTTAAAGTGTATGGAGTTTTGTAAAGATAGGTCAAGTGGCCTCCAAGACATGGCCAGTACAAAGTTTCCGGTGGAAGAAAGAATAATAATATGAAGAAGAAGAAATTGAGTAAAAAAACTAAGTCTCCAAACTTCATTTGGGAGACTTAAAAATAACAAGCCAAGCTTCTGGAGGTCTCATTTTTCAAGGGATCAACAACACTTAAGCAATTATTGGAAGTTACAAAGCAGTTATTATTAATACTAAACAGAATGTATTGCTCGGCACTGGTTTCATAAAGGAAGAAATTTGAAGTTATCTGTTAAGAGTCTAATTACAGTCCATTTGCAATGGAACAAAGTAGCACCAGATCATGGAATTATTTCTTTCGATCTAATTTTTCATTACATCATATTTCTTATTTATAAGCATGATGATCACATTTCCTTTGTAATAACATGTATATGCCGTATAAGATTCAACAGTGTCATAACTAGGCAATGCCAATATATGTTATAGATGTATTCAACTCAACTTTCAAATAAATATTGGACATGAAAAACCTTCACTTTTTGAAACATTAACAATATAAAACAACATCTGCATAAAAATCCTTGTACAAAACAACCAGTGACACCAGTATATTCAAGAAACAAAATCTTGTCAAGGGAATTTACAGAAATGTTTCTCCATTATTGGAAAGGCTCATTGGTTATTAATTATGCATACAGTGCCAAAAGGTCACCAGGACAAAATGGCTGAACAACATTCTGACAGCCACAAAAATGGAAGTTCTAAGTAAGGGAGAAAGGGAGAAACAAAGAAAAGACATATCGCAACTTGTAGGGCCGAGATGTATACTTCTATGAAAAATTGGATAGTTTTAGGCATTTTTCACAATTTGTGTTCATTTGTCAGCAGTTAAAATGTTGATGGTTTTTAAGATTTTCGTATAACTTTGTATGTTACAATCTTTTGACTTTTCTGAAATATTAATGCTGAACGCTATACTTTCACAGATTGTTTCAACATACAACTTCCTGTCAAGATTGGTAGAGATAAATGTAGGACCAAATACATCTTTAAATTGTCATAATTTTACAAGATACTATTCTTTATTTTTCATTCTTATTTATGTTATCATACACTGAAATGCAAAAACAAAGATAATCACTAACAATTATTCTGTTGATTACCTACTGACATATTCATGTAATCACTCAAGCCATTCCCTCCTGCACTTGTATGATTTGTGTCATTGTACCATGGGTGCTGTAGTGATTGGATAATTGCATGTCATAATGACTGACATGCGACGACATGTGTCCCCTTGGTTGGTGTGAAAAACAAGAGGGCCATGATGGCCCTGGATCACTCACCAGAGTATAGGGTTACCCAAGGAAACATCTGTACTAAAACATTTTGAAATCTGGCCAGTAGTTTTGAAGGAGATGATTTTTAAAGTTTTCATTTTTTTTTCTCTCCGTTGCTATGGCAAATAGAGTTATTCATAGATCAAGTTTATTTTAGCAACTTTTGTGAAGCTTCACCCAAGGATCATCCCTGCCAAATTTAATCAAATTCTGTCCAGCAGTTTCAGAGGAGATGTTGTTTAGAGATTTCACTATATACATTTAAGGCAAATTAGCCCCCCATCCCATGGCGGCCATGTTTTTTTATGGCTCAGAATAATTTTAGCAACTTTTGTGAAGCATCACCAAATGATTCCCCCTGACAAATTTAATCAAATTCTGTCTTGTGGTTTCAGAGGAGATATCGTTTAAAGATTTCACTATATACATATAAGGCAAATTAGCCCCACCCCTGGCAACCATGTTTTTTCCCCATCGGAATAATTTTAGCAATATTGGTAGAGAGTAACCCAAGGAACATCTGTTCCAAAACATTTTGAAATCTGGCTAAAAGTTTTGAAGGAGATGATTTTTAAAGTTTTCTTCTTTTTTTCTGTTGCCATGGCAACCAGAGTTCCACATTCATCAAGTTTATTTTAGCAACTTTTGTGAAGCTTCACCCAAGGATCATCCCTGCAAAGTTTAATCAAATCTGTCCAGTGGTTTCAGAGAAGATGTTTTAAGTTATTACTATATTCATTTAAGGCAAATTAGCCCCACCCTTGGCAGCCATGTTTTTTTTACGGATCTGAATAATTTTAGTAATCTTGATAGAGGGTTACCCACGGAACATCTGTACTAAAATATTTTGAAATCTGGACAGTAGTTTTGAATGAGATGATTTTAAAAAATTTCATAATTGCAATGGCAACCAGAGTTCTACATGGATCAAGTTTATTTTAACAACTTTTGTGAAGCTTCACCCAAGGATCATCCCTGCCAAATTTAATCAAATTCTGTCCAGCAGTTTCAGAGGAGATGTAATTTAAATCAAATTATTGCCACTGGATGACGGATGACACATGTCGCTGGATGCAGGGCGATCACAAAAGCTCACCTTGAGCACCTAGTGCTCAATTGAGCTAAACAAGAGGCCCATGATGGCCCTAAATCGCTCACCTGAGATAAATAGGTTGACCCAAGGAACATCTGTACCAATTTATTTTAAAATCTGGCCAGTAGTTTTGAAGAAGATGATTTTTAAAGTTTTCATATTTTTTCTTTTTGTTGCCATGGCAACCAGAGTTCTATATGGATCAAGTTTATTTTAGCAACTTTTGTGAAGGTTGACCCAAGGATCATCCCTGCCAAGTTTAATCAAATTCTGTCCAGTGGTTTCAGAGGAGATGTTGTTTAAAGGTTTCTCTATATACATATAAGGCAAATAAACCCCGCCCCTGGCGGCCATGTTTTTTTACGGATCGGAATAATTTTAGCAACTTCGGTAGAGGTTGACCCAAGGAACATCTGTACCAATTTATTTTAAAATCTGGCCAGTAGTTTTGAAGAAGATGATTTTTAAAGTTTTCATTTTTTTTTCTTTTTGTTGCCATGGCAACCAGAGTTCTACATGGATCAAGTTTATTTTAGCAACTTTTGTGAAGGTTGACCCAAGGATCATCTCTGCCAAGTTTAATCAAATTCTGTCCAGTGGTTTCAGAGGAGATGTTGTTTAAAGGTTTCTCTATATACATATAAGGCAAATAAGCCCCGCCCCTGGCGGCCATGTTTTTTTACGGATCGGAATAATTTTAGCAACTTTGGTAGAGGTTGACCCAAGGAACATCTGTACCAATTTATTTTGAAATCTGGCCAGTTGTTTTGAAGGAAATGATTTTTAAAGTTTTCAAATTATTTTTCTTTTTGTAGCCATGGCAACCAGAGTTCTTCATGGATCAACTTTATTTTAAGCAACTTTTGTAGAGCCTCACCCAAGGAACATTCCTGCCAAGTTTCATTAAATTCTGTCCAGCGGTTTCAGAGAAGATGTCGTTTAAAACAAATTGTTGACGACGGACGACGCACGACGACGGACGCCGGACGAAGGGCGATCACAAAAGCTCACCTTGAGCACATTGTGCTCAGGTGAGCTAAAAAACAACAGAAAAATCTTGTCAAAAACCACAAGGATGGAGTTTAGATATTTGGTGTGTAACATGGCCTAGTACACCTCTACCAAGTTTGTCCATATCATGACCCTTGTGTCAAAATTGCCCTGTCCCAAGGGTCACCTGAATTAACATAGAACTAGATGTCATTCGTCTAAACAAATGATAGGACTTTCTGTAACCTGTGTTAATGCAAAAAGCAGGAGATAGAAGTTTCATGTAATGTATCACCTCTGGTAGTATTTCATGTTCATGATGATTAATTGACATTATATTATAAATAAGCGTTTAGTTACGAAGAAAAAAAGAAAGTAGCAGTAGTAGTAGTATGCTTATGACGTCATATGACGTCACGACTCAAAATATATTAAGAAATTCTGCATAACTGCAAACTGTGTAAGTTTCAACTTTCTATCTCATCCCGAAGTTCTTTAGCCCTAAAATGAAATTTTTGGTCCTATGTTCGAATCTTACTTCAGCCACAATACTTCGGTTTTTCGGAATTAAGGTTAGCTGACAAAATATTCACACCTTAGTTTCAAGATGTTCCATCTGTAAAAATTTGAAGAAAATCTGATCATAAATGGCGGCTGTAGAGCGCGAACACCTTTTTTCACTATTTTTAGCTCTGACGTCACGTGACGTCATAGGGTGTTGAAAATGCTGTTGTTTAAAAGCGCATACTTTACTGCAATAACTCTGAAATTTTCATTATTCTGAACTATTGGCATCATGTCGAAATCATTGCCCCAAATTAAAAATAAGTGGTATGCTTATGACGTCCTCTGACGTCACGATTCAAAATATTTGTAGAAATGCTGCAGAACTGCAAACTGTGCAAGTTTCAACTTTCTATCTCATCCTGAAGCTCTTCAATCCTAAAATGAAATTTTTGGTCCTATGTTCGAATATTACTTCAGCCACAGAACTTCGGTTTTCGGAATTTCGGTAAGCTGGCAGGATATGTACACCTTAGTTTCAAGTTGTACCATCTGTGAAAATTACAAGAAAATCCGACCATAAATGGCGGCAGTAGAGCGCGAACACCATTGTTCAATATTTTTAGCTCTGACGTCACATGACGTCATAGGGTGCTGAAGATGCTTTTGTTCAAAAACGCATACTTTACTGTCATAACTCTGAAATTTTCATTATTCTGAACAACTGGCATCATGTCGAAATCATTGCCCTAAAATAAAAATTAAGAAGTATGCTTATGACGTCATATGACGTCAGGAATCAAAATATATGTAGAAATTCTGCAGAACTGCAAACTGTGTAAGTTTCAACTTTCTATCTCGTCCTGAAGCTCTTTAATCCTAAAATGAAATTTTCGGTCCTATGTTCGAATCTTATTTCAGCCACAGAACTTCGGTTTTTCGGAATTAAGGTTAGCTGACAGGATATGCACACCTTAGTTTCAAGATGTACCATCTGAAGAAAATCCGACTATAAATGACGGCTGTAGAGCGCAAACACCATTTTTCATTATTTTTAGCTGTGACGTCATGTGACGCCATAGGCTGCTGACAAGCATTGGAATCAAAATTTCCTCACGTGACTCATAACCCATAAAAATTTCATGGTCCTAGGACTATTGCAACATATTAAAATAAGCGTTTAGTTAGGAAGAAGAAAAGAATAATAATAAAAAAAATGACGTCACGTGACGTCATATGACGTTTATTTTCACATAATTATTAGACACCCAGAGACCTACTAACTGACAAAATTTCAACTTTCTATCTCAAATAGGACAGTTTTTATAAGCATTTAAAAATTAACGTCCTTGGTTCGAATCTTGGATCCGCCATAGATGCTTGGACTTTTCGAATTTTGAAAAACGGACACCGGTATACACAATAAGAACGTAATATACACATTCTGTGAAAATTTGATAAAAATCGGCCCATTAATAATGGCTCTGGACCGTGTACAAACTTTCGTAGTCAATTTCAAATGTGACGTCATATGACGTCATAGGATTCTGAAAATCATTGAAATCGAAATTTCAGCGTCTGAATCTTTTGTCATTAAATTTTCATTGCCCTTAAAAATACCTTATTAATATTAGAAATACATTATCATATAATGACGTCAAGTGACGTCATGTGACGTTTATTTTCACAAAATGTTTAAGACTTCCAGAGACCTATATACTGACCAAATATCACTTTTCTATCTCAAATAAATCCGATTTTATAAGCATTTAAAAATTTACGACCTTGGTTCGAATCTTGAATTCGCTATAGAACCATGGACTTTTCGAATTTTGAAAAACGGACACCGATATGCACAACTAGAACTTAATATACACATTCTGTGAAAATTTGATGAAAATCGGTTCATAAACAATGGCTGTAGACCGCGTACAAACTTTTGTTGCATATTTCAAGTGTGACGTCATATGACGTCATAGGCATATGAAAATCATAGAAATCAAAATTTCCGCCTTTGAAGCATGTGTCATTAAATTTTCATTGCCCTTCAACAATTTCAACATATAGAAATATTCTTGTTAATATTAGAAATACATTATCATATAACACATGACGTCATATGACATTTATTTTCACAAAAAAAACTTTAGAGACCTATATACTGACTAAATATCAACTTTCTATCTTAAATAGGACAGATTTTTTAACCATTTTAAAATTTACGACCTTGGTTCGAATCTTGGATTCCCTATAGAACCATGGACTTTTCGAATTTTGAAAAACGGACACAGGGATGCACAACTAGAGCCTAACATACACATTCTGTGAAATTTTGATAACAATCGATCCAGAAATAATGGCTGTAGACCGCGTACAAACTTTTTCACCTGACGTCAAATCTGACGTCATATGACGTCGTATGAATATAAAATTCATTGCATCCGAAAGCTCATGGTTTGAAATATATGCCATAAAATTTTCATTGTTCTGAGTCAATGGCAACACCTCGAAATTAACACAAATATAAGAGGAAGAAAAAAAGAATAAGAAGAAGAAGAAGAATAATAAAAAAACAGTACAAACCCAATATGACTTTCTGCCTGTAGGCAGAAAGTCCTAATTATACAGGAATTAACTGAAAAATCTTCTTGTCAGAAACCACAAAGGCTGGAGTTTAGATATTTGGTGAGTAACATGGCCTAGTCCCATTCAGTAAAACTGAGTATTTTCCACACTTCATCAGAAAAGTTACAGTTTTTATAATGCAGATATAATAGTACTCAGACAGGTCTGTACAGTATTCAAGCCTTATGTCTTCCTTAATGATAAACTGTAGCATTCATTATACCCTTGTTGTTCTTTTTTTTATCGACCAGTTTGAGAAAACATATTACATGTATAAATAACAGTAATTTATTGAGTCCAAACAAAATCCTATAATTGTGCCACCTACTCTGCAAGATGGAGGCAGTCTCCAGATTGGACATTGTGCTTCTTGACTGCTTTAACTTTTCTCTCCAGAAGTCTTCATACTTCTGCCCATCATCATACAGATCTTGAATGAAGCGCCGAACCCCTTAAAAAAAAGGCATTGGTGAATCACAGCTACCTTTCAAATCTAATTATTGCATATAAATTTACCAAAAAAATAGTTACAGTTATTTTTCCAATCTCAACAAACTTGTTATATGCCCCGCAAATAAAAGCTTAGGGGTACCCGTATATAGAAACCACCCTGTCCATCTTTCTATAGGCTTTGAAAGGGCAGCTCCTCCAAAATTGTTTAATAGATTTAAATGAAACATGCAGTTTTCCTTACAGGAATATTTGTTGTTTATTTAGCTTATCATTTAATCAAATCAATATATTGTTTGAAATAATCTCTTATTAAAGTATGATCAAATAAGGCAATTCATTGCGGTACGCATTGTGATACAATCTTTATATATCACAATATATCATGGTACATTTCCAGCATATCGTGACAGCCCTATTAACATGAACTTCACAATATATCATGGTAAATTTCAGGCATAACGTGACAGCCCTATTAAACAAATACGTCACAATATATCATGGTACATTTCAAGCATATCGTGACAATCCTAGTTAACATGAACTTCACATTATATCATGGTACATTTCAAGCATATCATGACAGCCCTATCAACATGAACTTCACAATATATCATAGTACATTTCAAGCACATTGAGACAGCCCTATTAACATGAACTTCACAATATATCATAGTACATTTCAAGCACATTGTGACAGCCCTAGTTAGCATGGACTTCACATTATATCATGGTACATTTCAAGCATATCGTGACAATCCTAGTTAACATGAACTTTACAATATATAATGCTACATTTCAAGCATATCGTGACAGCCTTATTTACATAAACTTCACAAGATATCATGGTACATTTCAAGCATATCATGACAGCCCTAGGTAGAATGAACTTCACAATATATCATGCTACATTTCAAGCAAATCGTGACAGCCCTATTAACATGATCTTCACAATATATCATCGTACATTTCAAGCATATAGTGACAGTGCTACAGTGGGGCTTTCGTTCATGTTGGCAAACGAACCGCACGATACACGCACGATAAACGCAAACGAACTGCACGATAAACGAACGATGCATATACATGTTTGATGCACGATACACGATACACGGACCGCACGAAACGAACGATTGCAGATAGGCACGGTAGCGAGGTTAATCGATTTACTCGTTTTTTTCGCCCAAGTGAACAAGGCAATTAATCAATTTATAAATAAAACCATCATTAAAACTAACACATACACACACACACGAAAAAAAACAACGAATGTTCTATAATAGGAAGTCACATGTTCTAAATCGTGTCGAAATTACAAATAATTGTCGTTACACATTGAATTTCCCATTTTCGGCGCAGGGAATTGCTGTACACGTATGTGTTTATATTGTGGTTTCTATGACAACACTGAAGCCCTGCATCAAATTTCATAAGCATTAATGAATTCTGTGTTTAAATTAAAACAGGGAAGGACGAGAAAGAAGATTTAAGAAAAGTAATACTAAATACTGAAACTAATCTTTAACTTTATGCAAATATATATTATAGTTTACATCACCAGATTTGTTTCTTATTGTGTACAACATATTCTTATATATAACATTAACATTATAAAAAAAATATATATATATAAATTTAATTATAACAAGAAAACGATATCAAATTATTTTAACACATATCCAACATGTCCAAAATGTTTGTTTCATCCCCCCCCCCCTCTATATATATACGAATATCTTTTTTTTTCCACTTTTGTTTTAGTAAGTTACGTTACATGTATGAATTCCAGGCACATTACATTTTAAACATGAAGAGATACATAATAACAATAGACATATAAAATAATTCATATACTATTCACATAAAAGACCTATTTTGGAGCCAGCACCCGATATTGATAGTCAACAGAAACATGCAAGTCTTTTTCAATCCTCCAGTATCTTGGCACTATACATAACGTCCTGTAACGTCCCTTTGAACTTCAGACTGAAGGGTGGTAACTGGTTATGGTACTTTGTTATATTATGGCTGAGCTGCCGCAAAGCCGGAGATGAAATTCGCTTTTTTGCTAACTATATTTTCTTTAATGCTGCAAGCTCTAGATTTTTACATTATTTAATACATATATTAGCAGGCCGTATGCCAAATATATTTGTATTTTATAAATTATAAATGAAAATGAAAATCTTAAATTAGGTATCACTAAATAAACACTCTGTTATGAATTTTTGCTTAACGGTTTTATAAAAAATAACGATTAAAACAAGCACTATGTAATTGTTTTGCAAAAGTTATCCAAAACAATATTGTAAATAGTGTATATAGTGATATTTGCACTGCTCTCCGTTTGGAGCTTCTAAAGTAGTGTTAAATTAGGTAACTTTTTTCAGTTTATTATGTTAAAATCTGGCGACACTTGAATATTTACCTGGCAATCTTCTTTATATCTGTGAGTCGATCTCTCTGTCTCATTTCTTTTCCAATTTTTAAACAGCCTGGTTTCATCTTTTTTTTTTTTATTACATATTGTACTTTAAACTCGATCATTATACGATTGCTGCACCATTATTTCTCGACCGCTTAGCTACTCGATTAAAAAAAAAATCGGGTATGAAACCCGACCGATTCCGACCAAGGTAGACCATCCCGACCACTCCTGATCATTCTGCCGACCAAGGTAGACCATCCCGACCACTCCTGATCATTATGCCGACCAAGGTAGACCATCCCGACCACTCCTGATCATTATATCGACCAAGGTAGACCTGGTCAGGCTGGATCGAGTTTATTAACATATCAGATATATATGTAGTTACACAATTTTAAAAATCAAGTCATAAGTGTTTCAAATGTGTAACATAATAAAAGTATTTATTTTCCCATCGGTCTTGTAGGATTTCTTAATGGATCTTTGTTGACCAAAAAAAAAAATGATATAATATTCATCCAAAATAAATCGCATGTACCCAAACCTCATTTAATTGTGTCGGTGTTGCTATTATCTGGAATATTCTTTTTATTTTGTTTCAGGTGTTTTTGTGGGTTTTTTTTCATTATTTATTTAGTTGATATATATAACTACCCTCTTCAGGGAGGTAGATTTTTCATCGTGCACAATTATAGATGGTCGATGTATATAAAGATCATGTAACATATGCTTTAATTTTTACATAGACATGTATTTATATGAATAAATAAAAGAACTCAATAACGTGTGTGTCAATTGATCATTTCTTTTCTTTTCTCTCTCTTGTGAGAATGATTTTACAGCGAATTTATTTTAACCACCTATTTGATCTATAGGCTGTTTTTTAGATACTATGTTTTATTTTTTTTTTTTTTTCGTCTTATATTTACTTTTAAGACCAATGTTTTCCTTTAGTAAATCAGTTCTCTTTCTCTTTTGTTAAATTTACTTATTTGTTTATTTGAATGTCAAACGGACAGTTAGTTGGTATATTCAAAGGTACATCCAGTAAGGAAGTGTCAAAACGATGTGTCTTGTGGGGTGTCAAGCTGGAACACCCGGTGTAACAGCCCAGATTTTCCCCCCAGTCAGTTTTTTCCCCGGGGAGAAACCTGACTAGTCAGTTTTTTCCCCACCAAGTCAGTTTTTTCCCCCCTCTTTTTTTAAAATCTTTTAAGGTTTCTGAGGTGGGGAAATTCTGGACTAGTCAGTTTTTTCCCCCCTGTCATGTTGATTGTGCGTGATGGTGGGGAAGTTCTGGCCTAGTCAGTTTTTTCCCCCCTGTCATTTAGATTGTATTGATGGTGGGGAAATTCTTGACCAGTCAGTTTTTTCCCCCCATATCCTATATATTGTTCGTGATGGTGGGGAAATTCTGGACCAGTCAGTTTCTTCCCCCCTATCTAATATATTGTGCGTGATGGTGGGGAAATTCTGACCTAGTCAGTTTTTCCCCCCCTGTCATTTAGATTGTATTGATGGTGGGGAAATTCTTGACCAGTCAGTTTTTTCCCCCTATATCCTATATATTGTGCGTGATGGTGGGGAAGTTCTGGCCTAGTCAGTTTTTTCCCCCCCGTCATTTAGATTGTATTGATGGTGGGGAAATTCTTGACCAGTCAGTTTTTTCCCCCCAATCCAATATATTGTGCATGATGGTGGGGAAATTCTGGCCTAGTCAGTTTTTTCCCCCCTGTCATTTACATTGTATTGATGGTGGGGAAATTCTTGACCAGTCAGTTTTTTCCCCCCTATCTAATATATTGTGCGTGATGGTGGGGAAATTCTGGCCTAGTCAGTTTCCCCCCCCCCCCCCCTGTCATTTAGATTGTATTGATGGTGGGGAAATTCTGGACCAGTCAGTTTTTTCCCCCCCTGTCATTTAGATTGTATTGATGGTGGGGAAATTCTTGACCAGTCAGTTCTTTCCCCCCATATCCTATATATTGTTCGTGATGTTGGGGAAATTCTGGACCAGTCAGTTTTTTCCCCCCAATCTAATATATTGTGCGTGATGGGGGGGAAATTCTGGCCTAGTCAGTTTTTTCCCCCCCTGTCATTTAGATTGTATTGATGGTGGGGAAATTCTGGCCTAGTCAGTTTTTTCCCCCCTGTCATTTAGATTGTATTGATGGTGGGGAAATTCTTGACCAGTCAGTTTTTTCCCCCCTGTCATTTAGATTGTATTGATGGTGGGGAAATTCTGGCCTAGTCAGTTTTTTCCCCCCTGTCATTTAGATTGTATTGATGGTGGGGAAATTCTTGACCAGTCAGTTTTTTCCCCCCTGTCATTTAGATTGTATTGATGGTGGGGAAATTCTGGCCTAGTCAGTTTTTTCCCCCCTGTCATTTAGATTGTATTGATGGTGAGGAAATTCATGACCAGTCTGACCACTGACTGGTCCAGAATTTTCCTGACTTCATGCTCAATCTACATGACAGGGGGGAAAAAACTGACTGGTCAAGAATTTCCCCACCATCACGCACACTAAATGGGGGGGGGGGGGGGGAAACTGACTGGTCAAGACTTTCCCCACCATGAAGAACAATCAAAATGAGAGGGGGGGAAAAAACTGACTCAGGCCAGAATTTCCCCACCATCAATACAATGTAAATGACAGGGGGGAAAAAACTGACTGGTCAAGACTTTCCCCACCATCAAGAACAATCTAAATGACAGGGGGGGGGGAAACTGACTAGGCCAGAATATCCCCACCATCACGCACAATATATTGGATAGGGGGGAAAAAACTGACTGGTCCAGAATTTTCCTGACTTCATGCTCAATCTACATGACAGGGGGGAAAAAACTGACTGGTCAAGACTTTCCCCACCATCAAGAACAATCTAAATGACAGGGGGAAAAAACTGACTAGGCCAGAGTTTCCCCACCATCAAGCACAATATATTGGATAGGGGGGAAAAAACTGACTGGTCAAGAATTTCCCCACCATCAATACAATGTAAATGACAGGGGGAAAAAACTGACTAGGCCAGAATTTCCCCACCATCACGAACAATATATAGGATAGGGGGGAAAAAACTGACTGGTCCAGAATTTCCCCACCTCAGAAACCTTAAAAAATTCAAAAAAAAAGAGGGGGGAAAAAACTGACTGGGTGGGGAAAAACCTGACTAGTCAGTTTCTTCCCCGGGGAAAAACTTGACTAGTCAGTTTCTTCCCCGGGGAAAAACCTGACCAGTCAGTTTCTTCCCCGGGGAAAAACCTGACCAGTCAGTTTTTTCCCCGGGGAAAAAACTGACTGGGGAAAAACCTGACTGTTACACCGGTATGGTACATGTACATTGTATACACAGGAAGTTCTTGTCAAACATGTGAGGGGCATCACCTGCGACCCAATTATGTTGTGCTAGAAATAACAAACAACAACAATAAAAAAAAGGTATATATTGCGATAAAGTTTGTCAACCGCCACATTTACATTGCGATCCTAATACCGTGCCAAATTGCTTCTTATTGTGCTCGTTCGACTTGTGTTATATTCAGGGAAATATTTGTGGATATTCTTGGATCTATCTGGAACACCTGGAAATAGGTAGGTTTATGTCTTCTGTCTTGTTTTGTTTTTTTTGTCTTTTTTTTGTTTTGTTTAAACATGTATTGTAATTTACAGCCTTGTTACAACAATTATTATTAGAATTATTAAAATGCTGTATCATGATGGTAACCCAACTTTTATAAGTCAAGCAATTTTCTTAATCTCACCTACAAAACTCTATATAACCTTAACAACAGTATCCAACAGTTATTTTTTCTCTCACAAATTTTTTTTTACATAGATCTCTTAGCTAGAATGGAATCAGTATCCCCAATTAAGAGACCTGTTGAATAATAAAATGGTAACAATATCTGAGGAAGTAAATGTTTTAAATACTTAAAAAGGTGGTTTTGATCTAATTTACTATCATCAAAACAAATATATGATTTATATGACGGTAGTCGATTTAATTTAAAACAAACAGAGCAGACAGATTCAATTAAATTCAATAGGAGAACCAGCTATTTACGGTAGCCTATATTAGAAAAAGATCGAGATATATCAAATTCAAGTCATACGTAAATCAAAGCAAATTGAGGATATGGGGTGATTGGGATAAGATGATTTTTTTAATACAGAATAAGACTTTGTTAAATTTTTAAGTATTTGATACTGGAAGTACATCGATGGGAAATAAAGTAGGTCTACAAAAGATCACCGAAAAAGGCGCAAAGAGTGGGTAATTAGCTTTATTTTACCAGGAGTCAGCTTTATTAAAGGATATAACAATACAGAAAATGGCATTAATTTTAAAGGGACAGGCTTCATTTTCACACGTGCCACTAATTGGTGAACAATATAAACGGCTTAGGATAATCCTTTGTTGACGGAAACCTGGAAATTGCTTCTTTTGTTCTATAGAATTTTTTCTTTCTTTTCTAGTTAGATTTGGATATTTCAAATAGAAATAAAAACAAGTCTAAATTACCTGTCCATGATTAAACGAAATTAACATGTGTGTGAAAACAGTAACAGTTTGCGGCCATTTTGCTGTAGATTACAATTTTCAGGACATTTTTGTTTCTGCGATGGCCGTTGGTGTATTTTTCAACAACCTTAGTAATTTTTGCGAAATACTGAAAATGTAGCATATGTAACGTTAAACGTAAAATAGAAAAAAATATGAGTGCTTTTTGGAGGATTTGGCTAATTGGGTCTAGCTGGTACAACGTATCTTATATTTAGTTCTTGAATAAATTATCCATTAAATATGTATGTATTTGTTAAATTTATTTAAAATATAATTTATTTATCTATTTAAATATTTAATTGCAATTTGAGGATAATATCACAGGCTAGGTGACGCGGACAGAAATCGTCGAACAAAAGATGAAACTCTAAAAGTTTAACCCATAATTTTTCAACTCAATCTACACAACTTATCTATGTAGACTCTAATCTATTTCCTTCACCCATTACTCAACAACTACATTTCAAAAGATAAAGGCATCCATAACCCACTTAAAACAATATGACCTGTTCGCCGGAAAGTCTTGAAAATTTATTAGATCTATAACGATCCTATGCTTTGAACAATTATTTATTCGCGCCAAGCGTCATTGGTAACCGCATAATACGATTTAATTGGCTATCTTACAGCAGGTGAAGTGATCTCCCTTTGTACACAATACAGGGGAGACCACTCTACGTAGTTAACTCATTATCTTTATTAAACATGAATCGATATAAGACTTAAATTGTAACAGACAACGTAAGTAATCTACAGTTAAATGTTGCCATGCGGTGAGTAACCACTTAACTGATTTTGAAAAGCTGAAATTCTAATGCTGGCTTTTAAGGAAGCGCTGAACTCAAAATATATCGTGCGGAACGATTCACACGGAAGGAACGATGCGATAAACAAAACACGTTACACGATACACGAAACACGTTAGAATCGTGCACGATAAACGCACGATAAACGCACGCACCATACACGAACGATACACGGAAACGGAACGCACGATACACGAAAAATATGCCAACATGAACGCAAGCCCCACTGTATTAAACAGGTACTTCACAATATATCATGGTACATTTCAAGCATATCATGACAGCCCTAGTTAGCATTAACTTCACAATATATCATGGTACATTTCAAGCATACCATGACATTCCTAGTCAACTTCACAATATATCATGGTACATTTCAAGCATATGGTGACAATCCTAGTTAACATGAACTTCACAATATATCATGGTACATTTCAAGCATATCGTGAAGCTCTAGCTAGCATTAACTTCACAATATATCATGGTACATTTCAAGCATATGGTGACAATCCTAGTTAACATGAACTTCACAATATATCATGGTACATTTCAAGCATATCGTGACAGCCCTATTACATTAACTTCACAATATATCATGGTACATTTCAAGCATATCGTGACTGCACTAGATAACATCAACTTCACAATATATCATGGTACATTTCCAGCACATCATGACAGACCTAGTTAGCATGAACTTCGATACTAACAGCAACCAGCACTATCATGTATGGGTGTTCTTTTCCAAAAAACTGAAGCATGTGATCAACAGTAGACAGGAGTTTTACAAATTTCATACTTGTCAAAGGCTTATATATTATTTAGTTGTAATTTATTAATAATTGGCAAAAAAATCTGAAATCTTAGCTTTCTTTTTAACTGCTTTTTTATAGTAACATATTTAGTTACTTTGACTTCCTTTGATTGGTTCAGAAAGTATGATTTCATTGCAAAATACCTGGTACAGGAGAAACAAGACAGACTTTCTTCCATGTTCCTACAAATTTCATTATTTTCCCCATGAAAGATAAGTCTATCCTACAAGTAGAGTGATTGTCTATCTTCCATCGGGTAATAGTCCCCAGGATTCACAATGATTTTGAACTGTCATTTTTATCATTTTATCAGGATAAACAACACACCTGTAACAAAGTGAAATGGGTAAACAAAAAATTTTTTATTTATTTTTACATTCATTATGAAACAAGCTCTGACAACTTATATTAATCATTCTCGATGGCTCAGATGGTGGCGTATGTGGTCATTATTATGGGAGGCAACCAAAGAACCAGGAGAAAACCCACGTGTCTGAATGGGCGACCACTGTACCCTCTCATGTACATAACCAGGAATCGAACCCGGGACACATTGGTGAGAAGCAAAGCGTGTTACCACTATGCTATCCTGGGATCTGAATCGCTCACCTGAGAAACATTGCTTGCAATGTCAATTATTGTATTACGAGTCAAACTGAATATATAATCCATACAGAAGTACAACAATATCATCTAAATTCAACACAAAAACTGTACATGCCATTTAAACTCCAAAGTCTATATAAAAATCAAGTAACCCATGAGGCAGGGTCAATTTTGACAATGAACAGACTTGGTTGAGGTCCACAAGTAAACTTAACCAGGTTTGAATTCTAAAAAGGTTTTCCACAAAAAAACAAAACCCCGTCAAGGTTTATCTGACCCCAGGGCCATGATTGGTAGAGGTTCACTTGGCCATGTTACATACAAAATATCTAAACTCTAGGCTTTTTGGTTTCTGACAAGATTTTTCTAGTTCTATCAATGTAAGTCTATGTAAAATCCAGTGACCCCTGGGGCAGAGCCAATTTTGACCCCACGGCCATGATTTGAACAAACTTGGTAGATGTCTATAAGTCCATGTTACACACAAAGAAAATCTTTTGAGGGTTTTCCTAAACATCTTAACTCCAGGCTTTGAGAATTCTGAGAAGAAGATCTGTTGAAGGTTTTCCTATACCAGTCTATGTGAAATCAAATGACCCCTGGGGCGGGGTCAATTTTGACCCCAGGGTCATGATTTTAACAAACTTGGTAGAGGTCCACTAGACAATGCTACACACCAAATATCTAAACTCTAGGCCTTGTGGTTTCTGACAAGATTTTTCTATTTTTTCCATTGTAAGTCTATGTAAAATCAAATGACCCCTGGGGTGGCCAATTTTGACCCCAGGGTCATGATTTGAACAAACTTGGTAAAGGTTCATAGTACAATGCCAAACACCAAACATCCAAGCTCTAAGCCCTGCGGTTTCGGAGAAGAAGATTTTTAAAGATTTTACTTTAAAAATCTATTTTTACTTCCTGTGACCCATATATGCAACAGACTGGAACCTTTGAAAAATTTTGGTAGAGCTTCATGCAAGAAACATCATAGGCAATTTTCATCAAATATGGCCCAGTGGTTTAAAAGGAGATGTTGTTTTAAAGAAAAATGTTGATGCTGGATGCATGGACGGACGCCAGACAAAAGGCGATCACAATATCTCACCATGAGCACGGTGTGTTCGGGTGAGCTAACAAGAGGGCCATCTGCGTGGCATAGAATGCTCATCAGAGTACCATCAGCTTAATTAAACAATTCAATTTAACCTTGATTAAAAATTCAGATAAAAAAAACAAAAAAACAAGATGGCCATGTATGATGATGGCCCTAGATCGCTTTCAATATATACATATAAGGCAAATAAGTCTTGCCCCTTGCAGCCATATTTTTTTATGGATCAGAATAACTTTAGCAACTTTTGTGAAGCTTCACCCAAGGATCATCCCTGCCAAATTAAATCAAAATCTGTCCAGCGGTTTCAGAGGAGATGTCATTCAGAGATTTCACTAAACACATATAAGGCAAATTAAACTCGCCCATGGCGGCCATGTTTTTTTACGGATCAGAATAATTTTATTTGGTAGAAAGTTATCCAAGGAACATCTGTACCAAATTATTTTGAATCTCTCCATTAGTTTTGAAGGAGATGATTTTTAAAGTTTTCATAATTTTTTTCTTTCTGTTGCCATGGCAACCAGAATTCCACATGGATTAAGTTTATTTTAGCAACTTTTGTGAAGGTTCACACAAAGGTAAACCTGATGTGAAACTTAGGCAGAATCAATTTTACAATTTTCATCCAACCATAAAATACAGACCATGTCACAGCCATAAATTTGCGTAAATATTATGATTTACATGTGTACAGAGTTTCATAAAGATGTGAAATCATCTTCAAAGAAAAAAAAACTTAAACACAAAGTTAAACCTGAGACAACACAATCAATTATACAATGTTCATCCAACCGTGAAATAAAGGTCACAGAATGAATTCACATAATTATTAAATAGATCATATCATGATGTACATGAGAACCCAGTTTCATCAAGATGTGAAGTGATCTCCATAGAAAAAAGGCTTAAACGGAAAGGTAAACCTGAGGAAGAACAAGAAATTTCAGCCTGTTCATCCAACCATGAAATAATGGTCAGAGCATTATATTTGCATAAATATTAGATAGATCATATTATGATATACATGTGTACCAAGTTTCATCAAGATGTGAAGTCATCTTCATAGAAAACAAGAGGGCCATGATGGCCCTTAATCGCTCACCTGATTATAAATGAGCAACATATGTTGGATTTTTCATATTGACCTACTTTTTGACATCACATGACCCACTTTTGAGCTTGACAAAGATTTATGGAAACAGACATTCCGACCAATTTTCATGAAGATTGGGCCAAAAATGTGGCCTCTACAGTGTTAACAAGGTTTTTCTAAGATTTGACCTCATGACCTACTTTTTGACCCCACATGACCCAATTTCGAACCTGTCCAAGATTTTATGGAAACAAACATTCTGACCAAGTTTCATAAAGATTGGGCCAAAAATGTGCCCTTTAGAGTGTTAACAAGGTTTTTCTAAGATTTGACCTTGTGACCTATTTTTTGACCCCACATGACCCAAATTCGTAATTGTCCAAGATTTTATGGAGAGAAACATTCTGACCAAGTTTCATGAAGATTGGGCCAAAAATGTGGCCTTTAGAGTATTAACAAGGTTTTACTAAGATTTGACCTTGTGACCTACTTTTTGACCCCAATGGAGCCCAAATCGAACTTGTCCAAAATTTTATGGAGACAAACATTCTGACCAAGTTTCATGAAGATTGGCCAAAAAATATGGCCTCTAGAGTGTTAACAAGCCAAATTGTTGACGACGCACAATGGACGAAGGGCGATCACAAAAGCTTACCTTGAGCACGTTGTGCTCAGGTGAGCTAAAAAGCTTAAATGCAAAGGTAAGCCTGAGGAAGAGCAAACAATATCAGCATGTTCATCCAACCATGAAGTAATGGTCACAGCAATGAATTGCGTAATTTTTAGATAGTTCATATACTGATGTACATGTGTACCTAGTTTCATCAAGATGTGAAATCATCTTCATAGAAAGAAAGCTTAAACGCAAAGGTAAACCTGAGAAAGAACAATCAATTTCAGCATGTTCATCCAACCGTGAAATATGCATGAATTTGCATACATACAGTGGTTACGCGATTCCTAGAGGTCGGACGGCATCTGCAAAAAAACTCGAAGAATCGCCATATTCGAGGAATCATTTATATGTCAAAATTCAATATATTTATATTATATTTGTTGATACCGTAACGTCATCTTTTTATTAATTATTTTGTTACGTTTAGACTCCAGTAAGTACTTATAAAACATAAAAAATTTATCCATTACAAAAATAACATAATCATATCTTTCATTGTGAAAATTAAGTCACAAATAATTTCTTTATTACCGATAATTTGATTGAAACCCTTTGTTTTAGTTTGTGTATATGACAGCATTGTGCATTTTTTTACATTCTTGTAATAGACATTTTGCCGTGGTTCTCCAAATTAATTATTACAGAGAAAAAGAACAACAAACAAACAAAATTGGCTTCTCTACTGACAAATGATTAATTATGCAGACCCGGCAGTTTCTTACATGATCAATAGGTGAGAAAATATGTTTTACATGTCTGTGTTGATATAACAATTCACCTGTGTACTCTCAGAGGTCTGACGATGTGTGAAAACAAATACAAAACCATCTCGAACCAAGGTGTTAATAACAGGGGCAGGTGGTCATAGGGCTGGAGTATGGTTGTCAAGAAGATACAGATAGGTTTTGTTATCGACTTTGAGGAATTGCATAGAAATTATATAGGATATACTTTCTAGGGATTGCATCTGAGGACAGAGCTCGAGATATCCAAAATTGCATGTTTAAAGAATCGCCCATATATATAGAAAAAGAAGGGCTAAATCATGGGACCGGGCTCATAGCTTGAGTCATCGCCGGTATTAAATGAATCGCCTCATTGACGAATTGTGTGACCACTGTATCAAATAAATCATATCAAAGATGTACATATGTACCTAGTTTCATCAAAATGTGAAGTCATCTTCATCGAAAAAAACCTTAAATTGAAAGGTAAACCTGAGGTGTGGCGGACAGACGGATGCACAGACCGAAAATCTATATGCCCCCCAATTGAGTTGGCATAAAAAACAATTTCAAATTTTCTATACAGTCTATAAATAAGATAAGAGGGCCATGATTGCCCTGAATCACTCAACTGATTATAAATGAGCAACATATGTTGGATTTTTCATAATGACCTACATTTTGACCTAACATGACTTAACTTCGATCTTGTCCAAGATTTTATGGAAACAAACATTCTGACCAAGTTTCCTGAAGATTGGGCCTAAAATGAGGCCTCTAAAGTGTTAACAAGCTTTTTCTAAGATTTGATCTCATGACCTACTTTTTGACCCCACATGACCCAAATTTGAACTTGTCCAAGATTTTATGGAGAAACATTCTGACCAAGTTTCATGAAGATTGGGACAAAAATGTGGCCTCTAGAGTGTTAACAAGGTTTTTCTAAGATTTGACCTTGTGACCTACTTTTTGACCCCACATGACCCAATTTCGAAATTGTCCAAGATTTTATGGAGAAACTTTGACAAGTTTCATGAAGATTGGGCCAAAAGTGTGGCATTTGGAGTGTTAACAAGGTTTTTCTAAGATTTGACCTCGTGACCTACTTTTTGACCCCACATGACCCAATTTCGAATTTGTCCAAGATTTTATGGAGACAAACATTCTGACCAAGTTTCATGAAGATTGGCCTAAAAATATGGTCTCTAGAGTGTTAACAAGCGAAATTGGTGACGACGAACGTAGCACGACGGGCGCCACATGACAGACGCTGGACGAAGGGCGATCACAAAAGCTCACCTTGAGCATGTTGTGCTCAGGTGAGCTAAAACTAACCAACCATCAGCAGGACTTAATTGTAAGGGGATCAAAATCATGCAATGACAGTATAGGAGCATGGGCTTATTATAGGTTCAGACCAGAATTTAATTCTGTAGACTGGTTTGAGAGGAAAAGAAAATAAACATTATGTCAATTTTCCCCTTAATTTAAAGACCCACAGCCATTTAAGCCTGTTAAGGCTAGGCATTATGTGCGGCCTTAATTTGAATTTCATATGAAAAAATAATTTTTCTAAGATTTTTTTTTCTAAATCGCTCACCTGAGATAAATAGCCCTCAATGCCACTGCCCAAATAAAAAGACATTAGTAATATGCTGTGACATCACATGATGTCTTATGACGTCAGGACTCAAAATATCTAAAGAAAATCTGCAGAACTGCAAACTGTGTAAGTTTCAGTTTTTTGTCTCATCTGAAAGCTCTATAATCCTATAATGAAAATTTAGGTCCTATGTTTGAATCTTGCTTCAACCACAGAACCTCGGTCTTTCGGAATTTTGGTCAGCTGAATGGATATGCACAGCTAAGTCTTGAGATGTAGCATCTGTGAAAATTTGAGGAAATTCAGACCATAAATGGCGGCTATAGAGCGCGTACTGTTTATTTTAGCAACTTTTGTGAAGGTTCACCCAAGGAACATTCCTGCCAAGTTTAATCAAATTCTGTCCAGCAGTTAAAGAGGAGATGTTGTTTAAATTTTTCACTATACACATAGCAAATTGGCCCCACCCTTGGTGGCCATTTTATTTTTTACAAATTGGTATAATTTTAGCAATCTTGGTAGATGTTTACCCAAGGAACATCTGTACCAAAACATTTTGAAATCTGGCCAGTAGTTTTAAAGGAGATGATTTTTAAAGTTTTAATTTTTTTCTTCTTTCCGTTGCCCTGGCAACTAGAGTTCTACATGGATCAAGTTTTTTTTACCAACTTTTGTGGAGGTTCACCCAAGGATCATCCCTGCCAAGTTTAATCAAATTCTGTCCAGCGGTTTCAGAGGAGATGTCGTTTAAAGCAAATTGTTGACTACGCACGAGGCATGACACACGACGTACAACTGACGACGACGGATGCAGGGTGATCACAAAAGCTCACCTTGAGCAAGTTGTGCTCAGGTGAGCTAAAAAGGACAGTGCTATGGGCATATAGTGATGCTGACGGTCTGTAACTAAATGATCATTATTTGGAGAAAAAAAAAATTCAACATTTGTAAATTTATGTACATAAGGGTAAGAAATTTCAGGCTGAATTTATTTACTCTCAAGTGAGATATCCTTATCCTTCATGAACACTCACAATGGTTGCTATGATCCTCCCACTGGTCAATTCTGGAGAAACTCCTCTCTAATTATGCAAAAAAAAAATAGATTTCTAGAGGTTCTATCAGTTTTTTTCTTCTCCTCTTTCCATGCAAAATCATTTCAATCTTCAGAATACAGACTAAAAAATCATCTTCTAAGAGTTCAATAAAGACTTAGATAATTGGGATTAGAAGAGTCAGACCAAAACCCAAATCTAGAAATGTGTCCAGAGGACACAGATGCCCCCACCCGTTGCATTTTCCAAAACAAAGGCCTACACCCAGATGGGTAAGTCCTATCCTGATTAATATATTTGTGAAGTTTAAAGTCTGTAGTATAAATACTTTCAGAGTTTGGTGCGTCACAAGCATAAAATTCTATATTTTTCAAAAACAAAGGACCATAACTGTCAACTTCAATGAAAGTTCATGAAAGTTCGATAAAAATACCCAGGTGCACAAGTTCATGTCCTGAATAATATACAATGAATTTTCAAGTCTGTAGTACAAATACTTTCAGCGTTACGTGTGTCACAAGCATAAAATTCCATATTTTTAAAAAACAAAGGCCCATAACTCTGTCAACTTTAACGATGGGTCAATGAAACAAGAGGGCCAAGATGGCCCTTGATCGCTCACCTGAGAAAGATGATTGCTTAAGAAATAAAGATGCTTGAGTGTAAAAGTGAAATCTGGCTTTTTTATGGTGAAAAGGGCATAACTCCTAAATTTACTAGTCAATATCAGTTATAATTGAACCCGATTGCGAGATTATGGGCATAAACATTGTCTTAAAGTTTAAAAACGATTGTTAAAAAAATGAAGTTGGTAGAGAATAAACAAAATGAAAATCTTGTATTTTTTGTATTAAAAGGGGCATAACTCCTGACCTAAATGGCCCATCTCAGCCACAATTGAACTCAATCGAGACATTATGGTCATTAACAATGTCATAAAGTTTGAAGATGATTGCTAAAAAAAGGAAGATGCTAGAGTGTAAACAACGTGAAATATGGCATTTTTTTTATATTAAAAGGGGCATAACTCCTGACCTAATCAACAGATCTCAGCTTTAATTGAACTCAATCGAGACATTACGGTCATAAGCATTGCCAAAATGTTTGAAGATGATTGCTCAAAAGATGAAGATGCTAGAGTATAAAGAACGTGAAATCTGGCATTTTTATGCCCCCCTTCGAAGAAGACGGGGTATATTGCTTTGCTCATGTCGTTCGGTCCGTATGTCCGTCGGTAGACCAGACCTTGTCCGAGTGATAACTTAAGTTCTATTTGACCTTTAAGTCTCAGACTTCATGTGGTTGTTGCTCATGATTAGTAGATGACCCCTATTGATTTTGGTGTCATTACCTCAAAGGTCAAGGTCACAAGGTCACATGTTGTGTATGTATAATACCAGACCTTGTCCGAGTGATAACTTAAGTTCTATTTGACCTTTAAGTCTCAAACTTCTTGTGGTTGTTGCTCATGATTAGTAGATGACCCCTATCAATTTTGGTGTCAATACCTCAAAGGTCAAGGTCACAAGGTTGCATTTGTATATATGTTTGATGACTTGGCCTTGTCCAAATAAAATTTTAGTCCTATTTCAGACTATATGTGGTTGTTCCTTATAATGAGTAGATGACCTCTATTGATTTGGGTGTCAACATCCAAAGGTCAAGTTCACAATGTCACATGTTGATACATTTTCATTATATAAATGTCTTGCCCAAGTGATAACTTCTATTTTATTTTTACTCTTAAGGTCCTAACCTCATGTAGTTGTTGCTTATAAATGTAGAAAACCCTGTTTTCAAATTAATAAGTTGGATTCTTATAAATATTTTGAACGATTTAAGCACTGTCTTACTAATAACTCAAAATCTCATTGTGTCTGGTTTTATTTCAGTAAATGTTTAGTTCCACATTTTAGCACATTATATTTTCACTCTAATTTTTGAAGTTTGAGAATTTTTTGTGACAAGCCAACATTATGAAGGCAAACTCCTTGCATGTAATATAGCTATATACATATTATGGCATATGAGGGGGGCATATATGTTTCACAAACATTTCTTGTTTTATATTAAAAGGGGCTTAACTCCTGACCTAATCGACTGATCTGAGCCATAATCAAACTCAATCGAGACATAATGGTCATAAGCATTGCCATAAAGTTTAAAGATGATTGCTCAAAAGATGAAGATGCTAGAGTGTAAACAATGTGAAATATGGCATTTTTTGAATATTAAAAGGGGCATAACTTCTGACATAATTGACAGATCTCAGCCATAATCGAACTCAATCGAGACCATATGGTCATAAGTATTGCCATAAAGTTTGAAGATGATTGCTCAAAAGATGAAGATGCTAGAGTGTAAACAAAGTAAAATATGGCATTTTTTTAATATTAAAAGGGGCATAACTTCTGACCTAATTGATGGATCTCAGCCATAATCAAACTCAATCGAGACCATATGGTTATAAGCATTGCCATAAAGTTTGAAGATGATTGCTTAAAAGATGAAGATGCTAGAGTGTAAACAACGTGAAATATGACATTTTTTTAATATTAAAAGGGGCATAACTTCTGACCTTATTGACTGATCTCAGCCATAATCAAACTCAATCGCGACATTATGGTTATTAGCATTGCCATAAAGTTTGAAGATGATTGCTCAAAAGATGAAGATGCTAGAGTGTAAACAACGTGAAATATGGCATTTTTTGAATATTAAAAGGGGCATAACTCCTGACCTAATTGACGGATCTCAGCCATAATCGAACTCAATTGAGACAATATGGTCATAAACATTGTCTTAAAGTTTGAAGATGATTGCTTAAGGAATAAAGGTGATAGAGTGTAAACACTAAAAATTGTTGACGCCGCACGACGGACGACGGACACTCACGGGATCACAACAGCTCACCCCAAGTGCACATGTTCATGTCCTGTATCCATGAAGTTTCAAGTCTGTAGTACAAATACTTTCAGCTTTACGTGTGTCACAAGCATAAAATTCCATATTTTTAAAAAACAAAGGCCCATAACTCTGTCAACTTTAACGATGGGTCAATGAAAAAACCCAGGTGCGCATGTTCATGTCCTGTATCCATGAAGTTTCAAGTCTGTAGTACAAATACTTTCAGGGTTACATGCGTTACAAGCATAAAATTCTATATTTTTAAAACAAAGGCCCATAATTTCAACTTAACGGGTCATTAAAAACCCAGGTGCGCAAATTCATGTCCTGAATAATATATCCATGAATTTTGAAGTTTGTAGTACAAATGCTTTCGGAGTTATGTGTGTCACAAAGTTTCGGGACAAACGGACGGACAAAGGCAAATTTATATGCCCCCCCCCCCCCCCCCTCTTTGGTGGGGGCATAAACATTAAAATAATATGACACGCAATCAATAACATACATACATACAGAGCTACATAACTATATGTCACTCAGCATGTATTTTGAATTTATTTTCTTATTAACCTTTTTCTCATACAATGACTCCTGCCTAGAGGCTTACCGATAGTATGTGTACGACACACAGAGAGAAGCATGCAGCCCACCATCAGGTTCCAACACATAGAGATGGCAGTGAAGATACAGCGGCTGATGTACATCCCGTTACACACAAAACCAAACAATCCCACAACATCGCAGTTGTGAGAGAAGAAGGTTGTGGATGCAGAATACAGATTCAGGCCTGGAATACACATCTTCTTGAATTAAACAATATCAAGTCAATGGATTTATGGGGATTTTGGCATTTGATTATAAGATTGTTCTGGGGTAAAAGGGTTAGGTTACACTGATGGGAACCAAACTATTACAAGAAAAGATAAAATGCAGCTCCATTATGAAGCTATATGTGTAATCAATATTACTCTATGTATGTTAGTCATTATAACTTTATATGTGTAGTCATCCTGTCATGAGAAGAATAAACTAATTCCCTTGAAAAATTAAAGACTTATGCTCTTGATAAGTATTTTAAACTACATATATCAACAACCTTCACTGAAGATAATGAATATACCCCCAGACAGTGCTTTGTCACAATTATTGTAACAGTGTCAGAGACAATCTTGACACAGTTGAAAGATGAAAACAGTAGAGCTCTGACACATGTTTTCAGAAAAAAAAAAGTTCAATAAGTATAACAAAGGGCAATTTCTCAATTAAAATTAAGCCGGTCATGACACTCCAAGGATATGCACAACTAGCAATGTTGCTTTAAATGGTTAAATTTGAATTTGATCAATAGTAAGCTAGCAAATAGAGCAGATAAAACATATTCAAGAAATATGATAATGGGCACAAGTAGGCTTGGTACTTATTGTTGCAAAGTTGAGTGAAATTTTGACCACTGGTAGCTTAGACATAGTGCAGACAAAATATATTTACTGAATATCTCATAGGGCCATAACACATTTAAAATCAAGCCAATCATGGTGTGCCAACAATATGCACAACAAGGCTTAGTACTTGTAAATGTTGTAAAGTTAAATTAAAAACCAACTATAGGTAGCCAAGAAATATAGTGCGGACAAATCTTGTCTACAGATGGACAGCAAACCAACTGACTTGACTC
>CM037792.1:37851391-37901391 GCA_021229015.1 Solen grandis
TAGGCAAATAAAATTAAGTGCAGGACAAGTGAAAAGCAAGAACATTTCTCAGTATTTTTCTCATCATCTCATTTTTAGGAAGTACAAGTGATAATGTTCAGAATTTTACACCCCTGGTATCTCACGAAGTACACCATTGGGACTGAGATCAACTGGTCTAAATACTGAGCCTGACAAGCAGGATTCCTGTATACAGGCACCACTTCTCTGAAGCAGGGATAAAAGACTCCTTTCAAAATTAAGGATCTTGAGCTTGATTCTAAAATTTAGACACTAAAGAGATTAATGAATGGTCTGAACAGTGTGTGGTCCTTTTTCATGTACAAGTGGTCTGTATCTGAGGTTTTACTGTATTCCACTGGTTGCAAGTTTGAGCAAAGACAGTATATCTAACAAGGGGGTCCAAGATGGAATCTACTTCGCTCACCTGAGTACCACTGCTCTTATCAGTAATTATATACTTGCTAAGAAAATATGGTCAAAAACACTGTCCACAAGTTTGCTCCATTCTAGTTTAAAATGAAGTGAACTTTGGCATCATTTTTTATCATTACTGGTCCATAATATACAGCAATATGTGTTTCTGATTATTCAAGGGCCATTACTCCAGACCTCAGAAATAAAAGATAAAACCAATAGAACCAATAGATTAAGAACGTAAACCTTGACTCCACGTTTGATAAAGATTACACACAAGATTTGCTAAAAGACCCAAGATTGAATGTCTGGACAAACAACAACTGTCTGACATGATTAATGCATGCTTACCCACACCTACTGAGTGGTCAGGTGAGTAAATTTACAGAATATTAACTAGTACCATCCCAGCTGATTAGCCCTGTGCATAAGCCAAAAGGGGTGTGTATGTATTTCTAATGATATTTCTGCACATTTTCTTTCATTGCTTTTTGCAACATATGACTGAAAAAATAATCGTTTGAATGCAATTGCATGTGGGCAAATCTGTTTTTTTTCTTTTTCCAAAAGCCATGGTATTCCTTGGACTGGCCAAATGAGTATGCAGAGAATGTGACTTAGTTTGCATGTTATCATATATCCAGGGTTCTCACTACCCATTAATTTAAAGCCCTGGACTCTGATATGAGGGAAAAAGATTTTCTAAGCAACATGGGATGATTCTCATTGTCAAGGACTCTAGTTAAAAAGATTCCTAGTGAAAACCAAATGCATTGTATTTGTTTCATGTTAAAGTTTAATATGTCTGAAAAAAAAGCTGAAGGAATATTCAATTTTTGAAAAATAAAACAAAAGGCCTTTCAAGCACCTGGGGCTTCTATAACTGAAGTACATAACATTACATTAGAGGCTGGTTTTAGTCATGCCCTTGTCAAGTTTTGATAAAAAAATTGTAGAATTATTTCAAATATGTCTGAAATCTCACCCTTTTCATTCCCTTTCATCTGAACTTTTCACATACATGTTTCAGTCCTGACTATAAAACATGATGGTTCCACTGGTTTTGTTGAAGGTCTAGATCCAAAAGCCGGGAAGTTAATCCCCACAAAGGGGTCAGTGAGAATTTTCCGAAGCACAAATACTCAAACTGTCGAGGGAGTAAGTACAAGTCATCAAAACTTGTTTCCCAGTCAACACAAAACAATTCAGCTTTAGATTTAGTTTAGATTCAATATAATTCTCATCAAGGCTTTTTTCAACCTTCTTTATCAGGAGCCATTCCTCGACTTCTTTTCCTCTGCATGCAGTTTTCCCCAAAATTTCTATTTACCCCATGAGCAGTTACTCCTATGATCAAATTATCTTGATTTACAAATATATAAATGACATGTAAGTATGCAGTTTGAGTTTTATTATGAAGAAGACATTTTGCAAGTTAAACTGCATCATCTCATGAACATTACGATTCAACCTCCTAAAAGTCTGCTAATCATTTATAGCACCAAAAATATATATATATTTCACAAGTAATGACAGATAAATCTGAATTCCAAATTATTTCAAGAAAAATGAAAAAATGAAAAATAATTTCAAAGCAAAGTAAATTGCTCAATTCAAGGGAGGGAAATGAGTTTCATTTATGCAAATGAGGGCATTCAATATAGACACAATCAGCCTCATATATAATGATTATGTACCAAGACTGTTTCCAATGCAGGCATGCCCTGTCTCCTAGTGGCTGTATTCACAGAGAGTAGTGAGAGTAAGCACCAAGATATTAACACAGACTTATTTTCTTTCAAAATTTGCATTTGGACTTTTTTTTTTAATATACGCTCATAATAGAAAATTCAATGACTGATGCTCCAAATGCTGATATATTTTTATATTTAGGAACATACCCAATCAAACAGAAGATATTGCATTCCCATTACGTGCCTAGAAAAATGCCTGCAATAGGGAAAAAGTGACTCATTTTCTGAAATCCAATTTAAAAGATACCCAGTTAGATAATTGTTTTGAACTATGTGCTAAAATAATAGAACATGACTCAATGATTGATAAGATATATCTGTTTAAAAAAACAACAATAACCAACATAAAGCCATCATGTAAATTGTAGAAATCTATCAAATTTACACTAACTGATGAAATTTTCTTTAATGTATATGTAACTTAAACTTTTCAAACACTAAATGATATATATACTGTCTTATGAAAGTAAAAAGGAACTGGTCGAATGGGGTTGTTTCCAGAAGCACTTTGGACACAGGAATATTAGCCAGTTAAACACCGAAAGAAACCAAAGGAAGCATTCCATTTCCAGATGAAATTAAACCTGCATTGAATCTGCAATTTATCCTCATCATAATGTAGCTATATTTGAAGTTAATCTAATGAGTAGTTTTTGAGTCATTCTCCGGACAAGCAAGTCAGGCTGACAGACACTGGAAAGCACTGACACTTATGCTCTTTCTTCAGGGAGCATTAAAATGCATCTGGTTGCAAATTCATTATCCAAGAAAAGAGAAAGAGCATCTTTATTTGGCTGTGTTAAGGTTTCATATTTCAGTAGACCATACTTACTTCTATAAAGGAAAGACGGATTGTGTTACACCTTGGTCTACAAGATAGGGATGTTGTGTATTGATCAGTGATGTACATGTCTATTAGCAAAAGACAATGTATTCTTGTTAGTATCAGAATAGTGTGTACACTACTAACAGCTCAACTTTGATCATGGTTAATGTTTCTGTGTTTTCTGATCAATGGATATATGCAATGTGACCCCTCTTTCTCTCTCTACTTTGAAGCCTTTAGAACAGTAAATTTAAATCACTACCTGATTTTTTTTTTCATTGAAATTTGTTTTTGAGGAAAAATGTATGGGAATATAGGGAAGGCATACATCTTCTCATGAAGGAATATGGGATAGTTTTTGTTTACCTGAATTACATCTTTAGTTTATTTTAGTCAGAACACAACCACAACAAACAAGAACATGGTTCTTCATTGGAAACAGTCAAAACAATGAGAAAAGGTAATAGAGTACTTACTGTATCCCTGCTCTGCTCCCTGCATGTCCAGCTGGCTCCCTGTAGCACCGGGCGAGGTACCATACCCCACCTGCCCCTGGGCCCAGTTCTCCTGGGACCCCTGGGGCATCATGCTCCCTATGCCGGGCTCCACACCCGTTATTTCCAACTCCATCTCTGACTCAGATATTGCCTCTAGTTTCACATTCACATCGGGGTCCAGACCTTCATTAGAACTCTCCCCTGCAGCAGTACTGGGCCCTGCCCCCGAGGGCTGGTCCCCTGACACAAGACCCGACAAGTCTGAGCCCAAACTGAGCCCCTCCGGGGGGCCACTTTCACTTGTTCTTTGATCCCCGCCTTCTGTTGGAATGGTTGATGAAGAAGATTCAGATTTTTCATCATCTTCAGTCTTTTCAGATTCTGTTTTGATTTGAGATGGAGTGGATGATGCTGCAGCGGTTTGAGATGGAGATGAAGGCTGACTAGAACTAGCTACACTGGTTTGAACATTTGTGTCATTGGCACTTTGGTTAGAGTCTTCATCGTCCGGCTCTATTTTTATCACTTGGTTGCTGTTTCCCACAGGTGGTCTTAATGGGCTAATATTAGGACCTGGTCCTGGCCCTTGACCTTGTTGGTCAAAGTTCAATGGGGGTCGTCGAGGTGGGCGGGTCATCGGATATGGTGAATGTCTCATCCCCGGGCCTCTAATTCCAGACCCAAGGGATGCACGCGTCAGCGCCACAGGGTGGGGCCCCTGGTGTCGAGGTGATGTGAAGCGTGGGCGAGGGCCCATAAATCCAGGGCGGGGCATGTATTTGGGGGGTGTGGTGGCCATCTGACGCTCCGCCTCTTGTCTCTCCTTTTCTTGCTGCTTCTTCTTGTGGTGGCCTGCAATCAAAAACAATCTTGTGATGTAACTATAGACTGCATTTTACAGTGGTCTTTAAGTAAACATTATCTAAATTTAATTGCAAGTCAATTCTGAACAGAAATTTCTGAAAGCAAAAGAGGTCTTGCAGGGATGAAAATTAATGGGCTCCCACTCGCCTGAGGCAACCACTTTTCATTGTGGGCGCGTGTTTTTCTAAGGTTGGTCTGTCCATCTTGGCGACTAGCATTTAAATGTAGCCAGGTTTTTTTTCTTTTTTGCTTCTATAAATGGCAGCTTCCCCGCTGAAAAAAAGCGATATTTTTCCCCTCCAAGAAAAAAAAATTCCTTTAAGAATACGATTTCGCCACCCATAAACTTTAAAGCAAACAAAAGTGAAAGTAAAAAACGCATATAGCTCTACGCTGTATAGCGCTTACTGTGGGCAGATAAAAAAACAAACAATGAAAAGGCCAAAGTTAACCCATCAAAATGCTTTCTAATTCTTCCTAATTATGCAATGATGTGGAATACTCAGATAGTATCGTTCATAATGTCGGTTTACATCTTTCACCCTCTCTACCGACTGTTGTATTAGTTGCACAATCATCAAAATGGCGACCATATGTGATAAACATCAACTAGGTTTGATGGCTACTTTATTTTTAAACAATTTGATTGATTGATTGGTTTGCCTTATGAGTTTAGGAGCAAAATTTAACAGTTAACTAAATGAAAGATACGGATTTATAAACAATGGGATCAATTAAATGCCTTTCTGTAAATTCTCGTTAATCGAACATTTGAAATTTCCTCTGATGATAACTGCACTGCAGGTATTTTCCTTGTTTGAATTTTGGGGTATGAATTTGGATGCTTCAACTTTAAGTATCACTCGTAGTGATTTCATTGAAAAAATTTATGTCCTTTATTATGGAAAAAATATTTAAGATAAGCATTGAAATCGAATTTAAGTTTCTACAATAAATACGACACTATCGTGAAGTTTTGGTAATAATTTGTTTTTTTTTAATTGCTTTAATTATTAAGCATATATACGAATTATACACGACTTAATATTATATTATAAACCTTTACTAAGTATGACTTTTTCCCCCCTAAAATGCTAAAACAATGCAGAAATTCTCCTTCTTAAGGGTGGTGGGCAGCTTCCCCAATGATGGAAAAAAAATCTGCTGGCTCTATGCTTTGTTTGTAGCCAAACTGTTTCTGTGCCTTAGAGTAGAACATGATTAAATGTTATTTTCATGGGTTTTTCTTTTTTGTTATTATTTTACAATAATAACAGTGGCTGCTCCCTGTTTTGATTATGCGGCTCCATTGGCAAAAATAAAACTTATTCCATACATACAAACAAGGCTCCTCATATCAATACATCATAATAAGTACACCTCAGCTTAATTTCAAATAGCGATAAATTATAAAGCAATGTCAATTTTCACACCGACATTGTTTTGATAAACAATGAAGGGCGTATAATCTATTATTATGAGATATGCTGATAATTTACGTACCCACTTCACATCACCATATTGTACACTCTACTCTCTGAATCTGAATCATCGGCAATTACAGTAAAAAAAAAAAAAAAAAAATAAAAAAAACAGAAGAAAACCCAGAATCAATGATTATGGAATTATTTAAAATAACTATATAACTCTATAAATAAAATAATGTTTATGGCTTTATATTAGGGTTTTTCAAGAATTTACAATTATCACAGACACAAATACAAATAGCATTCTCAAACCTACTACGTGGTCAAATAGAACGAAGTATTTGGGCTCCAACCCCAAGAACCGCGATATACCGGCGTTGTACTGTAGCTGCTTACAATATGAATATGAATCAGAGTTAATGAAATGCTAAAGACTGGAAGTCATACAGTTGTTACTGAGATATACCTTTGCCAGAGTTCCAGATAACATGAGTATCAGCGTAATTTACCCTTAAAAATTAATTAGAAACGCATTAGGATATTATTTTGATGCCTTTGTTTACGCACTCTCCTATTTGTTTACGCAAGGAATGAAAAATCAAAGCATTATACTATAGTCTTTGCGAACGAACTGATTGGGTTTCGATCAACATCTACCGAAACTGATCTAAAGCAATACATGCATCTTCTAGTAATTGGTAAATATAATATTAATCAATTTGCTTTATGGTAGCAAGCGTTTGTCTAATCTGGAGTACCTTATCCCCTTATTTACTCTCTTCAGACTAATTTAGAAACAAAAGTAATCAATTATGGACTGTTTGAAACTAATACAACAGCGAATTGACAATTTCTTTGTTACAACCGCATACATTGCCAACGAAGACTCAAGTGAGCCCCCATCATCAACGAAATCATCGACACTGTGTTTAAAAAGAAAAACAGGTTCACATTAATGTTAACCGTTCAACTTTGGAAAATTAGCAAAAGGCGCTTTCATGGTTGCGTATAAATATAATAGAGACTGAATAAGAAGTGCAGATGAAATGTGTGACACGTGAAAAGTTTATCTGGGCAAATGATGGAGCTGCTAATATTCAAAAATCAGCAATTGACAGGTACATATAGGGCCTTTTTTCCAATTTTGGGGAAAGCGCCCTAGCCCTTATTATGGGGAAAATAGCAAGCCACTTGTTTACAACTTATTAAGGGATTTTTTTTTTACCATATTCATAAATATAAGCATAAACTGGTCTTGGCACAGCAAGACATACTAGAAACTAAATATAAAGACTAATCAAATATTTTGTTTAAGAATCAATAGAGTTAAACAGAGTTAAATTAGCGTCATAATATTGTTCTCTAGGTTTCTAAATAATCAGCTACCTCCTTAATGGGGAATTTTATTTAAAAGTGGGGAATTTGAGGACTATTTTTGGGGAAAAAAGGTGGTTACTTGGCTTGGGAAAGCAGCCCTTTACTGGCTACAGTTAAGAAGGGTAAAAAGGCCCTGACATAATTTGTATTTTTTGTATGTATAAAAAAATAAATTAAACAAGAGGGCCATGATGGCCCTGAATCGCTCACCTGAGTACCATTGCTTCAACTGATGTCAAGGTTTTTAAACAGACAAGGATTCTGATATAACTTAATCTAAAACATTTTACCCCTGACAATACTACACACCAAATATCTAAGCAATGGGCCATATGGTTTCAGAGAAGACTTGGGCGCAGGGTCATTTATCACCGTAGGGCCAAGACTTTGAAAATCTTTGTAATGAACCATTAGGCCTAAAAAAAAAATACTCTTGTTTCTGGTGACCCGACCGACCGTACTTTTTTACCCCCGACCGCATTTTTTTTATGGCCAATTTTCGTAGTGGAACCCGGCAAGACAACGACGCGTATTTATTAGCGACAATTAGCGGTAGATGACAACGATATTTTTATTCGTCATAAAATTCGCATGTCGTTGCCAGGTTACAAAATGGCTGCGCACTCGCCGGTGTTAACATGTCTGCTTGCAGTTCGGGTAGATAAATGCAAGCACTTTGACGGAGCAAACGAAATAAAAGCAATAGAAACTAGAAATACACCAAAGCAACTGTTTTTTGACATACACGGTTACAAACCTGATGTTGAAATTGAGGCAAAGTGCTCGGTATGTAATTCGTTCTAATCTTAAGATTAATCGTTAAAATAAAAAATTAAATATCACGATAGATCGGTAAATTTAGGTGTATAAATATAATATAAATAATTAAATCATTCACTGGAATGATTATGATGCAAATTTACTGATACGAATTTTAAAAATAATCTACAGATCAAGTATTGCTGCAATATCAGTGGAAATTTCTCGTCTGTTTTTGGCCCTGGTACCGGTATCGGTGAACCATTTAGTTTGGGTTTGGAACACTGTTGAATATCATAATAATATTTTGTGACTTTGTCAGTACCTTTTTGATATACTGAAAATTGGACCACCCACATTGTATTTTTTTTAAGAATAATGGTTGATCAATTTCTATGAAGATTATGTGTTCATGATCTGTTACAGACAAAAATCCAGGCATCAGATTCATCAATGTATGTCATTGACCCGAGCCTGAGCATAGCTGATCTGATGGGTTTTTATCCGTTGAAAACATTATACCTAAAATGTAAAACCCCTACACATACAGAGGAAAATCATCCTGAGAAGGGCATAGGAGTAGAAACACGCATAAATGCTTTCAACTTACTCTTGGCAGGATCGAAGGTGTTTCCTGAGAAAAAGTCATCATGGTATGCATACTTTAATCTGACAGAGAGATACTTCAGTAGAAAAAAAATCAACAAAAAGAAATAAAAAATGTCCTTCCTGAAATTCTTTTGCAACAATCTAATTTAAAATTGTTTATTAAAAATGATTTGGTAGTTTCAAATTTATGTTAGTTTGCTTGTTTTGAAAGAAAATCTCTCATATCCGCTTCCTGGAATCACCAAGTACCAAGCAATGAATGTTTAGTTTCTTGTAAAAAAAAAAAAAAAACCGGCTTGCCCCTGAAGAGGGTTCAAACCCACGCAGAACACTGGTCCAACGCATAAATCACTAGGCCACTCAAGATATAAATTAATAAATCAGCACATGATATATATGTTGCGACATAATGTAATGCTGATCTTATGGCTGTCTAGATTGGTTTCATAATTTAAAAATCTCATACATGTATTTCTTTTGAACAGCAATAACAGGAAGGATGAGTTGTATAATGACATTGTAGAGATGTGCATCAACAGAAAGCTGAAACTTCACAAAAGTGTAGTGAAAGACGAGGGGAGCTATATCATCCGTATTGGCATAGCATGTAACACACCAGTCGAGCTTGCATTCTATAGAGCAGACTTTGCCAAAGCTGATCTTTGTTGCTTCTGTGCATCAGAAAATGCTGTAGTTGATGAGGAATTGAAAAAACATTTCAAGACAGTATTGCCCATGTGTGAATCTTGTAGGGATATGGGATTCAAACCAGTTCATGCCCGTCCATTTGGTGCAAAAAAATAAAAAAAAACAAACACAGAAATAAATATTCTGACATGATATTTATTTCCAAGTGAATATAGACCCTTTCCCTCATAGAGGACACCCTGAAAAGACCTATGCAAACAACATAGAACCAGATCAGCCTGTGAGTAACTCACAGGCTGATCAGGTTTTATGTTGTTCGCTGCTTCTCAGTGGTCTGGAAATGAGGATTTAATATAATTATATTTGGTATAAAGGTTTAACTGGTATTCTTCAGGCTTTATGTGGTACCTATTGAGGGTGTCAAAATGAGTCTATATGAGGGAAAGGGCCATTCTAATGTCATTCTAATGTATATCCATGAGATATATATTAAGTTTTCAAAAGTTATAGTAAAAAATGTTTCAAAATTATAATTATTATGTCACTTTTTTTAAATATTGCATTGGAAACATGCTGATTATTATGTTTAAAGAAATAATATATTGTGTATTCTGACAATGTCATTTCTCATGCTTTTAGGCATTCCTTAAACTAGTCATTTCATTATTCTAGTCTGACATTCCTTGATTGTCAATAGTTTAATATAAATGTTAAGAAATAAAAAAATGGTTATTAACTGCACACTGTCTTTGTTTTAAATACATTAGTCAAGACGACTTGCATGTACATTCAAAGTGTGTGAAATTCCATTTGGTTGTATAGCTCTCTTCTTCTTGCTGGTAAACAGATGTTAAAAAAAAAAAAAAAAAAAAAAAAAAAAAAATCCCTACCTACCGACCCAAATTTTTTTGAGGGGTGTCACCAGAAACAAGAGTATTTTTTTTTTAGGCCTTAGATGCTACTACATACCAAAAATCTTAGCTCTAGGCCTTATTGATTCATAGAAGAAGATTTTTTAAGATTTTCCTATTTAACTCTATGTAAAACAAGTGACCCCTGGTGTGGGGTCATTTATCACCATTGGGCTTTGATTTGTACAATCTTGGTAGTGGCCCATAAGATGATGCTACATACCAAATATCTAAGCTCTAGGCCTTATGGATTCATAGAAGAAGATTTTTTAAGATTTTCCTATATAACTCTGTGTAAAACAAGTGACCCCTGGTGTGGGGTCATTTATCACCATAGGGCTATGATTTGTACAATCTTGGTAGTGGCCCATAAGATGATGCTTCATACCAAATATCTAAGCTCTAGGCCTTATGCATTCATGGAAGAAGATTTTTTAAGATTTTCCTATATAACTCTATGTAAAACAAGTGACCCCTGCTGCGGGGTCATATATCACCATAGGGCTATGATTTGTACAATCTTGGTAGTGGCCCATAAGATGATGCTACATACCAAATATCTAAGCTCTAGGCCTTATGGATTCATAGAAGAAGATTTTTTAAGATTTTTCTATATAACTCTATGTAAAACAAGTGACCCCTGGTGCGGGGTCATTTATCACCATAGGGCTATGATTTGTACAATCTTGGTAGTGGCCCATAAGATGATGCTACATACCAAATATCTAAGCTCTAGGCCTTGCAGTTTTGCAGAAGAAGATTTTCAAAGTTTGCATTTTTAAAATCTATTTTTAGCTCCTGTGACCTAATTATGCAATGGACCAGAACCAATTATACAACTTTAGTAGAGCTTCATCCAAGGAACATTCCTGCAAAATATTTTTCAAATTGGCCAAGCCGTTTAGGAGGAGATGTTGTTTGAAGCAATTGTTGACGCCGGACGCACGGACGACGGACAAAAGGCGATCAGAAAAGCTCACCTTGAGCACGTTGTGCTCATGTGAGCTAAAAATAAATAAAAAAGATTGTTGGTGCGTTAAGATAACATGACACCTCCTCTTTTAAGCTGCGTTAGTAACAAAAGTAGTTCTTGTTCTAGTCACCCAAGCAGGGATTGGTATACAATCATGTAAAGTTATAGAGCACTTAATTTTATTCTTTTTGTTATAATGTAATAAAGTGTTCTCATTAATTATCAAAAATGCTAAGTTTTGTATTTTACCTTTTCTGTGCTTTACATATCTCCATTTACCCTCATACTTTTAGAAGTGGGGGTATTTATCCCAAGGGTTAAAACATTATCGAAGGGTTCTTTTTGGCCTTTTTTGACAACCAATATTTGGTGTGTTCCTAATCGCAAAAGGTATACATGTGGTTTTTTTTCTCCCAATTTATAGGAGAAAATTCCCAATTCAAGGAACAAATAAAAGAAAAAATATTCAATTTATAGGAGAAAATTCCCAATGCAAGGAAAAAATAAAAGATTTTTTTTTACATTTTTGTTTTATTTTATATAATTATATATTACAGTGCGAGTTTTTCCCAATTTCGTCTAAAAAGACACACAAAAATTCCCAATTCTGGGGGCCAAATCATGTTCCTAAAATCAAACCAAATTTTTTATGTCAAAAAGGCCCATTATTTGCATTAAATTCAAATAAAAAATATCTATTAGTTATACCGCTGATCTAATTATCATTTATTGTTTACTTCCAGTAAGTAAGATTTGCTACTTTCTTGGACCATTTAATGATCGGTAAGAATATGCACGCTAGTTATTTCTCTGATATTTATCAAAAATATAAACATGCAGTGGGTTTAAATAATATGTATGGGTTTTAATCTGCTTTGTATGGAATATGCACATCAATATAATGTTGATTACTTTGGTTGGTTGTTTACAATGACAAACCTGCATTATTGCCTATCGGGAGGGGCAATTTGCTGACAAAAATGCAGTGCTGTGCGAGGCAAACACGCTGCCTGACTATCAAAGGCTAGCTTGGGCACTTGTCAAAAACAGTATCAGTACCCATTCACATTTAAGGAAAAAAATCACTGATATATTAGATTTATCCAGCGTTGAAGCTGAATATCAATGTGTTTATCTTCACTGCATATATTTGATAATTTATCAGAAAATAATTCACAAAATCTTACTCGATGGTGTTAAACAAGAGGGCCATAGAGACCCTGGATCACTCACCTGAGTATAGGGTTAGCCAAGGAACATCTGTAGTAAAACATTTTGAAATCTGGCCAGTAGTTTTGAAGGAGATGATTTTTAAAGTTTCTTTCCATTGCCATGGCAACCAGAGTTCTACATGGATCAAGTTTATTTTAGCAACTTTTGTGAAGGTTCACCCAAGGATTATCCCTGCCAAGTTATATCAAGTTCTGTCCCGGGGTTTCAGAGGAGATGTTGTTTAAAGCAAATTGTTGACTACAGACGATGCACGACGACGGACGCCAGGTGACAACAAAAGCTCATCTTGAGCACATAAAAATGGCAATAAAAGTACATGCATACATACGTATGTACATTCTTTTGCATTAAAATAGAATGAAAACAGCACTTCTCTCATTTTTGTTTGTTTGTTTACTGGATTTAACATCCCAACAACAGTATTTCAGTCATTTGGAGACAAAGTCTACTTGAGACTGATATAGTGCTGCCACATTACAGTATCACGCCATAGACATATTATCCTGATACCAGGCCAACCAGTCTTGCAACTACCCCTACATGCTGAGCGCCAAAGCAAGGGAGCTATAACAGTACCATTTTTTACGACTTTGGTATGTTGTGGTCTTGAATCGAACCCACAACCTCCCACACCCAAGGCAGACACTCTAACCACTCGGCCACCAGGGACAATAGTTGACATATTGTGAAAAAAACAACAACAAAAAATCTCAAACTAAAAGTAGAAAATGTAATGTGTGTGTTTTTAATACTTACGTTTAAGACAGAACCCAAGAAACTGTGACTTGAACTCTTCATGGTCTTCAAGGAAGTTTTTACCAGAGTCGGACCCCAGATGTGAGAGTGTGCCATCCGATACACTGGCCGTTAGTAAGACTGAATCTTCCTCGGTTGTTGCAGCTAACTGTTCAACCTGGAATAAATTTTGAGCTTTGTTTGCTTTTGCTTACTTCAACTTGTTTACTTGCTTTAATACCATCAGTTTTAAAGTCAGTCTACAGGACAGATATAATGCAGTCTCATTTTCAGCACACCCAGTCAAAGTAACTTGGTACTGTGTAAGCCAGTCCTAGAACTACCCTTACATGCAATCGGATACTACTGTTTTAATGACTTAGGTAATCAAAAATAAACCAGCCAGACACTCAGATTATTTTTCGTTCTGTCTTCAAAATAGGATGCAAATAAAATGAACAATCTAAAGACGAGATATTAATGCGATGTCACTGAAAATAATAACTGTATTTGTCCGTAGAATAAGTGATTCAATATGGCAACTCTCATTGCATGATGGGTAAATGAATAAAATCTTGTGATGCTAAGTTTTGAAAACAAGAGACACATCATAAACCATCAGTGCCAAGTTTACATAGGGCACTTTAGTAAGTAAGTAAAGTCTTTATCTAGTCTGGATAACATATTTGGTTAGAACCAATCTTCCATTTGGTCCACTTTAAAGATTTCATAAGAAATAATTACTGATGATGGACATTAAAGCAATTATTTCATAATTTAACCATTGATCAATTTCACAAAATTGAATAATTTGCTTTGCAAAGCACCACAGAATCAGGCCTTTCCCTTGATATTTCAAAATGACCCCTTGTTATACAGATAAAGACAAATTTTGTAATATTTTTAAGGATCATGCAGACAATTAGGGGGTCAAAATGGGCAATTTTGTCAGAACACATTTGTCGGTGAAAAATTTCTTTAAAAAAATCCTCTGAAAAAATTTATGCAGTTTTTCCCGAAGTTGCATAGATCTTGCTCCTGGATTATTTTATTTCCCCAATGAAAAATGTCATATTTACCACCACAAATGATAATAAGGCCCCCTCCCAAACATCTGTAAAAAAAAAAAGACCTGACTAGAGAACTTTGATTTTAGGTCAGCAATTGAAAGTGCAATTATAGGGCAAGAACCAAGAAACTGAAAATTTTAACTGTATTGACTCTTTATTGGATGCCCACAAATTAACAGACTGAAGAACTATGTTTTTGTTTTAAAACTTACAAAAAAAAAAAATTAAAGTTTATTTTAATGCTTTTGTGACATGGTCTCATAGAATATATATGATATATAATTAAGATACACAGATTATCTTGATACTTGTGACTTTATAAAATCTCATACGATTACTTTCAATATCTCATACATTTCAGTAAAAATCTCATTAGTTGTGGCAAATAGGGATATTTCTCCCATTGGTTTAATAGGCAAAAATTTCCCCTGAATTTGACCAAAAACTGACAATGAAAGAAACTTTTTTTTTAAACAATCCAATTATCTACATATTATTAACAACTGTTGATGAACGAACCAATATTTACTTTATTTTCACTTTCTTTATATACTTTATTTTCACTCTCTAGATTTGCAGTAATTTGGAGACTATTTTTCCCATTAAGAATTTAACATTTTCTCTAAGAAAATTGACAATGTAAAGGGAAGAAGATGTCATCTTCCTATCACACAGACAAAAACGTCCCTGATGTGTTGTGGTTTACTACAGACAGAGATCACCATGGTTACATACCAGCTGCTGTATCTGACTCTTCAGGACAGCCTTCAGGATGACCTTGTATCCTGGAATGTCCTTGATCACATCCATGTCAGGGGTCGCCATCTTGAGCAAATGTTATATGACGTGATATGCAAGGTCTTCAAATGTTCATCAAGATTTCATCACATCCAGATCTTGGCGGAATAAGTATGATGTTGTATGATGGGAAATTTGGGTTCAGAGATTATGTGGCTCTCCTAATTTATAATATCTTTTTCTTCAAAGTGAGCCATTGGAATATCTAGAAAAAAAAATTATGAATAAATGTTTCACAAAAACATATATAATAGTTTTAAATTATTGAGTCACAGCATAATCTAATATTTGGTTCATAATGATAAGTACTGGTACAATTGATACACATTAAAGAATTTTTAACTTATACATATGACAGAATGTATGTTTCTTGGAAGGGATTTTTCCCTCTTCTTTATCAGGAGCCGTTCATAATTGCCCTCCTCACTGAAAAATGTGTGCAGTTTACCCAAATTTGCATCTTCATCCATGATTTTTCTTTCCTCAATCAAAAAGAAAAACATTGATATATTCCCAAAGACATGATATTAGGGCCCCTTCCCCAAAATATCTTTTTGGTTTTAAATTAATATTCCACGGACAGTATAGTATTCATCTGGAAAACATATTCGAGACAGATAAATATAGAGAGAGTACAACACGCCCTGAAACTACCCTTATATGCTTACAAAGCTAGCAAATTTTATTTTCTAATTTTCTCTTTTTGCATTCATGACCTTTTGAACTTCCTGGTAGCTTTCTAAAATGATCTCATATACTCTGCTTTTGTACAATATCCTTGAGAAATAGATTCTATTGCAAATATAAAATAGCATTCAGAGTGCGTTTGTATAAGTCTTTTTTGAAAACGCACGTTTTCCCGGCATCTATGACTGATAAAGCGGGAAGTTGAGCCTAGACGTCCATGCGCTAACAGAACCTATGCTACACGAAAACAAAGAAAATACTTATTCCCTTCAACACATCTAAAATATTAGGTAATAAAGTGTATACTCATTTAGTTTAACAACGAGCAATGTAGCTAACCGTAGGATGCCACAAGTGCTTCAAACCGAAGAATGCACCAAATTATTCAGCAATTGGAGATCACGCACCGGTCGGCAGCCATTTTGGTTTAAATTGGTGAAAGGGACGCTATCGCGAAATTTAAATTTAGGGGTACCTGAGGGGAATTTATTTCCGTCAAAACACAAAGCCAGCGCGCACATCCTCACAAACACGGACATGCTATATAAAATTTACCTGACGAAGATACGTTTATTATTATCGTTTGCTGCTTTTATCAAATACACAAGAATAATTGTTGAACACATACCATAAACATGAAAGTCTTCCCTTGTGTACATATGTAAAATTTTGTGTGCATTTAATTGTACATTTTCATGTGAAACGTAATTAATTGATAGGAATAAGCATTGCACTATTTTTATATCATTACTGCTGTAAAAAAACAATATTGATATGCCAAAATTGAGCCATGTCATCGAGATATTCCCCGTTGAGAGCCTCAAATAATCATAATTTAGCAAGAGTTACGCTCTCTTGATTTGTCCCAATTACGATCGAGCATGGCGGCACACTAAATTTAATGGCGCCCAAAAGGGCTAATATCCATCAGCTCTTTGTATTATAATACAGAAATAAAGCATACGGTAAGAAAAGTGAATATGTAAGATTTTGTTCATAAAATTATTATCAGTTTTAAAGGAAATATATTTGTATCCTTTCATGAATCGCCCACGTAATTCGGAGACGCTTTCTAAGGGAGGTAATTTCACAAATGATTGGCTTGCACTCTCTGTCTTATAACCCAACATTGCATCTAACTCTGAACAGGTAAATACATTTTTGCAAAAACGTATGTTATGATGATATTTATATATTGCAATGAGCTAAGTTTATTTAAACGTCTTGAGGAAATGGGTCTTAAATTTGACAGGACTATATGCTGTGAATGAGACCCGACAGGCATTGTTGGTTCTATAACCTGAAAATGGAGAGCCCTGTTATAAATGATACCTCTGTATGCGTCTTTGCGCTAGCCACTTTGTAGCATGATTATGCATTAGCTCTAAGTATACTTGGTATTTATCTTCCTGTGATATTGCAAAGCTTTTTTTTGTCTTTTTCAGTTGCTGCAAACCTCCAGATTACATGAGTTAGAGCCAATTAAATATCTCCAGTATTGATATATGCAATTCAGTGACTTTGAGCACTGATTGTAATCTCTTGACCAATAGACTTATATCATTTTAAAAAAGAGGTTTTATATGTAAATAAAATATTTAATTTTAAAATAAGAGTAGTAAAAATAAGAAACTTGCGAAGATTTTAATACAGGGTGAACAAGTTGTCCAGACTTTGACTTTTATTGAGAGAACAGAGAAGTGAAAATGGCGTCACCAGACATGGACGTGATTAAGGATATACCGGGATACAAGGTCATCCTTAAGGCCATCATTAAAAGCCAAATACAGCAGTTGGTATGTATAGGAGTTAATTTTTCTTATATTCATTTCCTCCATAGACACAAATTTGGATACCACTACAACAGACACCCATTGAAAAAGTGGAAATTTTAGAAGGGAGAAATGCAAGCTAAATTTCACTTTTCTACAATATTTTCAAACTCTTCTGCTACAAAGCAAGATATTCCTTAAGAATCTTGAGTATAAGGCTAATTTTAATTGTAGAAGGCAGGGGGGTTCTGGAGGTCTTACATTTTCTTGTTTTTTTTGTTTTTTTTCTTTGAATTATTCACTTCTTTTTACAATTTTTCAAATATGAGCTGGCCAGAAAAGGATTTGAGGCAGTCAGATCTGCCACCTCTAAAGGAAAAACCAGATAAAACCATCAAAGGTCGTGTCTTTGGAAAAAGGGTTTAATCAGAACATTGTTCTATGTCAGTTTAAATAAAGAAATTACAGATATTCCCTTTGGATGTTTTGTCTGGACTAGTACTTTGTGTCTGGGAAAGATTTTCCTCTACAGCTGGGGCCTTAAAAAAACTTCAGTGTTTCTAGCAACCCGACTCTACCTAGTGAAACCTGCTTACTCTTAAGTTGTTAGCAATCATTTTGGGGTAGATATATTCTGTGATTCATTCACTGTTATGACAGGACTTAAAAAAAAGTATTTAAAAAAATCAATAGCCTTAATTTTTTTGAGACAGTTGCCGTTAACACACAATTTATTTTTCTTGGCCAGGAATCACACACACTCTACCTTTTAGAACATTGAACACTATCACCCTACCAATGCACCTATATACTGAAAAATAACTTGTTTGTATTAGTGGCATTTTTAGCGGCAGTTGTAAGTTTGTCTGAAAATTGTGCCTAAGATGCAATCTTTACAGTAGAAGTATAAGGACATAACCAGGGCTCACGCTGTCGTGCGCCAAATGGCTCATGATTATTAAAAGTGGCCCGAAAATTTTGAATTTGGCGCATTGTCTTGTCGCATGGTTTTTATTTTTGTCATTTACCTAAGCAGTCAGACTGGTTATTGGTTTCGCTCACGCAGAGCATCGCTAGACCGAGAAAAATCGATAACCAGTCTAGCACGCGCGTCCTTCACCCTGTGTATCAGTGTATTTCACAGTTATGGCAGTTGGCACGTACGTGTTGATGACTTAGTAGTTTATCGGCAATTAAAGAAAAGGTAACGACGGATTAAGGACACGATGATTATTTATTTGACTGTCGGAACAAAGGCACACTTATTGGATTGTTTGTTACGGTTTAGTCTGACGATATTCAGTCTCGTTCGGCAAGCGATAATCAAAAGATACGGTAAGTATAATCACAGGGAATCGGCTCATAGTCCATACAGTCGATATATAGAGATAACATAATATTATGTTATCTCTATATATCGACTGTATGGACTATGAGCCGATTCCCTGTGAGTATAATTAAAGGGACAATTAAAGATCACAAGCAAATTACATAACCGACAACGAAAGGGTATATAATCTTGACCAATCCATCAGTCATCCTAGTAGCACATATAATCATTATAAATGCCCATATTTTGTCGCATTCTCATTAAATTATTGGCTCATCCTGGCTCCAAAATTTGGCTCAAAGAAAAAAAAGTGGCCCCAATTTTGGACCATTTGGCTCATGCCTTGGCTCATAAAAAATAATTCCCAGCGTGAGCCCTGATAACATATATATTATAAAGTATGAATTCTGATTTGTAACAGGTATGGTGTGCAGTTAGTAAAATTGACTTACATTTAGGTTTTCATCTAATTTAACAATTTATGAAATTTTTGCATTTATCTATTGCAAAAAATATAAAACGGATGTAAAATTCCCCAAATTACCCGCCATTTACAAATTTGATAAAGCAAAATCAAGAAAAATACAAAGAATAATCCAGCATTAAAATAGCCCACCACTGATATTTACTAACCATGTTGCTAGCAAATTGAATATTAATTTTACACCCCTACAAGAAATGTCTGATTTTGTCACCAGGTGAGCAGCTAGCCTCCCACACGGCTGAAGAGTCAATCATCCTGACGGCAAGTGTGTCGGACGGAACACTCAGCCATCTTGGCTCCGACTCGGGTAAAAACTTCCTGGAAGACAACGAGGAAGTCAAGTCGCAGTTCCTGGGATTTTGTCTCAAACGTAAGTAGTTGAGCCGGATCCAGGAGTTCAGGTTGAGGGGGGTGGGGTTGTATGTCTACATAAATGTATGGTTGGGGAATGTTGAGGGGGTGCATGCGGTTTTCACACACTTATAGACCTAAATGAGTAGTTGTGCCCTCCCTGCATTTTGTAAATGTGGGGTCCCTAGGGGTCCGGCCCCACCCCTTCAAAGATGGATTTTTGCATAAAAAACATATTTTGGTTAAATTTTTAAAATTTCCAACCCTGAATCAAATATTTTTTTCTCCCTCATAATGAGAAGAATTGAATAGTACTACTTTAGTGTCCCCAGAGGTCCCCCAGGGGTCAGGCCCCACCCCTTCAATTTTACTTATCACATTATATCTTAAAAACTGTTCAGATCCCCACCCTTAATCATATATATTCTTGTTCCTCATGATGAGATAGATTGAATGGTACTTCTTTTATGTTCCCATGGGTCACCAAGGGGTTTGGCCCCGTCCTGTCAGTTTTACTTCTGACCTTTATTCAAAAACCTTTGAGATCCTTATCCATAAACAATATATATTTTTCCTCAGATGGATTGAATGGTACTTCATTATGTGTACATGGGTCACCAATGGGTCAGGCCCCACTTTGTTTGGGAGACTTAGTAACAGTTCACTATTATAATTATTACTTGTTTAGTCTAAATCCCCACACTTTGTCAATATCCCAGTGTGGAAGATGCTTTGCATGGGACTCTGGATCATTCTTTCTGTCAATTTCCCGCCTGTTGGTGAAGGGTCTTCTGTCAGAAAGTCCCATGTATGACCACCGCTCCTCCCCGCTGGCTAAATATTGAGTCATAAATAGATACATGGGTAACAACACCTTGGAAAGGAGGGAGCCATGTGCAAGTTCCATTTGAAAATTTTAAATATATGTCACTTTAAAATGATAAATATCAATTTCTTTTGTGAAAAATATGAAAACCATGGGCCAAATGTCACAACACACTGGAGAAGAGATTTAACTTAAATTTCATTACAATTTATTAATGATAGGACAGAGGTGACTGTATCTTTGTTTTCAAGACATCAAGGTAAGAAGGTTAATTTCTTATGACTGAAACGAGGGAATCATTACAATTGTCTTAAATCATGAAAAATAGATCTGAATTGAATGTGTAGTTTTTATCAGCTTAGGTCATGTAAACAGTGGACAATAAAAGACTCGGTTTATCTTACTCTCTTCGTGGTGAACCAGTACTTGAGACAAAGTCTGTGCAAAGCTTTTCCTCTCATTAATACCTGGTTCTCAGGTGAGCGATTCCAGGGCTTTCATGGCCCTCTTGTTTATTTTCCTTTGCTGTCACTTGGCTGATCATATTCACAAGCGCATGTGCCAACTTTGTAGGCTGAACTTAGGAAATTGCTACCCTGAACTGGTGAAGACACAATGTTGCTGGACGTGTTTCATGCTACCTCAAGCACCTGCTTCAGGGGTATCATATTCTATATTTAATCAGTTTGGTTGGAAGTTGCGTTTATGAAGATAGCTTTATTATACCCCCCCCCACAACAAAGATGCTCCCTTGCTTGACGCTCAGCATATAAGGGTAGTTGCAGGACTGGTTGGCCTGGTGTTAGGATAATGTGACTGGGCTTGGTATCATGCCACATGTCTATGGTGTAATACTGTAGTGTGGCAGCACTATATCTGTCTCAAGAAACATTGTTTCCAAATGACTGAAATACTGTCCGTGGGACATTAAACCAAAAAACAAACAACAAAGTTTTAAGGGAGGTATACTGGATTCAGCTTGCTGTCTGTCCAGCTGTTGTTTTTGGGGTTTTTTTCCCGGACCTTAACTCAAAAAGTATAAAAGATATCAAGATGAAATTTCATATGTGGTTAGATCTCATTGAGGGGGAGTGCAGTGACCAGGAACCATAACTCTGTCATGTGATTTTGGAGTTATTACCCTTTGTAAATTTTTATACTTATTTTTTTGTCAGGACCATAACTCAAAAAGTATAAAAGGATTCAAGATGAAACTTCATATGTGGATAGATCTCATTTAGAAGGAGTGCAGTGACCAAGAACATAACTTTGTGTTTCGTTATATTGGAGTTATTGCCCTTTGTAATTTTTTATACTTAATCTTTGTCTGGACCATAACTCAAAAAGTATAAAAGATATGAAGATGAATCTTAATATGTGGATAGATCTTATTGAAAGGAAGTGCAGTGCCAGAGAACTGTTATCCTCATCTGCATGCGAGGGGGGGGGGTATTTGTGCCATGACAATTGCATTTCTAGTTTTGGCGTGACCTGCACTTTTTTAGTTTTTATTTCAGGAAAACATTAACAATGGAGAGCAGATTTTTTTTTTTTTTTTTTTTTTTAAAGAAAATGATGTCATTCTAGTTTTCCCCAAATTAGAAATATAGTGCCATTCTAGTCTCCCCCAAAAATTAAAGAAAATGGTGTCATTCTAGTCTCCCCCCAAATTAAAGAAAATGGTGCTTTTCTAGTTTTCCCCCAAATTAAAGAATATGGTGCCACTCTAGTTTTTCCCAAATTAAAGAAAATGGTGCCATTCTAGTTTTCCCCCAAATTAAAAAAAAAATGGTGCCATTCTAGTTTTCCCCCAAATTAAAGAAAATGGTGCCACTCTAGTTTTCCCCCAAATTAGAGAAAATGGTGCCACTCTAGTTTTCCCCCAAATTAAAGAATATGGTGCCACTCTAGTTTTCCCCCAAATTAAAGAAAATGGTGCCATTCTAGTCTCTCCCAAAATTAAAGAAAATGGTGCCATTCTAGTTTTCCCCCAAATTAAAGAAAATGGTGCCATTCTAGTTTTCCCCCAAATTAAAGAAAATGGTGCCATTTATTTTCCCAAATTAAAAAAATGTGCCATTCTAGTTTTCCCCAAATTAAAGAAAATGGTGCCATTCTAGTTTTCCCCCAAATTAAAGAAAATGGTGCCATTCTAGTTTTCCCCCAAATTAAAGAAAATGGTGCCATTCTAGTTTTTCCCAAATTAAAGAAAATGGTGCCATTCTAGTTTTCCCCAAATTAAAGAAAATGGTGCCATTCTAGTTTTCACCCAAATTAAAGAAAATGGTGCCATTCTAGTTTTTCCCCAAATTAAAGAAAATGGTGCCATTCTAGTTTTTCCCAAATTAAAGAAAATGGTGCCACTCTAGTTTTTCCCCAAATTAAAGAAAATGGTGCCATTCTAGTTTTCACCCAAATTAAAGAAAATGGTGCCATTCTAGTTTTTCCCCAAAATTAAAGAAAATGGTGCCATTCTAGTTTTTCCCCAAATTAAAGAAAATGGTGCCATTCTAGTTTTCCCCCAAATTAAAGAAAATGGTGCCATTCTAGTTTCCCCCCAAATTAAAGAAAATGGTGCCATTCTAGTTTCCCCCCAAATTAAAGAAAATGGTGCCATTCTAGTTTCCAACCAAATTAAAGAAAACGATGCCATTCCAGTTTTCTCCAAACTAAAGGAAAGGGTACTCACTCAAATATGGTATTAATGCCCCTTTCCCATCATTTGAAAAAAGGAGTGTCTTGGTTCCCTATTCAGTAAAATTTATTTATATGTTCAGTTTAGAATTACAGTACCTGATGTACGCAATATCTGAAAGCATTGTTAAAACATAGTTTTTATAAGCAAAATGGACACATTTATCTACAAAATTAATCATTTATGAGTCGGGATAAAAGATTGGTTTGTGATTGTGAAATGTGTACATCATGTTGAGATATATGGCAATGTGACCAGGTTAGAAATAAACAACCCTGCCAGGGGTCTCACAATATCCTTATAAGGAGTCCAAGGACTCGGAAAACGACTCAGGATTGTATTCTGATCAGACATGTATTCGTGTAGTCAAGTTGTCAGATTCCTAGTGACAGCCCTGCCTACATACAAAATTGGTCATTTTTAGCTCGACTTTTCGAAGAAAATGAGAGCTTATACTGTCACTCGGTGTCGGCATTGCAACACAAGGTTAAAGTTTTTTTCAAACATCAATAACTTAAATACTATCAAAGGTATTCCACCCAAACTTAAAATACTTATTCACCATCATCACTTCTACCTTACTTCTAAGGCCCACAACCCTGGCTACTCTATTTTTGGAGTTATGCCCCTTTCATACTTACAAAACAGCCAAAATCAAGGTTAAAGTTTTTACAAAGTTGTATATCTTCAATACTATCTTAGGTATTCAACTGAAACTTCAAGTACATATTCACCAAAAGGCCCTTTTTTCTTAAGTTATGCCACTTTCATACTTAGAAAACAGCCAAAATCATGGTAATTTTTAGCTCACCTGAGCACTTGTGCTCGGGTGAGCTTTTGTGATCGCCTTTTGTCTGTCGTGCGTCGTCCGTCGTCAACAATTGCTTGTGAACACTCTAGAGGCCACAGTTTTGGCCCAATCTTCATGAAACTTGGTCAGGATGTTTGTCTACATGATATCTTAGATGAGTTCGAAATTGGGTCATGTGGGGTCAAAAACTAGGTCACTAGGTCAAATCCTTGAAAAACCTTGTGAACACTCTAGAGGCCACAGTTTTAGCCCAATCTTCATAAAATTTGGTCAGGATATTTGTCTACATGATATCTCGGATGAGTTCGATATTTGGTCATGTGGGGTCAAAAACTAGGTCACTAGGTCAAATCTTTGAAAAACCTTGTGAACACTCTAGAGGCCACAGTTTTAGCCCAATCTTCATAAAATTTGGTCAGGATTTTGTCTACATGATATCTCGATGAGTTCGAATTGGTCATGTGGGGTCAAAAACTAGGTCACCAGGTCAAATCTTAGAAAAAGCTTGTGAACACTCTAGAGGCCACAGTTTCGGCCCAATCTTCATGAAACTTGGTCAGGATGTTTGTCTACATGATGTCTCGAATGAGTTTGAAATTGGGTCATGTGGGGGTCAAAAACTAGGTCACCAGGTGTAATCTTAGAAAAAGCTTGTGAACACTCTGGAGGCCACAGTTTCGGCCCAATCTTAATGAAACTTGGTCAGGATGTTTGTCTACATGATATCTCAGATGAGTTCGAAATTGGGTCATGTGGGGTCAAAAACTAGGTCACCAGGTCAAATCTTAGAAAAAGCTTGTGAACACTCTACAGGCCATAGTTTTGGCCCAATCTTCATAAAATTTGGTCAGGATGTTTGTCTACATGATATCTCAGATGAGTTCGAAATTGGGTCATGTGGGGTCAAAAACTAGGTCACCAGGTCAAATCTTAGAAAAAGCTTGTGAACACTCTAGAGGCCAAGTTTTGCCCAATCTTCATAAAATGGTCAGGGTGTTTGTCTACATGATATCTCGATGAGTTCGAAATGGGTAATGGGGTCAAAAACTAGGTCACCAGGAGATCTTAGAAAAACCTTTTGAACACTGTACAGGCCAGTTTTGGCCTAATCTTCATAAATTTTGGTCAGATGTTTGTCTACATGATATCTTGCATGAGTTTGAAATTGGGTCATGTGGGATCAAAAACTAGGTCACCAGGTCAAATCTAAGAAAAACCTTGTGAACATTCTAGAGGCCTATATTTTTGTCCCAGTCTTCATTAAACTTAATATGAATGATGACTGCATGAATTCCCAGTTGAGTGCAAATTCAGGTAGGATCAATATGTAGGTCACTTAGTCAAATGTTAGAAAAACACTTTTAGATGCCAGATTTTTTGTCATTATGCCTAACACAGCCATCTTACTCAGGTGAGCGACACAGGGCCATCTTGGCCCTCTTGTTTTACATAGTTGTGCTATCACATGTATTTGACTGAAACTTCAAGTACATATTCACCATCACTACCTCTGCCTTACTAACAAGGCCCATAACCCTGGCTGTACTGCTTCTTGAATCATGCCCCTTTCATACTTAGAAAACAGCCGAAATCATGGTTAATTTTTTTACAAAGTTGTATATTTTCAATACTATCACAGGTATTCCACCATAACTTGGAATACTTATTTATTGTTTACCCACACTACCTCAACTTTACTGGCAGGGCCCATAATCCTATATGCAGTGTATTTTCAATTTTACCCTTTTATACTTAGATATTTTTTAGTTGGTGGATGATCGACCACAGTCAATGCGAATGTCCGTCGGTCAGTCGGACATGTCCGGTATATTTCCATTTTGACCGACGAAAGTGCCTATTATTGTCGGACACAATGTCCGATGAAAAAATCCATACAGCACCGTTTCATTTTCGGAAAATTACTTTCACGTTCTTAAAAAACGGTTTCCTTTGCCTTTTTTAGCGATTATGTAATGATTATTGGCTGTCTGAGATGGCCAAGCAGTAACGATTGCAAATTAGTTCCCCGCAATGTACATACTTATATCTTTCGTAATGGAAACCATGCGGGAAACTCTGTCTTTATCGGTCAACAATCAACAACATGGCAGACGATGCATTCACGAAAGATTTTTTTTTTTTTTCCTTCTTTTTATTCGCTTTCCATAATCAATTAACAAAGTCATACCCGTTTTAATTTATTATCAGGTTCAATTTTTATCATTTCAATATTTATTATCATAAATAATTAAATCTAGATTTTGTTGTCAATAATTTAGATATGTATTTTTCTTGTAAATTGCCTGCTAGTTCTAGCAACGAACCAAAGAAGAGAGCTCCTGACACTAACAGACGCTTTCAGGGATAGTTTTTCGGCTTATTTCCTCATTATGGCCACACAACTTACAGAACTTTAGTTTTTGCATAGCATTTTATAATCTTATCTGTGCAAAAATAATTTCTTTTTGTAATGGGGTGGGGTTTATTCCTCCATATGTACTTATTTTGCAGGTCTCACATTTTTACATGTTTGTGAGATTTGAACAGCTGATTAGGACAGTGTATATGTAAAACAGAGAAAATCTAAAATTAGCAAAAAATGAATGAATATTCATTAAATTAAGTGATAAATTTATGTAAAATACTTGTAATAAAGAGACTGAAATAAAGATATCAAAAGTTCTTACTAAATACTGTTTAAAACATTGCAACAGGTACAAATATGTCGCAACAAGTAAAAGTTGCTGCGACAGGTTAACATTTGTTGCGACAGGTAAAAATTTTGTATTTACCTGTCGCAATGTCCTGTGAAGAAGGAAAAGTTTTCACATAGTCTGCGACCACATTCTCAAATTGATTCTGCATACTAATTTCACCAATTACAATTTCAGATTTTAGCACTGGAGTTGGCGGATCAGCACACCACATTCTCAAATTATTCTGCATCTAATTTCACCAATTACAATTTAGATTTTCTAATTTCACCAATTACAATTTCAGATTTTAGCACTGGAGTTGGCGGATCAGCACACCACATTCTCAAATTGATTCTGCATGCTAATTTCACCAATTAAAAATGTCATATTTGTTTATTGGAGGTGATAGAATAATTTCTACTATAACTATAACATATCATCATTGATATGTACCATACTATTAAAATCCATAAAACTGTGTCTTAGCAACTGAGAAAAGTCGAGCGCGCTGTCTTATGGACAGCTCTTGTTATATAGCTTAGTATATTAGATTAGGGTTCTGTTGATGTGAATATGAATTATGGTGCTTTTTATTCATGTAGATCACCATAAAAAGAAACAAGAAAAAGAACGTGAGAGAGAACGTCAGCAACAGCTTGAACAACAGCAGCAGTTGCAGCAACAAATGGCACCTCATTACAGCGTCCGACCTCCAAATTTTATGCGATCACCACGACAACAGTTTTCACCGCGATTCTCATCCCCCAGACATCAGGCTCCATTACGATCACCTTTGGGTGCTAGACACGTGCCATACCCGGTGTCCAGGCCTATTCGACGGCCAAACTTTGATGCACAGTCTAGTCCAGTTCCGGATCAGGGCCCTGTGCGTTTGTCTCTAGGGAACAATAACCAAGTGATAAAAATAGAGCCGGACGATGAAGACTCCAACCAAAGTGCCAATGACACAAATGTTCAAACCAGTGTAGCTAGTTCTAGTCAGCCTTCATCTCCATCTCAAACCGCTGCAGCATCATCCACTCCATCTCAAATCAAAACAGAATCTGAAAAGACTGAAGATGATGAAAAATCTGAATCTTCTTCATCAACCATTCCAACAGAAGGCGGGGATCAAAAAACAAGTGAAAGTGGCCCCCCGGAGGGGCTCAGTTTGGGCTCAGACTTGTCGGGTCTTGTGTCAGGGGACCAGCCCTCGGGGGCAGGGCCCAGTACTGCTGCAGGGGAGAGTTCTAATGAAGGTCTGGACCCTGATGTGAATGTGAAACTAGAGGCAATATCTGAGTCAGAGATGGAGTTGGAAATAACGGGTGTGGAGCCCGGCATAGGGAGCATGATGCCCCAGGGGTCCCAGGAGAACTGGGCCCAGGGGCAGGTGGGGTATGGTACCTCGCCCGGTGCTACAGGGAGCCAGCTGGACATGCAGGGAGCAGAGCAGGGATACAGTAAGTACTCAATTTCCTGATATTCTGATTCAACCATCTCCATCTCTGTAACTGTTGGGTAAGGCACGGCAGGGTAAAGAACATCTATCTACATACAAGCTAGTCAAAAATGCATGTAAATAACACAAGAATCTCTTTCTTTTGATACATAGTTTACTTTTAAGCTCATGCATGCTCAGCCGACATGTTTACCCCCCTGGTCATTTGGTTTTTTCATAAATCCCATATCAGCATCTGAGACATGTGGTGCGTGAAATGGAGCAAATTACAAATTGAATTTAATTTCTTGCTCAAGGAAAATTAGCCGCAGTGCAACCAAGATTTTAACCAGAGAGGTCATGCATGCTACCTATTGACTACCCCATTTTTTTTTTTTGAAATATGAGAAATAGGGTGGAAAAAAATGAATGTATCAGCCATACTAACTGCTCCTAGTTCCCTTTCTAGCGGTTAGCTTCTTTTCTTTTCTTTCGGTAAAAAAATATATATATATTTTTCTGCCTTTTCTGGTAGTTTAACTTGAAATATGTAAACAACACAAATAAAAATTTTAAAAAATGATGCTGTCACATGAAAATTTTCCTCTTAATCAAGAGGCTACAAGTATGTGGGATTACAGGCTCTTACACCTTGCTGTGTCTACTTATATAGGTCAAGATGAAGATGGTTAACATAGTACAACATCTAATGTCTGTGTTCTGGCACTCCTGAAGGGCTCTCACTCCAGTTAATATGCTCTAGGTGTTAATGTAAAACCAGTGTATAGATTTTGAAGATTGGTAAAACCAGTCTATAGATATTTACAGCAAACCAGTCCATGGATTTTGAAAAGATGTCTATGAATTTTTGCAGCAAACCAGTCCATTGATTTTGCTCCATTTTATTGAATCGTATTCAAATGTATTGTGTCCCAGCTTGTAGAACAAACCAGTCTGTGGATTTTGTCCCTCTACATAGACTTTCACATTCCATAAAGCAAGTCCATGGATTTTATTTTCTCTGTGGCAACTCATGGATTATATCACATTTTATAAAGTCAATTTATGGATTTTGTTGCATATCACTGAAGAAGTTTCCCCATTTTTATAGAATCATCCCATGGATTTTGTCCCAGTTTATAAAACTGGTCCATGAATTTTATCCCATTCTACAAAACAAGTCTCACTTTAACCACCGTGTAAATTATGTCTTTAGATTGTGCAACAGTTTGATAGATTTTGGTCTATTTATATAGAGAATTTTGAAAGTTTTATTGTTTCCTCACATAAAGGTTCCAGTCTTCATAAAAAATGAAATATAAAAAGTCAAAGAAGGGGACATGATATAACGTAGGAAATAATTTAGCTTTGCAGCTACATAGATTTGCAGCAAAAGGCCCTTTGATGTCTGGAAATGTAAAGGTAGGTGGCCCAGTGTGTTTGTTAAAACTCCCTCATGATCATGAAATCCAGTTTAATTCTTTCTTGTATAATTTTTTTAAATTGAAATGTCTTCAAACAAGGAGAAGTATAGAGGTAATACAATGATCCAAACTTAAATGAATAAATACCTTTGAATAATTTTTACACAGAAAAACAAGACAAAACAAAAATATATTGAATTTCATTTTTATTCAAATTAACCTTTTATAACCCAAGAATACCAAATTTAGAAAAGGTCAGTTTTGATCCTTACATACTTGTCAACTACATACTTAAGATGTTAAAAAGATGAGCAACCTCTAAACTTCTTCACATTTTGTTGATGACAAAATACTGACGGTGTTACTCAGTTTATTTTCAAATTGTATAACTGGAATGAGACCTTTCTGTGCCCAAATAGTGTCGAAGATCTATTGTATGTAAAGTTGTTACTGTAATTTTGGGGTGTAAATTTAAGCTTACCAGCAACTTTGCGACTAATATGTTGTCATAGCAACTATAATGAGTCTTAGTACATTGGTATGTGAGGCACAGTGACTGATCTAGCCATGTAATGGACAAACTTATGGTGGGAAGAAAAAGTAACACTGTATAGGACACCCACTAGCTCTTAATTGAAAGTTCTGGATGCCAGTTTGTGGGTGGGATGGGAGGGGATTCTCCTGTTTTTCTTCCTGTAATATATGGGAGGAATCCAATCTTTTGAAAATCTATTTAAATAGCTCAAGAATTCTAGTAAGAACCCTGCTTTATATCAGATATTTAGGGGGGGGTGTACTTTGAGAAATAAGAAACCTAGTAAGAATTTAGAAAACATGGAGGAAAAACATGGTTTTGAGATTTTCTCATGGAAATGTTTTTGAACAATTTCTGATAAGGGAGAAGGGAAGCCCATGTGTTTCAGATTCCCTAATGTACAGGTTTCCTGCTGACTTAAAATTGTTGGTTACATTCCCTGTTTTCCAATAATTGTGTACCTCTTTACAGGGAGAGTCCCTGCAATTTTGGAGGTTAAAACACCCCTCTTCTTTTGGGTCAATGGGAATGCTGAGACCAGCAGTGTTACTAGCCTCACAGTGTTCATGCAACATCAATTGCTGAAGTAAATGCCTTTTTAACTACAACATGATCCAGCTGTACCTTTTTTTTATAGGCCTTAAGGATGTATCCCCTCATTACAGAAAGATTTAACCTTTGAAGGCCAAAAAAAAAAGAGTAAATGTTACAAGTCTTGCAGACTTGGTCTTCTCAACAAAAGGACACAGACATTAAATGTGTTGTACTATGTAGCTCATCTGAAATGCAGGTTGTTCATTGATCATTTCATAGATAATCTTCCAAATCTTTTTATCTTTTGATGTCAGAAAAATCTGGAAGCTTTTTCATTGAATTTTTTAATTTGGGTTTATCTTTGGCTACATTGGAAGATTCAAAATAATCTGATCAAATTTTTATTTTCACAGGAAAAATTTCAAACAGTTATCAGTCAAAGATTTTCTTCTCCAATTTAGAAAGACCTCTTCTATCTTAAAACAAATCTTTTGAATTACTCATGTGTTTGATTTTCTTTCTGAAAGAAAATCTGCATCTCAGATGAGGATAATATTTGTGGCTGTAGACACAGTCTTAATTGATTTTCATGTTTTATTTAGTGTTTGTGCTTTGACATTCTGAATAGTTGATGAAATCTATATTGAAAAGAAATGTTAAGTATTAAAAGAATTACATTTAAAGTCAAAGATTGCATTATTTTAAGTGTAAGATAATATGTAGATTAAGTCCACAGCAGAAGCTTGCCTTAAACACTTCAAATCACCTTCACATAATGCACATTAAGGCATTTACATTGACATTCCTAAAACTGATATTGTTAAGTTAATATTAACTTCATATGGTTTAAATTTTTATAGTTTCAAATAGTATGTGAAAATGACTGAGCTATGTGTTTTAAACTAAAATGTTTGCAAACGGGTAAAGAAAAACTCTTAGCAAATACTTGAAGTTTAACCTTAGGGGTCAAATCTTATAAAAATTTGTTGTTTTACTACATCTACAAAAAATTATAATTGACAGTTCAGGTTATAAGTAGAAGTACAAACTGCACCATTTCCTTGTACTGTTCTAAATGGATTTCACATTCATTTGTCATTTAATCCAAAGATCTATGTTAAATCGTTTATCCCATGAATATTTGTGCACAAAATTAATTAATTTACTGAACTTTAAATTGTAAAATGAAAAAATTCATTTTCTTTGCGACTAGAATCTTAGCTACAATATTATCCCTGTTGCCAGTGGTTAGAGCGTCACCCCAGAATTGGGAAGTCGTGGGTTCGATACCCGGCTGGGACATACCAAAGACATAAAAAAGGGTACTGGTATAGCTTCCCTGCTTGGTGCTCAGCATATAAAGGTAGTTCCAGGACTGGTTGGCCTGATGTTAGGATAATGTGACGGGGTGTGGTATCATGCCACATGTCTATGGTGTGATACTGCAGTGTGGCAACACTATATCTGTCTCAAGCAGACATCGTCTACAAATGACTGAAATACTATTGGTGGGACGTTAAACCCAATAAACAAACAAACATTCAACAAAAAAAGCGGTTGTGGGGGCATCCCCTTCCAGGAGTTGTCTGAACTTGGTTTGCTTTGTATACTGAAGCCTCACAATGCATCTATATGAGGTAAAGGGTCTTTGTATAATCCTCATAATAATTTGAGGGTTGAGTGTGAAACTAGGCTAAGTTTTTATATCTACAGCTGCACTTAGCCTAGTTTTGCTCTCATCCCTGGATATTAATATGAAAAGATTTTGTTTTTGCATGTAAATCATGTTAGTTGACAATAACCTGCTAATACATAAATGTATGATTTTAATGTGTCATACACATATTTCTAAAAAACATCCATTTCCAATTCATGGAAATCTCAGATGCCCCATTCTGTCTTAACCTTGTGCCTTATAGTGTTGTTGTTGTTTTTTGTTCACTTTGGGGGGGGGGATATAAGAGATATAAGGGGTATTTTTTATTGCATAAAAGAATAATAAAAACAATGATATAATATGTTTCAACAGTTTATTAAGAATATAACATTTAACTTGACAGTGAGTCCATGCACACAATATGGTATGTAAAGTCATAATCGCGGAGGTGGAAAATGAAAAAAAAAAAAGAAAATATATATTCCAGGCAGGGGGGGAATGCCGCCTATATTCTCCAAATATTTTGACCAAATAAAAAACACTGCCATAAGGATTTTTCTTTGAGAGCAGACCCAGATCAGATAGTACTTTTCAGGAGCTGTTTCATTCTGATCTTGTTTGTTTGCTCATACAGTATTGTAGCTGAGATTCTACACAGTCTGTATGGCAAAGTAAAATCCATTGATTCATATGCCATTCAACGTTCAGTAAATGATATTCGTCAAATTTGTACATTAATATTCATGAGGTAAAGACTTAATGTTGTCATATCAGTTATAAATATCCACTAAAGGTAGTAATAATGATTTGATAAAAAATACATATTAGAAAACAAACAGAAAACAGTTCAGACTGTCCTAGCTCGTATATAGCCTTCAACGTGATAAGCCAGCTAAGCAAAAATTAAATCAGATGTAACATTATCTGCACATCTATTTAAAATTCAAGTAATAATTTGACTATATATTCCGTGTCTTATAAATTTGTTAAAAAAAATTAGTAAATCTGGAAACTCATTTAACATGCCAGAACTACAGATAAGTTTTTTTATCAACTGGATGTATCTAACCAACAATTTAAAGGCAATTGCATGCATACCAGGAAACTTACTACCCCTTTGAATTGAGATTAATTGTTTATTTTTTCTAATCACATACATCTCTGTGTCAGTATATGTCTACAGTTATTGAGTGTTTCCCGACATAGAAATTCCTATTTGATAGATGGGGCTAAATATACCATGATCAGCATGTGGTTTCAATGTGGGTTTTTGGTATGCTAGGTTATGAAATACTTCTTGTTATATTTCTTACTTGATATTATTGAAATGCATATTTATGCAGATCTGTGTCTTATCTTTTGTTCTGGCACGCATTTTTGATATTCATAAAAAAGGAGTTTTGTGACATAAAGTAAATGTTCACTTGATATAAAATACATGAATGGTCAACATTAGAGAATAGTTTATGTTGTGAATACAGGTGTTCCAAAATATGCCAAAACCATAGTTGGTTATCAGAATCAGCCAAAAATATTACAAACAAAACAAACATTGAAAATGGACATCCAGTTGCAATTCCTTGAATAACAGTCTCATCAAATTTCAACACCTCAAAAACATTCTATTGTCTTTGTTATATTCTGTCATAAAACAAACTTAAGCTAATTTCAATCCTACCAAGAAAATTAGGGATAAATAATTAATTCATGCATTTTAGCTCACCTGAACAAGTGGTGCTCAGGTGAGCTGTTTTGATCATCCTGTATCTGTTGTTTTTGTCCATCATGATTGTGTTGTCCATCATTAACAAAATTTTAAGCGACATCCCTTCTGAAACCCGTTGGCAGAAGATGATGAAACTTGGCATAAATGATCCTTTTGTTGTTGTCCTTCACAAAACATTTGTAAAATCGTCTCTTGTGCTTACAGAAAAAAATATGTCCATAGAATTATGTAAGTTTCCTCATATAATCTATGTAGGAACTTTAAAACAGCAGATCAGGAAGCACCTGAAAAGACATCAGGGGCAATGAAAAATTGTTTCATTTAATAATTAAATAAATATTCATGAAGTCATAAATTTGTACAAATATATTATATTCATGAGTTAAAGGGATACAATTGAGGCTTCCATCTAGTGGGACAGATCATGTGTGATTATGATCAATGTCAGATTGTAAAATCCTACACCTGGTTGCTGTGTCAGGTCACCAAGTAAAATCCCAAGTCATTTAAATTTGGGTTAATGGTACTCAGGTGAGCAGTCTAGGGCCACTTTCAGTCTCTTGCTTCATCCAATTTAATTTAGGCTTAAATGACTTCAATGTAAAATTTTCTATTGCAATTAATTATTTGGATATGCACATTATTATCTACAACCTTAATTGTGAATTTTTTGAAAAACAATATGTGACATATATATATATAAAATGAAAAGCAGATTATAAAAAACTCTATATGCATAACATCATTTTATTCTTTTAATAATAAGAAAAGTATTAAACTTAACATGAAAGCTTCATTTGTTTGAGCTATCTGAACATATTTGGACCCTGTACTATATATATAGAGACGTGTTTTGATGCCTTGACAAGTAGAGGAGACACAAGTCAGTTTCTTCCCCCAGGATCTGTCTAGTCAGGGTCTCCTTTGTTTGCTCATGTACAATATTGTAGCTCAGATATTCTACACAGTCTGCATGGCAGAGAAAGATCCTTTGTTTCATACACCATTTTAAGTTCAGTAAATGAGCATTCATCAAGTCATAAATTAGATCATGGATATTCATGAGGTAGAGATTTAAACAGTAGAAAAAGTTGTAATTAAAGCTTCAGTTTCTTAGAGATAAGATCGGGGATACTTAAATATTTGAAATAAAATTCTTATAGAAAATTTTACTGTGGTCAGTATATGTCCCAAATACCAAAAGTCAAAGCACAAACACACTTTCTGACCATCTTTCATATTGATTATTTTGCCATCTTACATGTACATAGTTTGACAATCTGATTCTACATGATTATGGCCACAGAAATGTCTGTGTCTTACACCTGATCTATAGATAGTCTCTGAAAGGTGATGCTCTCGTGTGAAGAATTAATATAGACTTGATATGGTTTGTGAAATTATGCCAATGTTTTGAAATAACAAGTCTACCATACATAGTCTTGTAGTTGTAACATTCATTTCTGATGTACTTTTATCAGTCTGTTTCCAATACATTGCTGATATAGTGTTGTCAATACTATACTTTGACTTGAAATGGGAGGATTGGAATTAGCATGTAAAGACATTAAGATACATTTCCCTTGAATTATGTGCATTAACTCCCTTGGATTATCCCCCTGGTTTTAATGTTTGCCCCAGATGAAATGGACAAAGTATGATACTTGGATGTAAAATAGCTGATATATGTTGTGTCCAAAATGTTGACAGATTTTCATGAATATCATGTATAGCTTGTATAGTCTTCTGGAATTGAAACTTGTCTTACAATCATGTAAAATAAAGGAACAGAATTTAAGCTTTTATGTAATAGGAGAGAAAATAAAGCCGTTTTCAGTGTTATTTGTTGTGTTTTATTTCACCACATTATTCATTGAATAAGCTAGAGCACATAAGAGCTTATAAATATTGTCTTAATGTCTCTAATTAATATTGTGTTGTCCCATTAATTTGAGCTTAAAGGTGAGAAATAACCAGTTTTCCTGCCAGCTGGAAAGCTAATTCAAAAAGCTGAAAAACAATACGAAATTTATTTTTTTTTGGAAAACGAGTGAAATGCTTTATTACTTTTGACCTCTTACACTTGCTTTTTTTACGCTACGCAGCAATTCGTTTTTCAATGACTTCGCGTCTCTTGATTTCCTATGCGCTGGTTTCATGTTGCAGATGAGTACTTACTTTGTAACCACATTATGGTAAATCAGTTTATTTCAAGGTAAGAAATATTTTCAAATTCATGATTTATATTTTTGATAATCATACATAACTTGTTTTCAAGGTAAGAAATAGTTCTGAAACCAGTTTCAATGTGATTATGTATTGTTACCCCCAGAACTGCACAATTTTATCAAGTTTTCTGTTTGTTTCAGCATATTTGATTACATATTTGAATAAACAATTTAAAATCTGACGGTTCAATTTTTCCATGGATATTTGGTGACAATCGATTTGTTGTTTTTGAAGAAGATTGCGTGGAGTTCGGCTCTTTCCGGAGGTTTTCCATTTTTTTTGGCAGCACCTGGCTTTTCACTATGACCATCAGATACTTTCCTGTATTTTTAAGGATGTGTGAGTATCATTTAATCCTTGAACACATTTTCAGCCAACAGCTTTTCATAGCCCCACCAACTTTTTCATATTAAGGAAATCTGATATCCACCTTCATTTCTTTCTTGCAGATCTAAGTCACATGAGCAGTAATAGTTTGGTCCCAGAAGGAACCGATCGTCGATTCCGGTGTAAATTTTGTGGGAGGGGATTCCAATTCATGTGTCACCTAAAAGTGCATGTGAGAATCCATACTGGAATGAAGCCTTACACTTGCCATGTGTGTGACAGACAGTTCACACAGAAAAGTAACCTGAATGTACATTTAGTGACACATGCTAATGTAAAGCTTTGAGATGTCTGCTGAAGATGCTGTGTTCAGTTGTTACAAGTTAAAAGTGATTTGAATATATATATATGAATAGCTGCATTGAAGCTTTTTATAAAATTACACAGTGCAATCATTGTACTCACCCTATGACATTATACATCTACAATTATTGGACTATCTCGGGTCTTTTTTGTTTCCAATGGTCACCGTGCATAGTTTGCCATAAACACAAGCTATGAAAAGGGAGAATAGTTTGCCATTTTGGCCAGAATTATTTCTCTGCTTATGCAAGAGCATTAGAGTGTCGGAAAATTTGTGGATACCTGATATTTTTTTCATTGTTTGGAACACTATGCAAGGATATTGGTGAACATTTCTAACTTGGCCTTTGTTCTGTTGTGATTCATTCCTGTCAGTTTATTAACAAGATGATATTTCAGACTTTATTGTGTTATATTCTGCAGCTCGTGTGAACAGTTGCTTGATAATGACCTGTGTTTTGAGGAACAAAATGATTACATGATGTAATGAAACTATATAAAATGTAAGGATGTGAGTCACGTCTAGTGGACATGTATTGGACAATAAAAAAACATAAGAAGGAAATACTCCAGGTGTTCCCGACCATGTGACTATCTCTGCATGCCATTTTCCCCATCAGTCCACCAATTTTTGCAGCGTTGTGGTATCATGATTGTAATTAAAATACAGGGAAGAAAATAACAAATGTTGGAGTTAAATAATTCATGGATGAAAAAAAAATAGTATGTATAATAAAGTTTTTAATGAATATCGTCATATTTATCTTGTGATATGCCAAACCTTATGGTAAAGTGCAAAATAGTGCACCATCAGTGTTTGCCCATAAACGTTTATGACGGCTGTCCTTTTGCTTCCAAAATAAGAAAACTCTTGATTCTTCTGTCAGTTGAGTTTCTGAAATTTTGAACAATATGAAACTATCGGAACTAGATATTGACAAAGAAGCAGTTATAATAGTTTTGTACCAAGCCCTGGAAATATAAAATGATCATGGATATACAATATACTGATGTAACAGTATCAGCATAAACAACTTGTATACATATGTTGACATATTGCATTTATTTATTCCAAATGTAATCATTCCATCACATATTAAATATATAAATACATGTCTTTTTACCAAAGGCTTAGAATGAACGTTTTCAGTATCCAGATACTATTTTAAGTGTATTTATTGGGTGGTCAGTATCAGTGGGGTCAACACTAACAATGTCCCAGGATCCCGAGGACACCAGAAATTGGAAAGGGACTCCAGAATTGATATGCCAGATGTTCCGTTGGGACACTAACTTTTACAATCAAAAGTAAATCTAACAGCCACATTTGTTGAAAACCTATGTAATCATCTTCATTACACTTTCTTATTAGTAACCCTCTTTGATGAATCATAACTTTTTTACCAATAGTTATGTGAATAAAGCGTTCATATTTCTGAGTGGCATGGCAGGGACGACTAATTTTCAGAAGGGATTCCTGAATTTCAAAGCAAGTGTTCCCTCAGTATACCTGGCCAAAAAGTTAAGTGTCGAACACTGCAGTTGTGTCATTGACACTTCATGTTTTACTTTTACTTCTTGAATGTCAACATTCAGAAAGAATTCTGATGTTAAATGAGTAATTATCATTAAACATGATAACTGTTTGCCTTGTTCTGTGTTCACTAATGAAGGATGGGGGAGTTCTTCTCTGTTAAATGCACATTAGTGTATGTGTGTGTTCGAGGGGTGGAGATATGATTTCTGTCTTGTATATATGTAAAAGCTTCTTCCCTTTCAAGTACCTTAATTGAAGTTTGCAGGATGAGGTATGAACTGGTTTTCAGTCAGTTACAGAAGAATTAATTAGTAAAAAATGATCCTGGAAATAGAGGTCTAGCTTAAAAGTAAGATGCTCCGAAAACTCAGATGGTCTTTGTTTTAAGTTTTGCTGTCTTCATGACCAGCTGATAATGACAGTCTCCTTCGTATATTTTCAGTACGTAGACCTGTTGTTTCCTCCACATCAATGGCCTGCAGCTTCTGTGGCAAAGACTTTAGTACAAGGTGGCATCTGGAGAGACATGTTAGAATACACACGGGCTCCAAACCCTTTCAATGCCCAAAGTGCGGCAAACGATTCAACCAGAACTCGAACTTGAAGACCCACATGGTCATGCATATTCAGGATGACATTTTGCAATTGTGAACTTTAAAAACCCATCACATGCAGTACATACCCTGCCTTTCCTATGGTACCAATCTCTAGGGATCATCATGCCTGAAAAAAAGTCAAGAAGGAAGTCATCTCATTTCACTTATATAAATGTCTGTGTCCAGTGAGAGATATAAGGCCTTTTTAATGGCTGATGGGATTTTTTATCTCGGCCGACTTCACAGAGATTTTTAGGAAAAATCCCAGCAAATTTCACAGAATCTTGCCCCTGGATGATCCGGCATCTCTTATCTGCAAAATCTTAAGTTTTTGAAACTTAATTTCAAGCAGAATATTGGATACATGTCACTGTTAGATAATGAATGAGAAGGGAGAGGTGTTTGATTTACTGATTTATGTAATATAGACTTGAAATGAGTAAATTATACTAGAAATCTCATCAGATGAAGCAATGTAGTTCACATGTCGGGCAGTTCAATCAAAGGATGCTAATGGCTTGACATTGAATATTTGTTGCATCCATTTTATGGATTATTTATGTTTTCATTTATTCAAACAACAAGAATTTTGAATAGCATCTAGATTGAGAAATAAACTCTGGATATGACCAGAAAGCACATGGATTATTAATAAAACTAGATATGGAACTACCTGTGCATGCTCAGTTGCAAATTTTATTCATTTTGTCCCAACAGGTGGTAAAAAGGAAAAAAAAAATAACCACCCATCCAAAAAAAAAGGACTTTTAGTCAGAATTGCTATATTACTTCCTGGTTTGTGTTATTGAAGTTTAAATTTATAAAGATTAATTTTGGTAATTGTGTACACACAAAGCATGGCAGTCACATGATGCACAATAATATCATAAAGAGACACAACGATTTTAACATTACACACATATGAATGAGTCCTGAATGTACAACCCCACCAAAAAAAAACACCTGGAGTTCTAAATAATATTGTTAAACATTTGTAAAGCATTTGAGCTGTATATTTGTTCAGTTGTAAGATGTTTTGAGACATCCCTTTGGTTTAAGGAATAAAATGTATTCTAGAAGGTAGGATATTAGGAATAAAATGTATTCTAGAAGGGGCATATGCAGATATGTTTAACCCTTTACCCTTGAACATTCCTGTACACATTTTACAGTACATATTTTTTCACCGAATGAGTTACATTGCCATGTAGACTAGAATCTGAGCTACAATATTGTAAGAACAGCAAACAGTGGAGATCAGGATGGTTACGGGTTCAAAAACAGGATAACAAAAAAACACACACACCCTAGATGGTTTTGATGCTTGCCAGGAAAGTCTAGATTTCTTTGACTAAAGTTAGGGAGATGAAAGAAAATAAAATGTGTAAGAATTTAGGGAGAATTGTAATAAGTTGAGAATAAGTTATAATGCTGATTGATTTTCGAGGGTTTGAGTTAAGCACTTGATGGTTCTGTCTAGAGTACTGGTATTGTGTCTAATTTGAGTGTCTTTGATCAAACTAAGTAGAGTTTATTGCTCAACCATCTGGCCCTAAAAGGTGGACACAGCTAACTAGATCAATACCTGTTAATATCACAAATTAATTATTTTCAGATGATTTGGAGAGTTTACAAGCAATGGTTCTGATTGGGAAAGCAGCAGGCACCGTATCTGAGTCTGTGGGAAATAGAAGTATGAAACAGTGCAGCGCCTGTGGACGCTATTTTAACGGAAGTTGGCAATTACGGCGCCACTTCCGGATACACACTGGAGAGAAGCCGTACGAGTGCGAGTTTTGTCACCGACGGTTCAACCAGAAGTGTTCATTGAAAGGACATATGATGGTTCATTATAAGAAGGGCGAAAATTAATCGAGTCCCTGAGATTGGAATGATCAGAATGTGGCAGAAACAGGGGTTTACTTAAGGATTTGACTTTCACTTGTCCAGGGGGCAAGTTACTTTGAACATCTACTAGCCGCCATTGAAAACAGGTTGCCCGATCTTTAAGTTGGTGTTTGCTAATGTTTCAAACTAAATATTATAATATCAAGGTGAATTTTAGTTAATATGTATCAAACACAATTTGCAAGCATTTCACCCTTAATATACTGTAGCAAATAAAAAAAACAAAAACGAAAGATTTCATTTACATAAATAAACTTGCCTGCCAGGCTATCTTCTTTGAAAAATCACTTGCCCGCAGTGATTTTAACCCGGCACGGGCAAGCGGGCACCCACTTAAGAAAACCCCTGCAGAAAACTAATATTAGAGTGAAAGTGATTGAAAAAGTCATGGATAACAATCATTCAAAGGGGAAATAATGTTCAGGTTTTAGTTAACTGGAAGATAAATGATTTAGTATTAGTAATTTAGAACATTTGAGATTGAAAAGATAAAAATAAATTCTGATTGAAAATCATATGTAATGTATTACATAAAAAGTTTAATAGAATATTGATTATACTGGAATATTCAATTATGTATGAGGCGAAAATTATGATGAAAGATGTGATAAAAAAGACGGCTACAAATTCTCAGTAATGGAAAGAGGAAGCACAGTGAAGGAGGATTATTAGAGAGGCATGGGAGTCAGACTTCTTCAAAATATTGTGTCATAATGGTCAGACAGAGATACTGTACTGACGTAAATATCTGAGTAGCTTGAAGAACTGTCAGTATGAAAGAAAAAAAAAAAGTGTGTTTTATGCAAGGGTAGTGCTGATTTTGCCACAATTACTTTGATAACCCCACTAATGTAGACACTTGTTTTACACATTTGCAAATGGGGCAGAACCAGGCTAGACAGATTCTTCAAAGATATAAACCCTTAACCTTTTGAGTACATATTTATGACTTCTGAGTTTTAAATGGTACGTAAAACAATCTACAATTGTGCAGGCTGAGTAGAATCTTGGCTACAATATTGTGTAAACGAACAGAGAAGACCCTACTGATTTTAAGGCATCAACATGTTTTTTTATGTAAAGATATTGGGTTTCTAGAGGAAATACGTCATGTTGGACTTTTTGTTTTATTGTGAATTATGTTTTATTAAGAGTCGAAATAAAGTGTTACCGCAAGATTAACAGTTTAAGATTTGTTAAAAAAAATATTCAATATTATTTGTAAAGGTTGTAAGATTTCTGTTTTGACTTATAGCTTGATTTTATGGGCATTTGGAGATTGTCAGAATTGTTCTGCATAGAAATTAGGAAGTGTGTGGGGGGGGGGGGGGTAGATAAATTCACAAAACTCATATTGTAAAAAAATGTTCTTGGAACATTCTTAAAATGTCACTTTATTTCACGCAAGTTAAAACTCCATTAAATATGATAATACATGCGTGTACGATGGATGACTTGATTTAAAAATCACATGAAATCTGATACACACAAGACCTACAGAAAAGCTTTTACACCCTTAACTTTATGTATATTCATGTACAAATTTATGTCATGAAAAGTATTGTTTTACTTAATCTTGAACAGAATTTGAAGCAGTGAATATTTCCTTGTAATGTACTGATGTGTAGAGTCTTATGATATATGAAATAGAGAGGAGGCCCGGATCAGACAGCTTCTGGACAGAGCTATTTGGGCTGGGTCTGCTCTGTTTATTGAGGCATCAAAACACAATTATAGGAAGTAAAGGGTTAAGTATAAAAGGCCTTTCCAGCTGGCTTGTGGTAGGCCAGTGGTTCTTCCTGGATGCCTTAGTGCATTTGGGGTCTTCCTCCACCTGTAATTAGCTGGACATCGCTATATGACTGAAATACTGTCGCAGTGGCGGTAAACTCAATAAATTAATCAAGTACAAAAGGACATACATAATAAATAGTAAGAAAAAAATTAAACTATTCCTAGGTTAACCCTTTCCCTCATATAGACTCATTCAATAGGTACCACATAAAGCCTGATCTGCAGAAAACCACAGTTAAACCTTACCAAATTTAATTACAAAATCCTCATTTCCAGACCACTGAGGAGCAGCGTACAGCATAAAACCTGATCAGCCTGCGAGTTACTCACAGGCTGATCTTGTTTTATGTTGTTCGCATAGGTCTTTTCATGGTTTCCTCTATGAGGGAAAAGGTTAATAGTGTTTGGCTTACATGTTATTTTGATAGGGATGTCAACATTCACTTTTCAATTTACGTTTTCCATTTGCATTTTCAGGCAATACTTTATTGGGTAACCTTAGCAACAGCCCAATGGAAGGTCACATGACCGAACCAGGCATCCTGGGTCCAGGCATCCTGGGTAGCCTACTGAAGTATGTGTGCTCTGTGTGTGGGAAAGGTTTCCCGAAGCGTTGGCAATTGAAGCGCCACCTACGTGTGCATACGGGAGAAAAACCATTTAAATGTGACCAATGTAATTTTCGCTGCTCTCAGAAATGTTATCTGAAGCTACACAGAATGAGGCATTTCATGTGAATCTTGGCATGTGTTAATTGTTGGAATCTTGGTAGGTTTGTTGCAGGAGACTTGAACAAAAACAGGAGACTTGTATATTTAGAAGAGTAAAGCACATAGTTGCCTATGGAAATGATATTCAAGGTCTTAATAGAGTGGAAAAAAGAGAAATTTAATGATATAATGTAGTTGATGAAAGTAAAGGTGAAAGATCAGATGAAAATGAGCTAGGAATTCCCAGTAATGGAGAGACACAGTGACCTCACTCATTTCAAACAAGTGCAAATCCCATTAAGTTTGATAATACACATATCAAATGGAAGGCCTGATTTAAAAATGACATGAAATCTCGTAGACATGAACAAGACCGATTGAAACACTCTTGAACAATCACTGTTAACCTTGTGTATATTTTGTACAAACACTATTGACTTGTTGAATATAAACATGATATAAGAATCGATGGATTTTTCTTTGCTGTAGTGACCATATAGAATCTGAGCGACAGTATTTTATAAGCAAACAGAGAAGACCCTGATCAGACAGCTCTAGAAACTGTCTCATCTTGGTCTGTTCTGTTGGCCAAGAGGCAAAAGTGTATTATATGAGATAAAGGATGAAGTGCAAAATGCTTATATATGCACTGGTAGCAAAAAATACAACTGTTATTTATGTTTTATAATTGTATGTTGTATACTTAATCAGATTGTGATCTCTTTGGCAGAAAGCCCCATGATAAGTTAGTGATGTCTGCTTTCATTTATTTTCAATTTATATTCTCCATTTGCATTTTCAGGCAATGCTTTATTGGGTAACCTTAGCAACAGCCCAATGGAAGGTCACATGACCAAATCAGGCATCCTTGGTAGCCTACTGAAGTATGTGTGCTCTGTATGTGGGAAAGGTTTCCCGGAACGTTGGCAGTTGAAGCGTCATATACGAGTGCATACAGGAGAAAAACCATTTAAATGTGACCTTTGTAGTTACCGCTGCTCTCAGAAGTGTCATCTGAAGCAACACCAAATGAGGCATTTCTTGTAAAACTTGGCATGTGTTGATTGATACTGCTTGACTTTGGTTAGAGTTAATATGGGTGACTTGAACAAAAGTAGATTTGCAGATTTGTATATGTAAGATATAATTAAAATACACTGTTATATAATTGGCATATTCAGTGTTGACAGATGTATTTAAAGTGACATAATGGCTAATAGCTACTGAGTAGACATGTATATCAACACATTTGTGTGGTACTGTTTGTGATCAATTGATCTAGCAATGGGATGGTATACTGGAAAATTTGTTTTTTTTGTCTTTATTATAATTGTAATTCTGCACTTTATATGAAGCTATGAACAGTTAGTGAACAAATGCAGCTAGAAAGAGTGTTTTTTGACAAAGGTGTGTATGTATTATCAGCTAACATAAAGAGGCATTGTATGTATTGAGTGAACAGTTTGATACTGGACTCGCAACACCCTGTAAACTATATAGTTACTAACTCTAGGTGATAGAAATTAGTAAAATCTGTTATTTGATAATCTAGTTGTGAAATTATATACATCTACAATGATGATTGAACTGCCATGGATCATTTGATTATTTTATTTTTTAATTTTAATTTCCTTGAAGACCATCCTATTAAAAAGGAGAATGATTTGTCATATTTCCTCAGCTTCTGCAAGAGCATGACTTTTGAGAAACACCCCCCCCCCCCCCAAAAAAAAAATAAAAAAAAAATAAATAAATAAATAAACATTAACAAAAAGTCAGATTGTTTTAATTTATCAATTACCTCACAACTGTTTTGTTGTGTGTTCTGCTATGACCACATCACCAGAAGAGATAATCTGGATTATTAAGAGATAGCTCTACCATTGTGTATCATCCTGACTTGGCCGTAATTAAAGGAAGTCTCAATCGAAATTTCTACGTCTGGTTTCAGGAAGTGGACTTGCTCGTCAGACTGAAGGGTCACGTTTATCGATGGCCAAGAATGTAGCTGCCATTGCCTTCTCAGGATTGCCTTTGGACCCCTTCAGATTCAAATGTGACATTTGCCCAAAGGCATTCCCAACCAACTGGGAGTTAAAGCGACATTATCGGACACATACTGGAGAAAAGCCATACGTCTGCATAGTCTGTGGGAAAGGTTTTGCGGTTCGCTGCAATCTCTTGACCCACCAAAGAACTTACAAGCATGCACTAAATGAAAGCTTCAGCCAGCAAAAGTTACTGTGAAAAATCCCTTTTAAGATTTTTCAATGGAACTGCATGAAGACTGGAAAATTAAACCTGGAATTATTTGAAAGTTGACAAGTAACATTTTGAAAATCCAGCTGAAATCATTTTAGGTGAATTGAAATATTATAAAAATCAGGGTAAATAAAAGTTTGCTGGAGTCAAAATATAGACAGATGAACATGGAAAAATGGTTAACAAAGGTGTGAGAGTGAGAGAGGTTGGATCTAGAAGGACATGGATGGATTTTTGGATGACTTGTGCCAATTAAATACAAGACATAACTCAGAAGTTTATAATGTTAAATGAATATGTATCAGATATTATTTGAAGAAGAAAATAGATGGAAAATTGTAGACTTTTTTTTTTTTTAAGTAGCTTCTTAATATCCAAGGGATATTGTGAAAAATACCCTATACTAGAATCTTAAGTATAAATTTGGAAGTTCTGGCTTAAGTCACTTACAATTGGAAACACCTTGTTTCTTTCAGATATGAATGTGTCCAACACCAGAAACGGTCAGACTATGCAGCTAAACTTCAGCATGGGTTTGGGTCCCTCCAACATTGTTGTGCAATCCTATGTGTGCGATTACTGCCAGAAAATGTTTTCTGCTCGTTGGGAGTTGAAGAGGCATATGATGACACATACTGGAGAAAAACCATTCCAGTGTGAATTCTGCCCCAAGGCTTTTGTGCAGAAATGCAATCTCAATTCTCATTGCTTCACTAAGCATGGTGTAGATACTAAAGGAAAATATAAACTTTGACCAATTATTAACAAATAAAGAAAAAGTGTTTGCATGAAAATCAAAATTAAGAAAAGAAAGTAACACATGTATGTTTGTCATCATTGGACTGAAATACATTGTATTTCATTGTAAATGTATCAAAATGTTGATCCTCCAGTTAATATATAGACCACATATATCGCAAAACTGGAAATCTAAACAAGAAAGCTGCAGGAAGTGATGGTCAAAAATCAACTATTTAGTGGATTTTGTGGAGGTTATTTATTTGAAGGCTTTTAATTCATCATTTTCCTCAGTATTCCTTAGGTGCATTTTTGTTCTTTTAGGCATACTATCATGTTACCGCTAATATCATCAAAGATTGCAAAGCACCAGTCTGTGTTCAAATGTAATTTTAATGTATGATTGATTTATTACTAATCAAGCAAGGTAACTTAAGTCTGATTACGTAAGAATAAAGAAGTTGATGGTGAGAAAGTTTGTATTGAAATATGCTATGAATGATTATTCTAGGCTTTTGTGAGTGATGGGTAATATATGATATATGTATGGTTAATTTGTATGTGTTTCTTATGATAATAAGTAAACCTGTATTGACCTTGAAGGTTGCTTTGTCGATTTTTTTTAGTATTCTTATTTATATGTGTATATATTAAAGTTTTATCATTTTAATAAATAAACATTATATATTTAGTCTGGATTTTTCTTCATTGAATACCTAATTTACTGATACCTAATTTCAGAACTGATGTAAAGACATCTAAACATATCTTGTAGAATTTTTAAGTGGAGATAATGTCAAAATGCTAACTGATACATATCTATCCATTTCCATAATCATAGAGAGCTTGGTGAAAATTATTGTAATTGCTTCTATATAAATCTTCTTTGTAATTACAATATTTTTACCCTGAGCTCTCAAATTATAAACACTTACATTTACAGATGAAGCACTTGCCGTACGTTACCTCTTTACCTCATAAATATTCATATTTAACTTAACATGATGAATATTACTCGACTGAATTTTAAATGGTATACTTTGCGCACCAGTAACGTAGTGAAACGGTTAAAAAAATTGTTGCCTCAGAAACGGGCCAATCTTTGCAGTGAATGCCTGTAACGTATTTTAACCCTGAAAATAATTATAGAAAAATTGATGTATTTAATTTAAAAAGTTTTATTAAAATGACTTAAATGTAATTTGATATTCAGGTTATGTAAGTGTTTCCATTTGTTTTTGTTTTTTAAGTTATAATTTTCTGGAGATATTTTAAGGATATACCGTAAAATGCTATGTATTGTGTGCACTTTTTTAAACTTATATTTCGTTTCTGAAGAGGGGTAGCGCACAATACAAGAGAACTCCATATCTTCGTATTTTCCCAAACTTTACCCCACTCAAGCCGAATTGGTAGAGTCTGTTGGTATATTTCATGCGCAGAATTGATATTAAGGCTTGGTCGTATGTACTTGCCTGAAAAATTTTGTCTATTTGTGATTTCTATCATGGTTTTGTACAATAAATGCTTACAAAATCATTTTTCCCTTTCTCATATTGGTGTTTACAATTTCTAACACTTCAATCAGAAATCCCGTACTGTACTGGGCTTTACATAATAATTAAATGACTTCATACAAACAGATACGATGTTTGCATCATCATTACTGTGACCGCGCATAAATAAACAGTATTTTATTAATTTCAGTTTAATCCTACGAAATTTTGACAAGTTATTTTCGTATTGGACAGAGTTGTTTGGTTCATGATAATTGTGTACTTCAAATACCCTTTGTTAAGAGACTTACGGAAAACAAACAAGAAGGTGTCGGTAGTTTCTGATTATTACTCATACTATCAGTCTTTAACAAGGTAACAATACAAATACATGTGGATACTAAAGGTGTGAAAATAATTGCTGTGTTAACCTGACTTGCTGAAGCAGTAGAACATTTCCACCTGTTGTGCAATCGAACATCCGCAAAACAAGTGTGAGTAAACAAGATGGCTGCCTCCTAGTTGTACGAAAAAGATATGCACATTATAGAAGGAAAATACTTTTTTTCCAAGGTTTCGAGCCTCAAACTTGGGCTGCGCACTATACATGGATGCGCACAATACATGGCATTTTATGGTATTGAATTTAATAAGATATCGTAAGCATCCTGTATGGTGCATTATAGCCTATACGTACATTTTAAAACGCTTCAGTAGTTCAACTGTTTTAAAATGTTCAGTGCTGAAAAACAAGGGGAAAAAAAAAAAAAAAACGTCGTCCAACATACTTTTTTTTACAAAAAAAAAACTCGTGCGTACAGTTTTAAACCAGCAAAAAAGGTACCCGTCACATAGCATTGCAGGGAATCACTGAAAAGATTGGCCCATTTCTGAGGCAACAATTTTTTTACCCATTCCAGTATGCTACAGGTATTTGCTGTAAAGATTGGCCCGTTCTGAAGCAAAGATTATTTTACCCATTTCAATACACTACAGGTTTTTGCTGTAAAAATTGACACGGAGTGCAAAGGATATGAAACAATGGGTATTTCTTTGCTGTACATGAGATTGTATAGAATCTGAATTACAATATCATAGGCACCAAAAAGTCGTCCCTGATCAACCAGGCCCTTAAAGGAGTTGTCTGTTTTAGGGTTTGTCATGGCACCAAAACAAGTCTATTTTAGGTAAAAGGGAACAACGCAAGACTAGTATAAACTTGAGCTTTTAATACAATATATGCTGATATAGGACATCACAAAGGTAGCTTTGTTACTCTAAAATTGACATGCAGGAAACAACAATCGTAATGGACAGATATTATTTTATCTTCTGCTGTAAAAGATACATTTATCATTTATAGCTATTTCTCAGTCTTTTCATTGAAAGCATGAAATATAAGGTATACTTTATAAGACCAGTATATTAGAGCATTCAGCACTTTGTGGGTAAGAATTAAAATCTGGTTGTAAAAGTGTTGTTCTTTGTTGTTTTAGATCCTGCTGATTATACAAGCATGATTGGGAGAAAGTACAAATGTTTGCTTTGTGAAAAGATCTTCCGATGGAAGTATAACTTTGAGCGGCACCTTCGAATCCACTTCGGGGAGAAACCATTCCGCTGTGAGATATGCAACAAACGGTTCTCTGATCAGAGCAACTTTAAGAAGCATGGAACAGTGCATTGGAATAGTTCAATGTTTTAACTTGTGTATAGTGGTACATCTATTACAAAGCAAGTTTGGACAGCTTACATTAACCATGCATTAACCACACTTGATGGTTGCTTGACTGCCTATGTGGTCATTACTGTGGGAGGAAACTGGGTTATCCAAAGAAAATCCATGTGTCCATGGCAACCACTTTACCCACTCTTGTTCATGACCAGGAATCAAACCCTGGACACATTGTAGAGAAGTGAAACCTCGACACTATCCAGGCTCCTAGCCAGGTTGCTATTTGTACTGCAATTATTCAAAGGGCCGCAGGATTCCAAAGGATAGAAAGATTAATAAATGATACATTTGTTAAAAAAGACAACTGTTTCTGCTTGTTATGATGCAAGATTAGCTAGTTGATAAGTGAGAGGAAATTATGAAAAGACTGTCATTGGTCCAGATTTTGTTCAAAATTTTGCCCTATCTTGTGATCCCAGCAATAAGTAAAATTATATA
>CM037792.1:37908543-37958543 GCA_021229015.1 Solen grandis
AAACCATTTTATAGTGGTAGTATTTACACCAAAACATTATGTAGTGGTAGTATTTACACCAAAACATTATATAGTAGTAGTATTTACACCAAAATCTGATAAAATGGTAGTATTTACACTAAAACATTTTATAGTGGTAATAATTTACACCAAAACATTATATAGTGGTAGTATTTACACCAAAACATTATAAAGTGGTAGTATTTACACCAAAACATTATATAGTGGTAGCATTTACACCAAAACATTATATTGTGGTAGTATTTACACCAAAACATTATATAGTGGTATTATTTACACCAAAACATTATATTGTGGTAGTATTTACACCAAAACATTATATAGTGGTAGTATTTACACCAAAACATTATATTGTGGTAGTATTTACACCAAAACATTATATAGTGGTAGTATTTACACCAAAACATTATATTGTGGTAGTATTTACACCAAAACATTATATAGCGGTAGCATTTACACCAAAACATTATATAGTGGTAGTATTTGCACCAAAACATTATATTGTGGTAGTATTTACACCAAAACATTATATAGTGGTAGTATTTACACCAAAACATTATATAGTGGTAGCATTTACACCAAAACATTATATAATGGTAGTTTTTACACCAAAACATTATATAGTGGTAGCATTTACACCAAAACATTATATAGTGGTAGTTTTTACACCAAAACATTATATAGTGGTAGTATTTACACCAAAACATTATATAGTGGTAGTATTTACACCAAAACATTATATAGTGGTAGCATTTACACCAAAACATTATATAGTGGTAGTATTTACACCAAAACATTTTATATTGGTAGCATTTACATCAAAACATTATATAGTGGTAGTATTTACACCAAAACATTATATTGTGGTAGTATTTACACCAAAACATGATATAGTGGTAGTTATTTATTTACACCAATACATTATATAATTTATTTGTTATTGAACAATGTTTTTTTTTTTGCATTCAATAATTGTAGAATTGTATGAGCAAATAGAAGAAGCCCTGATTTAATATCTTGGTCATGTCTGCTTATATTGCCAATTAAGGCGTTAGTCTATATAAGGTTAAGGGGTTAATACTTTGTTTAAAAGCAATTTTGGAGGATTCACTGGTAACAGCTGTTTTAAATGGCTGGGAATGCATCCAGATGATTTGTGATTGTCCCTCAGGCTTCTTGTTAATTCTGTTACCACATGCATCAGTCAGTTGGTTGGTCAGACTATTTAAGGATAATTTTAATGTGAGGCTTCATTCTTGTATTTTCAGTTTTGGGGTCTTTATTAATGAAACAATTTCTTTTTAACCAAAGTTTTCTTAACAACTGTTAAGATCTTTTTTCTAAATTTGTTGTTACCCTTGTTGTTGAGAAAAATTAATGACAGTTGAGTTAAATTTTATGGATTGTACCATCTACAAAATCAAGTAAAAATAATCCCGCACACAGATTGTGAAGTGTTTTCTTGATAGAATTTTATAAGTAGCCACATGCAATCTTTCCATCCTTTTTTTTAATCTGAGACAATCCAAAAGAAAAAAAGCGAATAACACAGTTGCTGACAGCTCATAGAAATGTTTATCAGCTTCAATGTGGGTTAGTTACAATAATTACAAGAAACAGCTATTGGGAATCGGCCTGAGAAATACTGCGTGCACTCTGCCGAGAACTCTGCACGGTGACAGATAGGTACAGAATCCAGTTGGTTTAGAATCGGAAAATATTGACAGTTCTGTGTTAGTTGCTGCGGGATTATATTTGGGACAATGGAGAGTATAAGAAAGACTCGGCATGTAAGTAGCCTACAGACGGATTGTTATCATAATTATCTAGCCATATACACAGACTTTGAGAGTGTTTTTTCTTACATTGATTTAATTATTTTGTCTGAGTCCTGGTTGATTTTGTCCTATTTTGCAAGTCAGCTGCATTTAGTGTGGTATGCATTATACGTTTACTGTGTGTGAATATATCTAGGACTTTTAACTATTATTTTTTGTGTTATGTATTACAGTCTGAGGGGAAGGGGAAAACCCAGTACAGAAGTTTTCATTATTTACCCATTTTATAACATATCCACTGGGTACTGTGAAATAACTAATTTTTGTTGGACATTAATATTTGCTGATTTTGTGGTGGGTTTCAACCACGAATATTAATCCCCATGAAAATTTGTCTCTCATATAAACCTCAGGTTTTCTAGAACAAGTTAGATCCACGAATAACTATACTCACGAAATTCCCTTACATTATAAATCAATGAACACATAAATGTGTCAGAATTTGGAACATGTCCTCAGCATTAAATGTGTTAGAATATGGAGTTTGTCCTCAGCATTAAATGTGTCAGAATTTGGAGCTTGTTTTCAGCATTAAATGTGTCAGAATTTGGAGCTTGTCCTCAGCATTAAATGTGTCAGAATATGGAGCTTGTCCTCAGCATTAAATGTGTCAGAATATGGAGCTTGTCCTCAGCATTAAATGTGTCAGACTTTGGAGCTTGTCCTCAGCATTAAATGTGTCAGAATTTGGAGCTTTTCCTCAGCATTAAATGTGTCAGAATTTGGAACATGTCCTCAGCATTAAATGTGTCAGAATTTGGAGCTTGTTTTCAGCATTAAATGTGTTGGGACAGAGCTTGGCTTAAGCATCACTATGTCCAGTTGTTACCAACTCTAAAATTTGTGTAAGGTTAACAGGGAGTTATCTTTTCCTTCATTCGTGATATAATCAGAATCTTTAACAGCAGCAAAATGATAAAAATATAATAACTGGGACTAAGAAAGATTTTGGAATAGTTTGAAATAGAATAAGAACAGCTAAATGAGCATCATAAGAAATTTGTTGAAACCCTGTATATTGCACTATTTTACAAAGGTTTTGTATCTAAGTATTATATCAGAACATGTACACATAGATTGGACATTAAATCAAGGAGTGAGAGCAAATCTAGGTTAATTAAGTGCTTATATATTTATATGCATTTAGCCTAGTTTTGCTCTCACAACTCGAAATGTAGACAAGGACCACCTACCCCCAAACAGTATAGTATCGCACAAAATGGTCGTAACTTGTTCTTTAATACATAAAAGTTACGACCGCTTTGCGCTGAGCCCTCGCAATATCCCTGTCCCAGATTGTTACTTTTGAATGGCAGCCATCTAGATCTATATATATATGGCTTCTTTTCAGAGTTTAGAGTATCCTCGATGTATGTTATAAATGGCTTTCAGAACTTTTAAGCTTGTCAATTACTGAGCATTTTTAATAATAGTAATAACGTGTCATTAGTGACATGGTTATAGATGAAAGATTTTACATAATTATTGGGTTTAAACCAGCTTAGTGCAAGAGCTTTCTATAATGGTGAAACAATTGCAGGATTGTCACACTGGCTGTGAACTTATTTTGCTGTTGGTTATTCATGTAGGTATAATATGCTGAGTATAGGTCAACTAGGAAATTGTTGAGAAGAAAGCTAAGACCACTAAGACAAGATCAATAACAATCTTGTACCTGTAATTAAGGAATCAATTGATAAGGCCTCCAGATGTGAATGCCTGTGATTTAATATAGGCAGGGTAAAAGTACACTATCTTTTGAGTTACTGATCAGGTTTTTAGCTGGTGAACTGTGTATGGCATCCGTCATGCATCATGCCGCATCAACAATTTGTTTGTGAACACCCTAAATGCTACAGTTTTGATCCAATGTTAACAAAACTTTATCAAAAACAAATTGGATGAGTTTCAAACTGGTCATTGGGGTAGGTCAAAATATAAAAAATCCTTGGTAAACCTTGTAAACACACCAGGGGCCACATTTTTGGCCAAATCTTCACAGAATTTTGTATTGGTTAATGTTTGTTATTGTGGGTTTAACAAATTAAACCGCTCAAGCTCGGCACAGCCGAGCAAGCGGTTTAACTTTTTAAACCAGCAATAACAAACATTTACCTTCTTAATGTATGGAATTATGTTTTGACGCAACTATCCAAGTCCACCTATTTACGCATGCGCACAAAGATTGGCGGTATATACTAGGTTACTCCTTAAATCAAGTGGTTTAACGACTTAAACCGATTGAAAATTTTGAAAAATACTGCAATCTCATTGGTCAAAATATAATTCCATACATTAAGTTAGAATATTGAATAATTTTGAATATCAGTCATGTGGGATCAAAATGTAGGTCACTGGGTCAGATCCTTAAAAAACCATATGAACACCCTAGAGGACACATTTTTGGATCAATCTTCACAGAACTTTGTCAGAATGCTTAGTTGTATAAAATCTTGGATGAGTTAAAAGTTTAAGTTAAAAGTTTATTTTAAATTATTTATTTTACATCAAAGAAACAAGTTCTCTAAACTTATACTAATCCCTCTGGACAGTTCCTGGGTTGGACTAGTACTTATTGCCTGGGAGGGTCATGAAAAAATAGCTGCTCCTAATGGGGTTTAAACCCACAACCTTTGGATCTGCTATCAGGTATGTCACCACTGGACCACGGCAGCCCTTAAAGGATGATTAAATGATGTTTTTGCTGGCTAAGCATTTTGAGAGCTCGAAAGCCAAATTTAATAAAATGTTACCTTTTACAACCATTTAAAGGATACAATAAACAATAATTTCTTTCATATTATCCCCACTGCATAAAGCTGTTATTAGGTAGGAATTGACCAATCATGATGGCCCTGTCACGACATGTCCTGATTTACAAAAGTTCAATTCAGAAGCGATTAAAATAGAAGAAGAAAGAAAATTGTTTACATTATAAAACCATTGGTTGAAAGCCATTGTGATAAAATCAGACATACATTGATTTGCATGGCAAGAATGCATGATTTTACAGTTATTTTCTACATTTGCACATGCACACACATGTTACCAATAACTGTAATCCCTTCATCATTGTCCCCAGTCACCAGTCGATTGAGCATTCAAATACAGTCAGTAAGAATACAGTAACCATGGGGTCAATCTGTGGCCATTAACTTTAAAGTGGTTCAACCACATATCACAGGGTGAGAAAAATACACAACCTGACCAGAACTCCAGCCCGGAGCCTTTTGCTTACAGAGACAATGCCCTACCAACTGAGCTACCCGGTTGCTTAAATAATTATGATCCTCTCCGTTTGTGATTTATCGGTACCGTGACATACTCCTCCGCCAGATTGGAATTCGTCCTTGAATTTTCAAACGGGTCCAGAGAACAAGGTGAACATGATCTCGGAGTACATACAGCCATGGTCCCACGATGGGAGCCAAATGTCACAGGGTGAGAAAAATATGCAGCCTAACCGGGACTCGAACCCGAGACCTTTCGCATAAAGTGCAGATGCTCTACCAACTGAGCTCTGTGACACGTAATTGATCAGTAGAATTAATTTTTTAGCTCACCTGAACACTAATAAATGTGCTCAGGATGAGCTTTTGTGACCACCTTTTGTCTGTCGTCCGTCGTTCATAAAAATTTATCAGAATGTTTGTCTACATGATATCTCGAAAGAGTTCGAAATTTCGTCATGTGGAGTCAAAAACTAGGTCACTAGGTCAAATCTTAGAAAATTAAAAAAAAAACTTGTGAACACTCTAGGGGCCAAAGTTTTAGCCCAATCATTATATAATTTGGTTAGAATGTTTGTCTACATGATATCTTGGATGAGTTTGAAATTGGGTCACATGGGGTCAAAATCTAGGACATCTTCAAATCTTACAAAAACCTTTTGACGGGTTAACCACATTTTTGGCCCAAAAATTTGGGGTTTTTAAATATGTCAGATGAGTTTGAAATTGTGTCATGTTAGGTCAAAAACTAGGTCATTAGGTCAAATTTTAGAAAAACCTTGTGAACACTCAAGAGGCTACATTTTTGTCCCAGTCTTCACTGCATGAAATCCAGATGAGTGCAAATTTAGGTAGACAAAATCTAGGTCACTAGTCAAATGTTAGAAAACACTGCAAACATTTTAGATGCCACATTTTTTGTAATCATGCCTAACCAGCAATCTAACTCAGGTGAGTGTCATAGGGCAATCTTCGCCCTCTTGTTTACTCAATCGTTAGTTAATATTGGTGAAGTTTTTGTTTTCTGGCAGATAAACTCAGCTCGCGTTGTTCACATTGCACAGAAAAAATGCTATTTTTGTAAATTTCCACTTTGGGAAGTTAAGGTTAAATATAGAATATGGTATCCCTGAAGCAGTGTCTTACTGTACCAATTTATTGTGACACATTCCACAACATCTCGTCTTCACCAGTTCATGTCTGTTATTAAAAATTTCTGTCTTTGAAATGAGCATGTGTGTGAAGAGTGAATATGATCAGTCATTATGACTGCACACGGAAATAAAAATTCTAGATATATAGGTTTTATAAAGTTTTATAAAGCGTTGTGGAGAAACTGCCCATTTTTTTCAATCACAGAATGTTGTATTGGGTGACTCCACATCTGTTGTTGGGTATTGATAGACATAATTCACATTGATGGTTTTAAATCAAATCAGTCATTGACCTGTGATCAAGCTGCTTTTAGTTACCAGTCATAATAAACAAAAGAAATGCAGCATTCTTGTTCTCTCAGTGCTATCAGAGATTTGAATTGTATATCTACAACAGACTCTTTTTATAGATTGAAGTAATTATAAAAAATTTCTGCACAGGTCAGAGGCTCAGAACTTATTTCGGATAGTAGTTTTCGGTCATTTTTTAGTGTAAGAAATAACACTTGGAGATATCTGAGGTCAATAGATTGATGTGATTATTAGTATATATATATATGTTACAATGATTTGTTCTGGACTTTACATGAGTTGTTGTAACAGCCTAAAATGACCGAATGCTGCACATTACTATCAAATTCATGTGTGAGTCACCTTTGCATCGAAACAAACTATTTTCCTGCACTTGGTAAAGTGATCACATGATAAAAACAGTTACATCATTCGATTGCAGTTACATCAGCATAGAAAAATAAGTCCTATAATGTTTTCATGTCACAGTCGATTTTTGTAGCCTGTAAGTATTTATTTTTGACACAGCATTGATTTTTCAGCATTTTTGCTTAATTCTAGTTTACTTATGTTGTAGAGATATTTACAATTGTTTGATCATATTTCCACTATTGAGAGGTTATTCGGTTTTAAATCTAGGAGAGTCTGGGTTGAAAACATAGTACTATAGATGTTGTGACTGATGTCACACACAACTAAAAATAGTGCTTGGTGCGTTGTTGTTATGGCCGTTCCAGTATAACATTGCTTAAGTTTCAGGATAATGGGACTGGGTATGGAACCATGCTACATATCTACAGAATAACACAGACTGTGGTGTGGCTGCACTGTATTTGTTTTAAGGTAATCCATCCATCATTAATTTGTGATCATTTTCCATCAAATGATCATGGGAATTTAATAGTAATGCAAGCCTTTATAGCTGACTTTGAGCAATGAGCTGATGACTCCAAGTCAATGGATGCCTGCATCTGCAATGAAGTCTTTTTAAGCATATGAAGGTCCATGATTATGGTATAATTTAATGATGGATGGATTACCTTAAGCAGACAAAGTTTCCAAATTACCTTTATACTGTCATGACAGTTAGTCTCCAAATTTTGGTTAAAACTGTTATAACAGTCAAATGGAACAAAAACACAACAAATAAACACCACTATTTTTGTTTTGTTTTTGTTAAAACTTGTTCATTTTATGTTGATTGGGTTTTACAACTTCCATTCCCCCTTAGACAGTTCCTTGATTGGACTAGTAGTCTTTACACCTGGATATCCATTAAAAATCCTCGTGCCACACAGGGATCAAACCCACAACCTTTAGATCTGCAGCCATGTCCACTGGACCAGGACCACCTTAAATGAGCTCAAATGGTCATAAAGCCTTCTGTTAGGCTCAAGCTCCCATTCCCTGGTATGCAAGACCTTTGCTGTAACCACCATTAGCAATGTGTGGAGACCAGCACTTTACCATACAAGAGAATTATAAAGGAAATGTGCTGAGTGAATAGTATACTTGCAGATTCACCTAAAGCTTATTTAAAAGGGATCAGGTTCATAATACTGTTTAAGTGTGTAGAATGGGAGACGACACATTTAACCCTTTCCCTCATGTAGACTCATTTTGACGCACTCAATAGGTATCACATAAAACCTGATCTACATACATGTAAAACCACAGTTAAACCTTACCAAATTTAATTATAAAGTCCTCATTTCCAGACCACTGAGGTCAGCAGCGAACAGCATAAAACCTGATCAGCCTGCGAGTTACTCGCAGGCTGATCTGGTTTTATGCTGTTCGCATAGGTCTTTTCATGGTGTCCTCTATGAGGGAAAGGGTTAAACGATGTCTCAGATTTAAGAACATTTTTTGCCATGTGTTTGTATGTTATACAACATATTAAGGTAATGGAGAGTAAAGTATATTGTCAGAGGCATACAGTAAACCTTTCAAATGTTGCAGTTCTGGCTCGAATTCCACCAACAATACCTAGCACTAAGTAGTACTTGAATTATTAAACTTGGTTGAAACACATTCTGTCATTCCTATTATATGAAATATTCATGTGCATTGGTGGAATTTGAGCCAGATTTATTCAAATGAATTTATCAGATTATCCAATCACTGTACTGAGATATCATGTGATCAATGTTTGACCTTGATAGTTTACACAAATGACCTCAAGGGTTTTTCTGAGGAGTTGACCTTTGGGCATAGATCATCATTGCAGTCCATAAATTATGATCATGGTTACTTGGGATGCTTGGTTAATTTTAAAAAAACACTTTGATTCCTCTGTCAGCTGTTGCTCTCGGCAACACGTGGGATTTTAATTATTACAGTCTCATGTTATATTCTAAACAAAGAGATACTTTACTGTACACATTATGCAAATGAACGGTGCACTGTAACAAATTGGACATGCATGCATAATGTTAGACTAGAATATATCACACACGGTTGTGTTGATTGCTGGCTGGAGGACTGATTCACTCTATTAATACGAGATAATTAACATTGTATGTACATGAAATTGAATGCCAGCTTTGTTCTAGAACAACAAAGTGCAGTTATATTTTGTATACTTTGAGTGTTACTGGTGAATCATAAAGCATGAAGACTCATTTAAGGACATAACATGAACACAAAATTTGATAAAATAATTAAAAGAAGTTCTAAAATATATTTTTTTCTGCTTTTTTAACAGTATTCTGGTACCAAAATTTGAAATAGATGATATTCAGTGATCAGGGACTATTTCAAAGCTGTGAAAAAAAACCCAATTATTTTCAGATCAGTGAGTATCAAAACTCAATAAACATCTAGAATACTCAATTAATTCCTTATCCTTTACAAAACATCACTTATATCCCAACTTATATTAAACCTTAAGCTCCTGAAAATGGATGTGACTGTTAATGCTTGTAACTCAATTAAAAATCAGGGCCATAGTTGCTTAATTACTCCAATATGTTAATGGCTACTCAATTAGGGTTGAAAAGCTTGCAGTTGAACTGGACATGTTTGCTAAAATGTCATTTAAATGTATAAGTGTGTCCCTTGGTCTGGATTTGCTTGTCTGGGCTGTAACTTTGCCACAGACTTGACAATTTTTTTTTGTTACCCTTTGGCATTTATTTCAAAATTGATCAGTACCAAAAGTAACCAAGCTGATCTGAAAAAAATGTTTAAGACAGTAATTATGTTCAAATTTTAATCTCTTTACAGGCGTCGGCCATTATGGAGCAGTTTGAGATCAAAATAGAGCGACCGAAACCAAACCCAGTTGATGAAGTCATCAGTCTTCTGAAGCATATCCTGGAATGTTGTCTGTACTGTATAACGTGCGGCTGCTACCCCGGGCCCAGCAAGAGCAGTCGGGCGAGCTCCCTGAACGGGGACGTGGAATATAGCTCGGTGTTGATGGACAACGAGAAACAGGCTGTACAGAATCTGCTGCAGTATTTAGAACATGGTGAGTCTTCCTGTCTCTTTATCAATATTTAGAACATGGTGAGTCTTCCTGTCTCTTTATCAATATTTAGAACATGGTAAGTCTTCCTGTCTCTTTATCAATATTTAGAACATGGTGAGTCTTCCTGTCTCTTTATCAATATTTAGAACATGGTAAGTCTTCCTGTCTCTTTATCAATATTTAGAACATGGTGAGTCTTCCTGTCTCTTTATCAATATTTAGAACATGGTAAGTCTTCCTGTCTCTTTATAACAGGTCTTCAACTGGGCTCTTTTTAGTTTGGCTGTTTTTCAGATGGGCTCTTTTTAGTTTGGCTGTTTTTCAAATGGGCTCTTTTTAGTTTGGCTGTTTTTCAAATGGGCTCTTTTTAGTTTGGCTGTTTTTCAAAGAAAAAAAATTGAGGTATTGTCATCACTCTGGTGTCATCATGTATTGTTGATGGTTATTATCCTTGAAGATTTTAACCTTGCCATTATTAAACTTCTAAACTTGTGAAACTTCTATCATCAAACTTCACATACTTGTTCACTATTACAAGGGCTACATTCTCATCAAGGGCCATGACTCTTAGGTCTATTTTGACAAAATTTATTTTCCTTTTCATTTACCTGTTAGTAGTGTAGGGTAGTCACTACTCCTCAGGGGTTTACTTAAGGATTTGACTTTCACTTGTCCAGGGGGCAAATTACTTTGAACATCTACTAGCCCCCAGTGAAAACAGGTAGGCGTAATTTTACATACTATTTTTATTTTCGAGAACACGGACTATTTAATCACTATAGGTCATATACCATATGTGACCTTTGCAATACCATTCAGTTCAAGGCTATATATGGAACCCATGATCTTCCGTATGCATGGCTGAAGCTGTAACCACCCATCTGCCTTTTTATTATATGCCGCCGGAGGCGGTCGTATATTGGCGTCATCTTCTCCGTCTGTCCGTCCGTACGTATGTGCGTCCGTCCGTCCGTACGTTCATATCTTGTTAACGCAACTCCTCCTACATTTCTGAATGAATCTTTTCAAAACTTGGTCAATGTCATTACTATAATGGGTAGATGTGCATGAAGTGGCGATTTTCCGGTCCATTGATTTTTACAAGATTTGTGTCCCTTGAAACTTAGTCTCTGTAGCTGATTGATATTGCAGCCTTGTGAATGCAACTCCTCCTACATTTCTGAATGAATCTTTTCAAAACTTGGTCAATGTCATTACTATAATGGGTAGATGTGCATGAAGTGGCAATTTTCCGGTTCATCAATTTTTGCAAGATTTGTGTCCCTTGAAACTTAGTCTCTGTAGCTGATTGATATATCAGCTTTGGGAATGCAATTTCTTGTATGTTTCTGACCTAATCTTTTCAAAACTTGGGCAATGTCATTACTATACTGGGTAGATATGCACAAAGCAGGGATTTTGATGTTCATCAATATTTGCAATAGTTATGCCTTTCTAAGCATGGTCTCTTGAAAACACAACTCAAGTTTCTAAACAAGTGCATAAAGCAGGGATTTTCTGGTACAGTGATTTATGTGGAGAAAGAAAAAAGGATTCATATTGATACTGCTATTTGACCTACTGTCATATTGGCAGCATTTTTAGAGTTCTATCTCTGTTCAGCTAAATTAATTGGTCTTACAGACTTCATTATGAGCTTATGCTTACAGAAATGTTAAAAGCAATAATTAAAAGACCCTTCTTGGTCTTTATATTTTGTGGCGGCGTATATTGTGGCATCACTGGCACTCTTGTTTTAATTACCTCCACAAAACTTTTTTTTTTTCTTTTAAAAAAAACAAACAGTTGAACCTGTATTAGCGGCAATTGTAAAAGAAAACGATCAACCTGCATTTAGCGGTCAATTTCATATAACCAAACTGTGTCATTTTGATATATTTTTAATCTTCAGTTAGAGGTCACCTCTGTTAAATGTTCCCTTGACTGACTGCTTAAGAGAGGTTTGATAATATATATATATATGTATTAAGGAATTAAGGCATCCCTTTGTCCAGTTCGGTTGTGTTAATATCCAATCCCATCACTACCCATAGTGTTATGTCAGTCAACAACAGATGTTACTGTGTCAAATGCTTGAATGATATCAGCTTGTATTTTGATCCTCTCCTGGCCACTGTAGAAGATAGAATCTGATACTCAGTGTATGTATAAATGTAGTTTTGTATGAAACAAAATCTTGTTGTGATTGATATATGGGTCAAGCCACTGAACATCTGCAGCTTAAAGCAAGCTTAACTCTCCAGCAGAAGAGATATTGTTTAAGGGATTGGATGACTTGTGTCAAACCAGATTAACCCATGATAACTTTAACTTTCTTTAATAATCTTGGGTGCCTGGATAGGGTAGTGGTAACTCGCTTCACTTCTCACCAATGCATCCCGTCCTTGATCCCAGGTGATGTACGTGAGAGGGTACGGTGGTTGCCTGTCCAGGCATATGGGTTTTCTCTGGGTGCTCCAGTTTCCTCCCTCAATAAATTACCACATACATGAGCCATCAAGAATGATTTTATTTAAGTTGTAAAATAAATGAATTCAGTTTTCTGTTCACTCATTGGAATCCTCTAGATGAGGAGTTAGAAATATTTACCTTGTTCAGATTTATAACTTTAGTTGGATCTTGCTTTTCATTTTTTTAATGTGAGGTTGAATTTAATATTTAAATAAAAAGCTTTTACATTTAAATTAGTACTCAGTACTCAGCATGGTTCTACACAGGAACTTGTCTCCCATGTATCAGTGCTATAGCCTATACACTGGGCACATAAAAAAACAAATTAATGTATTTGTGAAATGAGCTAAAACTCCCCGCACTGGTTACATCACGCTACGCTACTTTAACCACCGCCACCACACAAGTCACAAGATGATAGTTGTACCCATGTGACCAACACTCATAATTTTATAAATTAATGTTATTTGATTTTATTCTTGACTTTTCTCATAATCATGAATGTTATTTTAGTGGAATATAACGAAACTTATATGATATATTCAAAACTAAAGTCAAAAGTGAAAAAAGTAAATCCGGCCTATATCAGCTGTATCTACTTGTGGTGGCAGTGGTTATCGGCAACTGTAAGGGGAGGTAACTACTGCAGTGGTTATCGACAACTGTAAGGGGAGGTAACTACTGCGGCGGAGTTTGAAATGAGCTAGGGTATTGCACCCAGACTCCCTTGTATCCAACCTCTGTCTCCTCTTCTTACCATCTCTTCAGCAAAAACACTGGACCCACATGTGGGTTATCCTTGACTGCATTTAGGTCTAAATACGGCCATAATAATCAGTAAATGATTGCTAGCCAATACTATTGAAAAAGAAGAAGCAATCTTAAGGTCTACACAACAATCATTTCTGGTAACCCTGAGTCAGGATAGTTTAACCAGAGTTCTCACAAGGTTTCTGAAAACTGGAGTCCATGACGAAGATTTGTCCAAAAGAAGTCGGAGCCTGGAGCTGCTTAGGATCAGAAAAGTTTTTTCCCCAAAAAAGTTTGAGTCAAGGTATATGAAACAGCAAATATAAGTATGACATAATAGTTTTGCATGTATATAGATCCTCTACAATCTGCTTTTTTGTGAAAAGTTTTTATTTTATATCATGTTACGACAGACGGTATTCATAACAAATTCTGCACATATCGTATTTGCTCTATTAAACTCTACCCTATCTTCCATAAAAACGGTATTCATAACAAATTCTGCACATATCGTATTTGCTCTATTAAACTCTCCCCTATCTTCCGTAAAAACACAAAATGTTTTTGGACAGGTTTTTCAATGAAAATTTGTCGATGAATTGGCAGGTGTCGTGCATCTGGTGTTATTTGGCATCCACTCAGGTTGACCTTTTTTTTTAATCTCCTATAACTTCTATGTCCTTCATTGGATTGCTTCAATATTTGAACAGTTGCTTAAGTGAATGAACCTTTACATTATGCGCCATTGACCTTGTGACCTTGACCTGTGACCTACTTTTTATGAAGAAAAATCGGCATCTGGACAGGTCTTATGATCCCGAAAAACCCGTCCATAATACCATCAGGTCTTGTAAAAACAAAAAAAAACAGCGTCTGGACAGTTTTAAGTTTTAGTTAATCTGGGGCCTCCGTGGCCGAGAGGGTAAAGTCGCTGACTTTAGAACTCACTCAGCCCCTTACCGCGTGGGTTCGAAACCCGGCAGGGTCATTTGGATTTTCATGTGAGGAAACCTTCCAGCTGGCTTGCGGTAGGTCGGTGGTTCTACCCGATTGCCTCTGGGCATTCGGGGTCTTCCTCCACCTGTAATTAGCTGGACGTCGCTATATGACTGAAATACTGTCGAAGCGACAGTAAACTCAAATAGTCAAGTCAAGTCTAGTTAATCTGCTATAATTCTATGTTTCATTGGATTGCCTAATTCTTTGACATTTGCTTAAGTCGATAGACCTCTTCATTATACAGCTGAGCTTGACATTCACCTTTGACCTACCTTTGATGTAAAAAAAAAAAAAAAAAAAAAAACCAACGAAAAAATCCTGTCCATAATACCATCAGGTCTTGTATGTGTTTGTACATATTGTAAGTGTTATGTTATATGGCATGTCAATCTGACACTGACACAAAATGCAATTTCTTTGAAGGCACTCTTTGCAACAAAGTCAATATTTCTAACACCATCTACAGTGGTAGATAGAAACAACAGAAATTCAGAAAGAATGACACAATTCATTCGCTTTGCAGCAGACACTGTACCAATCAGAAACCTTCCTTCAAAATGGCCACTTCTTTGGCCTTTATACTTTATAGATCTGTACTCAGTACATATTGAAGCTTTAAAATAATATACCAGGTACAATGCCGCAGAGTACCACAACTGAGTGACAGGGCCTGGTCTGTCATACCAGTATCATATCACTTTCAGTGATTATAAGGGTCAAGCTATACCTTCCCTTCACAGGAGTGGAGTCTACGTATAGGTTAGTTCATAGTTACCTTTAACAACACGATATAGTCACAAGGGTGGAGCCCAAGTGACTCTGTCATGTAGTTAAAGGCAACTATGAATTAAGCTATTTAGCACATGATGTTTTCCTCCGCTAGCGACAAAACGTCACAAAAGTGTAAGTTATGCGGTTGCATAGTCCACACTTATTGATTTTTAGACAGCATCTTGCCGTCTTTAGTAGCTAGAAACGCTTACCAGGCATCGCTGACCTTGCTAATTTGCATATTTTCCATGACAAGTTTAACTGTACCTCTCCGCGCTTAGTGCGGATCCACGCAATGTGATTCTGCACTTACAAATACGAAAGGAATATGTTACGCAGATATTTTATTCATAACCGTACCCGCTATTCATGTGCTGTTGTTTGTAAACGTGTTATTTTGCTCTGTAAACATCCATTTTAAGCATGAACAGTATATCCATGACACTTATAAATCAGAACAGCAACCCATTTTACATACTTGCAGATCTACTCCTGTAAAAAGAAAAAAGTAGCACTTCGAATGTCGGTAATTAACATAAAATAGTTCATGCGTAATTTTGCATGAAAGCGAGTTAGGTTTCTCCCAGAGCATTTCTTAACTTTGAAATAGAAACAAACATTCAAGTATCTAAAACATCAAGTACCTTGTCAAGTTCTACACTTATGTAACAGTAGAGAGTGTAAATAAATTGGGTCCTAGGGAATGACCTACTTCTGAAGTTCATACAGTCAGGTTCATGACCCTAATTCCGGATTGTTTTGTAACTGAGTGCATATTCGATTGTCTTACTACCATCTATAGTTGCAGGAGAGTGTGTGGAGTTCTTGCGTCATGTGGCTTTTGCCACTATTGTAACAATAATTAAGAACCACAGTTTTTACCTGTTAATCCGGCTGCCATCTCTCAGCACATTGAGCGCTTTGATTTACAAAAGTGTGGACTACGTGTTATAGTCCACGGTGACTATGAACAAATTCTAGCATCTGATTGGACGAGAGGAAAATGCCATGTGCTAAATAGGAATAATGCTTGTCAGATATCCTGTAGACACGGACCTGTCTCATCCTGTCAGGTCCTGTTTACACTTACCTTATATGAAGACAAGATGGGATATAGGTATAATAATCACATTTAGTTGTAGTTCTAGTTTTCACAGTTTATTAAATCCCCAGATATATGGGTGCTCTTTATGAGTCACGTCCATCGGTCAGTCGGTAAAATGGTCGGTATGTCTGTCTGTTGGAAGACATTATACATGTGTAAGTACAACTGCTTGGCATGTCATGGTCAGATTAATTTCAGTTAAGTCATTGCCGTTTGTTATATTTATTGATACATGTACATAAGTGTTTAAGAGCTTTACCTGTTTTTGTGTGTTTTTAGCTCACATGAGCACAACGTGCTCAAGGTGAGCTTTTCTGATCGCCTTTTGTCCGGCGTCCGTCGTCCGTGCGTGCGTGCGTGCGTCCGTCCGTCCGTGCGTCCGTGCGTCCGGCGTCAACAATTGCTTCAAACAACATCTCCTCCTAAACGGCTTGGCCAATTTGAAAAATATTTTGCAGGAATGTTCCTTGGATGAAGCTCTACTAAAGTTGTATAAATGGTTCTGGTCCATTGCATAATTAGGTCACAGGAGCTAAAAATAGATTTTAAAAATGAAAATTTAAAAAATCTTCTTCTCTGAAACCACAAGGCCTAGCCTTTTGATTTTTGGTATGTAGCATGATCTTATGACTGTCTACCAGGATTGTACAAATTATGACCCTGGGGTCAAAATTGGCCCCGCCCCAGGGGTCACTTGATTTCACATAGGCTAATATAGGAAAAACTTGAAAAAATCTTCTTCTCCGAAACCACAAGGCCTAGCCTTTTGATTTTTGGTATGTAGCATCATCTTATGGGCCACTACCAAGATTGTACAAATCATAGCCCTATGGTGATAAATGACCCCGCACCAGGGGTCACTTGTTTTACATAGAGTTATATAGAAAAATCTTAAAAAATCTTCTTCTATGAATCCATAAGGCCTAGAGCTTAGATATTTGGTATGTAGCATCATCTTATGGGCCACTACCAAGATTGTACAAATCATAGCCCTATGGTGATAAATGACCCCGCACCAGGGGTCACTTGTTTTACATAGAGTTATATAGAAAAATCTTAAAAAATCTTCTTCTATGAATCCATAAGGCCTAGAGCTTAGATATTTGGTATGAGCATCATCTTATGGGCCACTACCAAGATTGTACAAATCATAGCCCTATGGTGATAAATGACCCCGCACCAGGGGTCACTTGTTTTACATAGAGTTATATAGGAAAATCTTAAAAAATCTTCTTCTATGAATCCATAAGGCCTAGAGCTTAGATATTTAGTATGTAGCATCATCTTATGGGCCACTACCAAGATTGTACAAATCATAGCCCTATGGTGATAAATGACTCCACACCAAGGGTCACTTGTTTTACATAGAGTTAAATAGGAAAATCTTAAAAAATCTTCTTCTATGAATCAATAAGGCCTAGAGCTAAGATTTTTGGTTGTAGCATCTAATGGTTCATTACAAAGATTTTCAAAGTCTTGGCCCTACGGTGATAAATGACCCTGCGCCCAAGTCTTCTCTGAAACCATATGGCCCATTGCTTAGATATTTGGTGTGTAGTATTGTCAGGGTTAAAATGTTTTAGATTAAGTTATATCAGAATCCTTGTCTGTTTAAAAACCTTGACATCAGTTGAAGCAATGGTACTCAGGTGAGCGATTCAGGGCCATCATGGCCCTCTTGTTTTTGTTTTCATCCTTCAACTGTGTCAAGACGGTCTAACATTGTTCGTAACAGTACCTGTGACAAAGCACTATATAGAGGTATTCATCATCTTTGATGACAGCCCCGATTATTTTTTGTTTTTCTACCATTTCCATATTTTCAAGTTTTTAATGGCAGCCATGTACTCAATATAAGTGCTGTATGCTATTTACATTATACATATCTGTAAACAACAAAACACATTACAAGCTAGAGCTGTATTCCTCGGTGGGTCACATATTTTACATTTGTACTAGGTAATTTCATTGTTCTTTGAACAAAGCACAATGAATTATTCAGTATGGCACAACAGTCAATAGTTCAATTGCCTTATAGAGGAGCAAGAAAACCAGTTTTCTTAGAAAGTCATTTATTCTCATTTTAAGTACAATGTATTTCCACTATAGACTCACCTTGTGAATTTGATTAACAATTCTTGCCTTAGGAAAAATGGATGTGTTTGTTTTCTAATAGTTTAATTTCAGAATAATTTGTTCCTAGGAGAGTGAAAAGTAGGTCACTGCATTTTATGCTTTCAAAAACAGGCATCTGTTCGATACAAAAAGAAACTGCTTCTCTGATTAATATGTGTTTGCAGCCATAAAATTGCATACTTTTAAAATGCTTAATTTTTATGAGCAGTGACAGACATTGGAAATCAGTTCTCTATTTAAAAATAGCTTGAATTAATTAAGGTCACTTTATGAATATTCATGAGGTGAAAGGTTAAATACTATGATTGAATAGTACTATACATACATGCATTTCTATTTTAACCCTTTCCCTCATATAGACTCATTTTGATGCACTCAATAGGTACCACATAAAGCCTGATCTGCAGAAAACCACAGTTAAACCTTACCAAATTTAATTATAAAGTCCTCATTTCCAGACCACTGAGGAGCAGCGAACAGCATAAAACCTGATTAGCCTGCAAGTTACTCGCAGGCTGATCTGGTTTTATGTTGTTTGCATAGGTCTTTTCATGGTTTCCTCTATGAGGGAAAGGGTTAACACAATTTTCAACTGGAACCGGCAAACAACTTTACTGATGGATTCCAATGCATAACTCTTTACTTTATGATACATATTCATGTTTTTATGACTTGATGGAAATTAATATACTGAAACTCTGAAATATTTTTTTTTTTGCTGTACAGACTGTGTAGAATCTGAGTTATGAACAATATTGGGTCTCGAGTAGACAGTTTCCAAATGACTGAAATACTGTCAGTGGGATGTTTTAAACCAGTAAACAAACAAACAAACATACAGTAATATATATATAATATCCTTGGTTATAGTCCTTCGTTTCTTAGTGGAAAAAAATCCTTCTCTGTGTTAATATAATACAATGTAAGTGTTATTTATCATTAACAGCCTAAATATAATATAATGTAAGTGTTATTTATCATTAACAGCCTAAATATAATACAATGTAAGTGTTATTTATCATTAACAGCCTAAATATGATATAATGTAAGTGTTATTTATCATTAACAGCCTAAATATAATATAATGTAAGTGTTATTTATCATTAACAGCCAAGATATAATATAATGTAAGTGTTATTTATCATTAACAGCCTAAATATAATATAATGTAAGTGTTATTTATCATTAACAGCCTAAATATAATATAATATAAGTGTTATTTATCATAAACAGCCTAAATATAATATAATGTAAGTGTTATTTATCATAAACAGCCTAAATATAATATAATGTAAGTGTTATTTATCATAAACAGCCTAAATATAATATAAGTGTTATTTATCATAAACAGCCTAAATATAATATATTGTAAGTGTTATTTATCATAAACAGCCTAAATATAATATAATGTAAGTGTTATTTATCATAAACAGCCTAAATATAATATAATGTGAGTGTTATTTATCATTAACAGCCTAAATATAATATAAGTGTTATTTATCATAAACAGCCTAAATATAATATAATGTGAGTGTTATTTATCATAAACAGCCTAAATATAATATAATGTAAGTGTTATTTATCATAAACAGCCTAAATATAATATAATGTAAGTGTTATTTATCATAAACAGCCTAAATATGATATAATATAAGTGTTATTTATCATTAACAGCCTAGCCACTGTACACTAATTATTATTTGACATATCATTCATTAAGGGTTCGTCCCAGGAAAGATTTGTGCTTGAAGAATTTCGTCAACATTTCTCATTGTTGGCTTCCCCCCTGCACAATTTTTCTTTGTGATTGGTTCAGGTTCAAAGAGCGATTGATAGACATGTGTTTTACCTTCGCAATCTCATAAAATCTTGTGTAGGACTATTTGCTGTGCCCCAATTTCAATTCCGATTAGGGTGCATTAACCTACTGACCGTGGGGATACTACTCAGCAATAATGATGGCCAGACAATTATATTGCTTCCAGACCGTGTCTCCTGCAAGTACTGAGCAACATAATCCAATTTTTCCAACATAAAAAAGGCTTCCCTATAAAAATCTTGAGTTCATACTCCTATCAGACACTGGGCCATATATATGAAAAGATATCTTCAATAAACTTCGAAATTAAATTTATTACTTACAACAAATCATCTTTAAATGCAACTCATTTACTCAAAAACGTATCACAATTCACTGTTCAACACGGGCACTCTTTCGTGCAAAAGAACAAACCTGATCTTGCTCAACCAACCCAATGACCGCTTTCATTTCTTTCTTCAAATTGATAGATTTTTATGAATTAGCCCTTATACTATGTCATGTTTGATGAGGTAATCACTTGAAAGGTTCTGGACTTTTTGCGCATTTAAAGGTACGGCAATATTTCTCATTTAAAGTTAATATATATCTAATCCTATGATTTGTTTACAAATCAATGTTATCATAAGCAAATGACACATGCTTAAATTCCTTAAGGTATGCTAAAGATTGGCATCAACACTCATGTAGCTGCAGCGAATACAAATTAAAATGAATGATTTTTGTATTTCAACGATGTCAAAATCATGTGACTAAAGAAAAATATCTTTCTTGCATGGACATGTTCAGCTAACGATCTATTAATCCAGAAAAAAAAATATCTTTGAGAATGCGAACAGGTTTGTTTTCACATTTTCAAACAGGCATTCCATCAAACTTGAATATCTGCCATGTTTGATGATGTAATCACTTGAAATTTTCAAGACCTTATAAACATACTCAGTTTTGACATTTTTGAAAATTTCAAGTTCATTGGTGTAATTGGCAATTTTATATGATTTTTTCAACAATTCTTGCTTTAATATGCATGACGTCATAACCACGTGACAAAACAAACATTTCTTGCAGTATGCATCACTTCAATTTTAACTCTAACAATTCTGAAGATTTAAGTAAGATCGTCTAAAAATTCATGAGAATCTGTGAAATTATCAAGATAATTGGACCAGAAGTGAAGGTTCTAGAGCGCGAACAAACTTTTCTAGCTGACGTCAAATCTGACGTCATTTGATGTCATTGAAAATGATTGAATTTAAAAATTTTAACTTTTTTGTCGAGGCAATTTAATTTTCATGTCGCTCAGACACTGGCAACATATTGAAATTAACTCTGGGATTTGGTTGGAAAAAAAGGAATAATAATAATAAGAAGAAGAATAAACATAACAAACCCTATACATTTTCCGCAGGTTTGCGGAAAGCCGTAAAAAGAAAAGTCAACTTTGGAATATAATGACAAACTGATGGTGACAAACTGATGGTGACAAACTGATGGGACAAACTGATGGTGACAAACTGATGGGACAAACTGATGGTGACAAACTGATGGTGACAAACTGATGGTGCATGCAGCTGATCTTGAAGACTGAAGACACTGTGGAATTTAACAATTTCGTGCTGTGCCACAAGCAATGTTTAGAAATATTTGGGAATTTTGATTGATAATCACATGTGATTCGTTTACCATTTATATTTTTTATGACATTGGGGTAATGTAGGGAGTTTGTCATATCTGTTACGCAAACAACAGGGGAATTACTTACGGTTTCAGGACAAAATATGGTTTGCAATAGACTATTTCACTAGAGGATCAGCAATTAATGTCTGATATAATTTGCTGATTTAAACTTACCAATCAGTGACTGGGGAAAAAAATCCTAAGTGTATGTTAATTTCCCATTAAACAATATGTGAAATTTTACACTAGCATGCAAATTTGGTGTTTGAAGTCCTCATTCATTACGTATGTTTACTTCTCATTTCAGAATGAAATGATCTATTTGATATATTTTTATTTGTTTGTTAAGTAATTGGCACACAGTTGTTTTAACAAGAATTACAAAAAAATGTTACAAACCTCGAAACTCACTTTTTTAACTCACTTTTTGAACTTGAAACTCACTTTTTGAACTTGAAACTCATTTTTTCTTGACTCGAAACTTACTTTTTTAACTAGAAACTCACTTTTTCTTGACTTGAAACTCATTTTTTAACTCAAAACTCACTTTTTAACTCACTTTTTCAGACTCGAAACTCATTTTCCTTACTCGAAATTCACCACTAGAAAAAAGAAACCCTCTCATGTGATAGACAAAGTGTTGTCTTCCTGCAACATACTCCAAAAAGTAGTGGCATATGACACCATATACCCATTGTCAAAACCCTCGTTTGCTCAGTATGCTTTACTTCAAAATTGACTGTACATTATTTGATTAGCAAATTAACTTTGTACTCATGAAATATTGATTCAATGAATTTTATTGGATCTGTGACCAATGAAACAGCGTATCTCATAATTATAAAGTTGATCAGATTTTGAAAGTCTGGTTTTGCTTTTGTTACTTCGATGAAGAGTAATCCAAATACTGTGCATGTGCTTACTGGTCAGCATGTAAATGATTAATATTCATGCCAGTTGAAAATCCAATGGTATGTACAGTTGTGGAAATGGAATATACCATGGGACCTGACGATGCAGTATTACAATATCACATTATCCTACACTGGGCAAATTATGGTCGTTTACCTACTGTCAATGAATTCCAAACGCTTTGGTATGTCATTCAGCGGGGAATCCAAGCCACTGTACTGCTTGATTACCAGTACATAACAAATAACCCTTTCAGTGCTGTGCAAGGCACTTGCGATAGCCTTTACGACATGTGCAGACAAAGATCAGATCCATGCAGTCTGATCATTGTCTGCACTGTTCCCTTTCAGTCAATAAATTTTCAGCAAGCACCCAATTACATTTATGAACAACTAATGTCATACAGTCAAAAATGAAGAAAGTACCAGAAATTTAGCATGGTAGGGTTTAACACTCTAAAATCACCAGAACCATCGAGAGATCAGTAATAAAGAACTTGAAGTGCAAGCAGAAACCAAATTGGCTTGCTCTGGAAAAACTTGCGATTATCCAAACATCATTCCCTCCAGATTATGTCACAGAGAAACAAAAACAGAGGAGAATACTCTCGGGATTATGATCATTATGATGTAAACTTACTCTGGAATAACCCTTTCCCTCATATAGACTCATTTTAACCCTTTCCCTCATATAGACTCATTTTAACCCTTTCCCTCATAATTAGACTCATTTTGACGCACTCAATAGGTATCACATAAAGCCTGATCTGCAGAAAGCCAAACTCAAACCTTACCAAATTTAATTTTGAAATCCTCATTACCAGACCACTGAGGAGCAGCGAACAGCATAAAACCTGACCCGCAGGCTGATCAGGTTTTATGGTGTTCGCATAGGTCTTTTCATGGTATCCTCTATGAGGGAAAGGGTTAACAAATACAGTGGGTTTTCCCAGTTCCATGTAGGTACAAACACAGTTTTACCATTAGAAATGAATAATTAAAGGTCGACAAAAGTAATTATAGAATTACTGTTGTGCAGCATGCTTTTCAGCAACCTTGTTTGTTACAGTAACGTGCATGGACAAACCCATTCAACTTGAGTTGCTTTTGATAGCTTGGCTCTTCTCTGGTCTGACTAATCAACCATCATGAAATATTGTGGTGATTTCCGGCTGAACTAAAATAATCGTCCGCAGGTGACTGTGTCAGAGATTATAGAATATCAAAATAAATGAAACATCTTGAGGTTGATGGTTGAGATCACTAATGGAACCATTACTGGAACTTAAATTAATAAAGCTTGTATTAATATGGTAGAAAATGTGAATTGTAGCAGATTATGTGGTTTTTTTTTTGTGTGTTTTTTTTAATTTTACGTAAACAAGGTTGGACTTCATATTTTTTTTATAGCTTTGCATGGCACAGTTTGAAATGATGTGCAATTAATTATGGTAAAACCGCAGAATTTCCCGGAAATTACTTGTAAAAACAGTCTGAAAGACTAATCATTCAAACAAGTTATTTCTAGGAAAATATTGAAGAACATTGACTGTTATTGCAATTTAATGCAATTAAAATGGTAGAATTGAAACAAAGAAACAGAATAATGAAAGAATTATATGCATCCCTTTGTTTTGGATGAAAAAGTAGGTCATCCAATGTACTAATAATGTAATTGCAATGTTTCCAAATTTGGTTTTTTGGAAATGTTTGTACATAAAAGCAATGTTTTACAGGTATAATATGTCGCAAACTTGCGCAATTTTGTTGGAAAGTATAGTCTGTAGCTCATAATCTGTAACTAAAAGAAATTAATGTTTTATTAATGCTATAAGGCTTTTGTCATGTAGTTACCGCTTTTTAGCTCACCTGAGCACAACGTGCTCAAGGGTGAGCTTTTGTGATGGCCCTTTGTCCGGCGTCTGTTGTGCGTCGTTAACACTCTAGAGGCCATATTTTTAGGCGAATCTTCATGAAACTTGGTTAGAATGTTTGTTTTCATAAAATCTTGGACAAGTTCGAAATTGGGTCATGAGGGGTCAAAAAGTAGGTCACAAGGTCAAGTCTTATAAAAACCTTATTAACACTCTAGTAGCCACATTTTTAGCCCAATCCTCATGAAACTTGGTCAGAATGTTTCTCTCCATAAAATCTTGGACAAGTTCAAAATTGGGTCATGTGGGGTCAAAAAGTAGGTCACGAGGTCAAGTCTTATAAAAACCTTGTTAACACTCTAGAGGCCACCTTTTTGGCCCAATCTTTATGAAACTTGGTCAGAATGTTTGTTTCCATAAAATCTTGGACAAGTTCGAATTTGGGCCATGTGGGGTCAAAAAGTAGGTCATGAGGTCAAATCTTAGAAAAACATTGTTTACACTCCATAGGCCACATTTTTGGCCATATCTTCATGAAACTTGGTCAGAATGTCTGTTTCCATAAAATCTTGGACAAGTTCAAAAGTGGGTAGTGGGTCAAAAAAGGTCAATATGAAAAATCCAACATATGTTGCTATTTAAATCGGTGAGCGATTCAGGGCCATCATGGCCCTCTTGTTCTGTTTTTTCATCCATTCTTCATGCCTCTTGTATGGGCATGTTTGATTTTAATGAAGATGAAATAGGTAGGGGTAGGTGAAGTTTATAGGACACAATTTTGTTTTTATTGACTGACCTTTAATAAGTTTAACAAAATACAGTTTTGCACAATGTTCTCTCTTGCTTGGTGCTCAGCATATAAGGGTAGTTGCAGGGCTGGTTGGCCTGGTGTTAGGATAATGTGACTGGGTGTGGTATCATGCCATATGTCTATGGTGTGATACTGCAGTGTGGCAGCACTATATCTGTCTCAAGTAGACATTGTCTCCAAATGACTGAAATACTGTCGGTGGGACATTAAACCCAACAAACAAACAAAGAAACAGTTACAACTTTGTGATGTTGCACTAATTCTATTGTGAACAATATTGCACCTTGAAGCTATAATGATAAAAGTTTGTTTGTACCCCCGGATTAGAAAATTTGGAAAAACCCCTATTTGCCGAGTTCGGGATAACATCAATTGTCTCCTTACAAGTTCTACTTATCGAAACAGTCAGCTGTTTAGCATTTATTATTCTTTATCTTAATTCTTTGTATTATGGTACGACATTGCCAGAATCCAATTACTTTGTACATAATATTATGTAAATTACTAATTCACTGTTTAAATGACAAAAGCAACTTAATTTTCTGGTATAATTGGCCAATTCATATTCTTGACTGCTTGAAAAAAAGGACCAAGGGTATTCAAAAACTGTTGAAGATGACAAGGATTCTGTATAGAAGTTTGTCTGAAAAGCAAATATGAAAATTTATGAACCACCATGAAATGGCAATGGGTATTATGTAATTAAAGTGTTACACCTGGATGCAACACAAGCAAAAGTGTTCAGGATGTGTACTTTGTTGTGCATCAGGTTGTGTTTTGCACCAATGATCACTATGACAGAAGTCATTGTGATATGGTGTGGGAACTCCATTTGGCCTTCTTTATATTTCCCAATCAATCAGAATCCAGCCCAGTGGTTCCGAGGCTTAAGTTCGATCAAACGTACTCAGATCTACTGTTTCCAAAAGTAAAATAACAAATATTTGTAAACACAGGAAAGATTTATATTGTTGGTAATGTATATAATCACTTAGTTTAACCCTAGACTCATGTTGACGCACTCAATAGGTACCACATAAAGCCTGATCTGCAGAAAACCACAGTTAAACCTTACCAAATTTAATTACAAAATCCTCATTTCCAGACCACTGAGGAGCAGCAAACAGCATAAAACTTGATCAGCCTGCAAATTACTCGCAGGCTGATCTGGTTTTATGCTGGTTGCATAGGTCTTTTCATGGTTTCCTCTATGAGGGAAAGGGTTAACTTTGGGTGCCACACACATGCCCCGGTATGGTATGTGATGGACAATCCCATTTTTCACCTCAATGGTTGGTAATGGCAAAGTGTGTCTGGATACACAGAATTGTTAGATGTCAGGCTGTTCACTAGTAAATCTAATTTATTTTCCAGTGTCTAGTGCTTTTATAGTCCTTTCTTTTTTAGCTCGACTATTCGAAGAATATGAGAGCTATTGTAGTTGCCCTGGTGTTGCGTTGGCGTTGCAGCTTTTGGTTAAAGTTTTGCATGCAAGTTACTATCAGCCTTATATCTCAATAACTATTTATTGTATTGACTTGAAACTTTATAAATATGTTCAGGGGCATCAGACAACCAAGTCAGATAACTCATGACTGAATTTAATATGAATTATGGCCCCTTTTTAACTTAGAAATGTTGGTTAAAGTTTTGCATGCAATAGAAAATTTGGTTAAAGTTTTGCGTGCAAGCTACTATCCAGTTTGAATCTCAATAACCATTCATGGTATTGACTTGAAAGTTTATGAATATGTTAAGGGGCATCAGACAACCAAGGTAGATAACTTTTGATGGGATATGTTACAAATTATTGCCCCTTTTTAACTTAAAAATTTTGGTTAAAGTTTTGCATGCAAGATACTCTCATGCTTATATCTCAGTATCCAGGCATGCGATTGATTTTAAACATCTTTAATATGTTTAGGGGTATCATACTTTCATGGTAGATTACTCTTGATAGAATATGTTACAAATTATGGCCCCTTTTTAACTTAGAAATTTCGGTTAAAGTTTTGCATGCAAGGTACTTTCATGCTAATATCTCAGTATTCAGGCATGCAATTGATTTGAAACATCTTTAATATGTTTAGAGGTATCATACTTTCATGGTAGATAACTTTTGATGGAATATATTACAAGTTATGGTCCCTTTTTTAATTTAGAAATTTTGGTTAAAGTTTTGCATGCAAGGTACTTTCATGCTTATATCTCTGAGTCCAGGCATGCAATTCATTTGAAACATCTTTAATATTTAGGGGTATCATACTTCAGGTAGATAACTTTTGTGGAATATATTACAAGTTATGGCCCCTTTTTTAATTCAGATTTTGGTTAAAGTTTTGCATGCAAGGTACTTTCATGCGTATATCTCTGAGTCCAGGCATGGGATTGATTTGAAACATCTTTAATGTGTTTAGGTGTATCATACTATATATATTTAAAATTATGGCCCCTTTTAACTTAGAATTTTGGTTAAATTTTTGCATTCAAGCTACTATCCGGCTTATATCTCAGAAATTTCCTGTGGAGTTGACTAGAAAGTTAAGGAGTATCTTCAGGGGTATCAGAAAACCAAGGAGGATAACTTTTGGGCTGAATTTTATGCAAATTATGGCCCTTTTCTTGCTTTGATTTTTGGTTAAAGTTTTGCATGCACAGTGTTATTATGCTTATGTCTCAGTAACTAGGCATGGGATTGATTTTAAGCTTCATAAAAATATTAAAGGGTATCAGACTATCAAGGTATATCATTTTTGACTATTATTATGTACAGGGTATGATTGTGAAGGGCAAGAATTGAAATAGATTTCATTTGATTTACCAACAAGCATTTTGAATAGTTGAGCGTGCTGTCCTCTGACAGCTCTTGTTTTCTTTTTTCCCCCTCAGCTTTTACATTGATCAATGAAATATTGATACTTACTTTTAATGCCTATTCATAATTATATTTGTTGATTTTAAGACAGAGGAAAGAGAAATTTAATTATTTAGGTCTGGTACATGCTTTCTGAATTCTTGAACAGTTCAGTGAGTTCCAAAGCATAATATGAGAACTGACTACAGCAGAGTACTGCACTTCATTTGAAAGACTGTTTAAACGCAACACTATGGGCTGCTCAGCCATCTTACATTAACAATTAATAAACCACCATCTCTGCCAAACCCAGGAAAATATGTCACCAAAAAATCTCCATTCTGTGCTTTTTATGTTCATTACAAGGAAAATAATTGGTTTTACCAATTTAACGTGCATTCTGTCAGCTTCATGTTTTTGTGACTTAACTAGAACTGATGGCTTCAAAGCCTCTTCCGCTTCTCTTGCAGATCCAACATTAGTGTGTTACAGGGCAGGTCTTAAATATTGATTATCTAGCCATTTATTGCTCGTCACAACAGATCATTTATGGTACTTGTAGTAATGCTTCTTAATGGGAGGGTACATAGGGAGAGGTGACGCTGGCTGGGGTTACATTTATTTTATGTTTTAGCTGTTTCGACTTGGAGGGTATGTTTTTATATGAAACATTGATGCACACATTGAAGAACACTCAGTTAACCGATTCAATTTAGAAACTTACCATCCAGGCAAACTGTACATTTCTTGTAAAACCCCCCCCCCCCTTGGGTCAAAACATTATTTCCAGATCCATTAATGTAACAGAGGGGACATAACTGCAGATTCCAAATATGAATATTAAGTCAGGACTACAAAGTTTTTAACGTACTAAGTTTTGATTTGGAATATTTGATTTGTAGCCCTTTTGGGAATACAGATCTGTGTCAGCCTAAAATCATGAGAATGGGTTGATAATCTTGAAATTACTTTTCAGGATTAAAATAATTTATTTTCTGTTGAAGTTTGACTTTTTATTTTTGGTTTTAAAAAAAGATCTAAATCAAACCCATCATGTAAAAAGCTCTACAGTGTTTTTTTATATATTATATATATCCAGGTTATATACATCAAAATTCCCTGAAATGAAACATTTCAACATTCATTCCCATCATACAAAATAACATTTATGAATGATGAAACATTTACGATGCTTTTGCATCCTTTTGATGTAGCTGGGCAGTCCCCAAGTTCCTGTATATATACTGTTAATGTAGTTTTAACTTTGGATGGTTAAGAAGTTCTTTTAACTTATGCTAATCCCTCTCTGTGGTTCCTGGGTTGGACCAGTACTTTGCCAATGGTAAGGTCATGATAAATCCTTACCTCTAACACTAAGTCTCAAACACGCTGAGGTTTGAAAATGTGTAGAAATAATGATTTTATTTGTAGTTACTGTGCATTAAATACTGTTTTATGATTTTCCATCACCATCTGTGCTCAAGTAATAAAAATAATGACAGGGTGACAGTTGGTAAATGACTTAGTACTTCATAAGGATAATCATATTTGTTTAAAACTGATGTGTAGTGCTCTACATAGGTACCCTTGGTACTTTATTGATCAAAAAGTTCATCTACAGTAACCATTGAACTTCTTGTTTAGTTGAGAATTTCTGAAGAATTTCATCACAATGATGATACTTGTAATACATACATGCATATTTCATCCTAAATTTCTTTATTGGACTTGCCTTTTCTCCATTTTGGATTAAACCATTAGTTGTTTGTGGGAGTGCTTACTTAACACATACTGACTGAATAGCTAACAGTGCAGACCATGATCAGGCAGCACATATGTGGTCTGCACTGGACACGAAGGTCGTGGCAAATGCCCACAGGATTGTAAGGGTTTAACTCACTGACCCTTCGGATGTTGTTTGAACAAAGCAGCTGTTTGATCACTATTCTATTCTTTGCGTGATTGGTTTCATACATAAGCCTGTCACAGAAAATTTATTGTGCCTCTGATGTCTTCTTAGATGATATTGGACTTCGATTTACCAGCAGTGTGTCTTCAGAACATAAACTGACATAAAAGATCTCTGTATGCTCTATTAACCAGTTACAGGGCTTCCTTTTAGATGTTCCTATGTTTTCCTCTGATGTCTTCTTAGATGATATTGGACTTCGATTTACCATCAGACCTTTTATTTGGTTAGATAAAAGTGTCCCTAATCCGTAGGATGTTTTGGAAAAAAATGGATGAGATACAATTAAATTGATAGTTTTATTTTTGTGACACTTGCATCTTAAAAAATCAATGTTTATTATTGTGCTGACACTTGCATCTTTAAAACAAAATACAATTGTAGTTATTATTTGCTGACCTGCACTAACAATATCATTGATAGTTTATAATTTGTTGTTGACACTTGCATCTTTAAAACAAATACAATGTTATTTTTTTGTGACATTGCATCTTTAAAACAAATATACAATTGATAGTTTATAATTTTTGTTGCACTTGCATCTTTAAAACAATATACAATTGATAGTTTTTATTTGTTGTTGACACTTGATCTTTAAAACAAATATACAATTGATAGTTTATAATTTTTGTTGACCTTGCATCTTTAAAACAAATATACAATTGATGTTATAATTTGTTGTTGACACTTGCATCTTTAAAACAAATATACAATTGATAGTTTATAATTTGTTGCTGACACTTGCATCTTTAAAACAAATATACAATTGATAGTTTTTAATTTGTTGCTGACACTTGCATCTTTAAAACAAATATACAATTGATAGTTTATATTTTTGTTGACACTTGCATCTTTAAAACAAATATACAATTGATTTATAATTTGTTGTTGCATTGCATTAAAATAATTGTGTTTATAATTTTTGTGACACTTGCATCTTTAAAACAAATATACAATTGATAGTTTTTAATTTGTTGCTGACACTTGCATCTTTAAAACAAATATACAATTGATAGTTTATAATTTGTTGCTGACACTTGCATCTTTAAAACAAATATACAGATTACTATGGACATGAATAGAATGAACAGTTGCCTAGGGTTACGTAAAAATTTGAAAATCATGTTGACCACACATATACTGGGGCAAGTTGCATACACAAGTAGTTTCAATAAATTTCGATGTACTTTTCACTGAATTTGTATGCAACTGGATGTTGCCAAAATAAGTTTCATGACAGAGAAAGGTAACTCTTCAAGGGTGCCTTCCGAAGTAACAATGGTAAACAAATATAGCCGACAATGTTTTGGATTTTCATATTCGGAATGGATATTACTTAAATTTCCTCATTAAATGTGGACATACAAAATGTGTTGTTTGTCGTTTCTGTTAGGATGTATAAAATTAGTGTTCATATGCCAGTTAAATGCATTGGTTATTTGTTATTTGCTAAATCTTGCAAAATGATATTTGTTTCAAATTGAAGATAAATATTATCTACGTTAGAAGCCATCTTGAAAACACTTTCTTCGCAATAAAATAGTAAAATCGTTACATAGAGCACAAAGAAAATGGGAATATGTGATGTTGCAACACTTTGTCTGAGCAACTTGGCCCTGTTGTCATGTCATGTCAGTATCTTACCACTGACGCAACAAAGTCGCTTGTTAACAGTCTTGTTACATTTCGATTGGACTACTGTAATTCTCTGTTATATGGATTACTAAAAAACACTCTCCAAAAGCTACAGACTGTCCAAAACACAGCGGCTACAAAAAACCCAGTTTCAGTCATATAACCCCAATCTTAAAGAGCTGCATTGGTTGCCTGTAGAAGCCAGAATACAGTTTAAGATATTAACTCTTACGTTCAAGGAACTACATGGTCAATCACCGGAGTATATTCAATTAATGTTAGAAATTTACAGACCCAGCCGTGTACTTAGATCCCAAGATGTTTCAGTGACACTAGTCCAACCTAGAACCAAAACAGCGAAATATGGGGACAATGCTTTACTCTAGTGCTCTGGAACTCGTTGCCAGTAGTAATACACAGTCCAGCAGTTTCGTCTCATTTAAGAAACTCTTAAAAACATACTTCTTTGTTCGATTCTATAGCGATCATTAAAATGGAAAATTACTCGATTACTGTACTTTTAATAACTGTGGATTTTAAACATTTTAATGTTGGTTTTCTACACGTTTATTTAATGATATTTTCCCAGTTTGCTTCTTAAATTTTATCAGGGAGCCTTTACTTTACTTTTATACTATTTGATATTATGACACTGTTGTTACTTATATTTTAAAACACTCTACACATGATATTCTTACCTTATTTTAGGTGTATTTAGTTTCAGTGGATGGTTTCATTGCATGTATTTTACATCTCCTATTTTCTTTTTTGTGTTTAAACAGATTGTAAAGCACTTTTGAACGTATAACATATATGAAAAAGTGCTATATAAATGTGGTGTAATAATAATGAACAGTTGCTCTAGGCCAGGGAAGGACAGTGGAAATGCATGCTGAACACTTAATATTTATAGAGCAGTTGCCTAGCTCTAGAGGGTATTTTGACAACTTTACAGTTGCCATGAACAGTTGCTCAGATGCTGGGTAAATATGACAATTCATGTTGATCAGGTATTTACAGTTGTCATGAAAAGATGCAAAATAAAGATTGCATTGGCTTATTGAGCACACATTAATAAGCTGCCATGCACATTTGTACAATACCAACTGTGTTTACTGGGTTATGGATTTCCTCAAGTTTCACAGGAACATCATATGAATCACGAAGTTCTTAGAACCATTAGGAATTGTGAGATAGTTATTGTGGTTAAGTTTTTTCCAATAAAAACAAAATAAAACAAAGGCTTTCTGGCGAGGCATGGCCTGGATGTTTTTTTCTAAGCCTCATGGTTGTAAATCTTTTAAAGACCCAATGTAGGTCAATGTGACAGAGAGTAAAAATGTCCTGAGGAAAGACACTGCCAGAGGATTCTGTGTTAGCTGGTATATCTGAAGGTAACAATGCTTAGCAGATTTTTGTTCTATTTTGAAAATTTCTTCCCAGAAAGGCATTTTTAGCTCACCATAGCACAACGTGCTCAAGGTGAGCTATTGTGGTCACACTGCATCTGTTGTCTGTCGTTTGCTTTAAACATTATCTCCTCTGAAACCACTGGGTAGAAATTAATGAAACTTCTCCACAGAAACCTTATGGTCAGAATTTAATTTCATTTGGCACTGATGGGCACCTCCTGACTGTCTATCATAATTGCTAAAATAAAGCTGATTTCCTGAAAAATAAGACCCCTAAGTGGGTCAGCTAGTTTCATTACATATTTTTTCTAGAAAAATTCAAAATTCTTAATAGCTGTCAACCATTATAGTTGCTAAAATAATGTTGATCCCATAAAAAATGAGGCCCATAGGAGTTTGGCTTGTTTCCTTGTATACTCAATACAAATGTTTTCCTATAATGAAGCCAGTGGCTAGAATTTTATTTCAATATATAGCACAAATGGTCGCCTTATGGCTGTCTAACATATAATTGCTAACATAGAGATGATCCCTTGAAAAATTAGGCTCCTAGTGGGATGAATAGTTTCCTGATATACTCTATCAATATAGACAATTTCAAAATTATTCTTCTAAGAAACCATTGGTTAGAATTTAATTTCTTTTGGGACAAATGGTCACCACATGGTTGTTTACCATAATTGCTAGAACAAAGTTGATCCCATGAAAAATGATGCCCCTATGCAGACAGATTTCTATATACCAGTTCTCTGTATAGAAATTTGCAAATCCTTCTTCTTTGAATTTAATTTGGGTAAATTAGTAAAGAACTTGATGGTATTATTTCTTGAGTGCTTAATTTCCTCATGAATAATCTTGTACAAATTTATGACTTCATGAATATTAATTGACTGAACTTTTAATGGTATATATTTATATATGTGATAGAATGGACTTTTCTTTGCTGACTCAGTAGAATTGGATCTACAATATTTGTATGAGCGAATGGAGGAGACCCTCTGCAAACGGTCAGACCAATCATGTATCTTGGTCTGCTCTGTTTTCAAAGGCATCAAAACACGTCTATACGGGATAAAAGAATAATTTCAGTTTGAAACCTAGTAGTGTGTATTGTCAGCACACTACGCTCAGATGATTTTTAGAAGAGTTTCTGATATGTAATTTGAGCTTTTAGTGGGGAGATGATGGTTTAGTGACAAACTTCTGTCTAGTATCTTATGATTGTAAAGAAGCAAATTCTTTTCAATGCAATACCAGATATAACACACATCAAATTATTATGATTATTATTATACCACATTTATATAGCACTCTTTTCATAGCAATGTACGTTCAAAAGTGCTTTACAATTGCATTCAGAAACACACACACATACACACAAATCACCACGCTCACTCACATTGTAATATAAAAATATATTATATAAAACATATAATTAATAAAGCATCAGGTTTCTGATGGAGGAATTAGATAAAGTTAACTCCCCCAACAGCAAGGAACCAAGTAACTGCAGTAAAATGAAATAAACTAAAAATGATTAAAATAACTGATTCACTAACAGTAAATCATGATTAGAAAGTCCTTGAACAGTTACCGGTTAACAGTCAGGTCAGCTAACTATCAACAGACTGAAAACCTTAGTAGTAACTGACTAAAAGTCAAGTATCCTAGCCAGAAGCGGACTCAGTCCTCAGTTGTGACACTGTAACAGTCAAGTCGAATAACTGTCCTTGGACAGAAATCACTAGTAGTGACCGACTAACAGTCAGGTCAGCTAACAGTTGAAGGACTAACTCCAAAATACAGTAGTGACAACTGAAACTGATGTCATCTAAAAGATGACAACCAAATACAGTAGTGACCAACTGAAACTGATGTCATCCAAAAGATGACAAACCAAAAGTATCCAAAGATCAATTTCTATATGCTTGGAGGCAAAGGTGTGTCTTTAATGCCCTTTTGAAAGAATCCATTGTGTTTAAATGTCTAATTCCGATAGGAAGAGAGTTCCAGAGTTTTGGTGCAGCATATGCGAAACATCTATCCCCATATGTCACAGTCCGACATTTTGGTACTACAAGTTTGAGAGAATCACTCTGAGATCGCAATTGTCTTTTTGGCTGGTAGATTTCCAACATTGTCTTGATATAAGTTGGTGCTTCATTGTGCAGTGCCTTGTAGGTTAGAGTGAGAATTTTGTATTGAATCCTACTTTGTACAGGAAGCCAGTGAAGTTCTTTCAAAACAGGGGTTATATGGTCATATCGAGAGGTTTTTGTTATCAGCCGAGCAGCTGTATTCTGCACATTTTGTAACTTGTTTAAAATGCTCTTTGGTGTTCCCTGCAGAAGAGAGTTACAGTAGTCCATTTTCGAGGTTACAAGGGAATTCACTAGAACCTTTGTTGCATCATCTGTTAGATATTTTCTGATGTGACCAATTTGGCGTATCTGCCCATAACACGACCTGCTGACCGCAATGACATGTTGATCCATAGTCATGTTGGAGTCCAACATTGAACCAAGGTTTCTGACAGATGGAGATTGGACGATCACAGAATCCCCAACTTTGACAGATATGTCTTTTACAAGTGCAGCATTCCGGTTTGAACTAAATACAATAACCTCAGTCTTTTCTGCATTTAATTTCAGCATATTGCAGTTCATCCACGACTCAATCTCTTGGAGACAGTTTTCAACTCGGGCTATTGTTACAGTTTCATTTGCTTTATCGATAGGTTTGAAAGAAATGTACAACTGGGAATCATCAGCATAGAAATGATGTTCGAGCCCATGTTTCCTACAAATGTCACCAATGGGTTTTGTGTACATTGTGTAAAATTTTGGACCAAGTACTGATCCCTGTGGAACACTGAAACTCATATGAACAGGTTTTGACAGTTTTCCATCGATACACACTGTTTGTGAACGACCAGATAGATATGACCTCACCCAGGAAAGAGGTTTGTCTGCAATCCCAAAGTCATTCTCCAGTCGGTTTAATAGTGTTGCATGGTCAATCGTATCGAAGGCTGCTGACAAATCCAGAAGTACAAGGATTGTAACATTATTCTGATCGAGGGAATGAAGGATATCATTTTGTACTTTTACTAAGGCAGTTTCAGTTGAATGAAATTTTCTATATGCCGATTGGTTTTCTTCATGTAGGTTGTTTTGAACTAAATGTTCTTCAAGTCGAGCGCTCACCACTTTTTCAAGCACTTTGGACACAAATGGTAAGTTTGAGACAGGTCTGTAGTTCTTGAATGTGTTTTTATCTAGGTTCGGTTTTTTTATCAGTGGTCTAACACGAGAAGTTTTAAAAGGCACTGGTACATGAGATGTGTCCAATGACACATTGATAATTTTTGTCAATACTGGCAGAAGTTCATTAAGGCAGGATTTCAAAAGCCAGGTTGGAATAGGATCTAGTTCACAGGATTTGTTTGGCGAGTTGTTTATTATCTTTTGTACCTCCTCCTCTGATGCTTTATTGAAAACTTTCAATTTACTCAAGGTTGATTTTTTTTTTTTTATATAATTTCTATTTTTCAACTTTACTTATGAAGAAATCACTGAACTTCTGAGCAAGTTCTTCAGAGGATTTACTGGCTGGGGGACAATTTCACTAGGACCTTCAAGGAGGTGTTTTGTAATTTTGAACAGACTCTTCTGGTCATGTCCACATGATGAAACTTTTTCAGAGTAATAATCAACCCTAGCTTTTGTTAACATTTTGTTAACTGTTGCACATTGATTCCGATAGATTTGATAGTCAATTGATAATTTGGTTTTCCTCCATTTCCGCTCTAATTTACGTTTAGTGTGTTTAGCTTCATGGAGTTCCTCAGTGAACCAAAGGCAGGTGGGTCGTAGCGTTATAGTCTTCTTGTGTAGTGGAGCATGCTTTTCGACCAATGCAGATAATTCATTATTATAGGCAAAAACTAATTCTTCTGTGTCTTGGCACTGGTCAATGTTACAAAAAAGGTTTGATGTTTTAATGTCTGCTTTGAAGGATTCAATATCAATAGATCTAAGTTTTCGGTATGCAACTGTTTTTTTTTTTTCATTGAAAATAATTCATAGTGGTCTTTCGCTATTTTGCCTGTGTATTGGACAATCCTGGATCTGTTACTAATATCCCAGTGATTGTTTTGTCGACCTCTCTGGTAATAAGTACATCTAGAATGTGACCACGCACATGTGTGGGCTCTTTAACATGTTGCAACATACCAAATGACTGCAATGTACTGTTGAATTTCATGGTATCAAGGTCACTGGGGCTGTCAAGATGGAAGTTTAAGTCTCCAGTTATGATGAAGTTTTTATCAATTGTTGCATATTTAGATAAATATTTGGGCCATTCTTCTTCAAGAAACACACTCGATTTCAAACCATTTGCTTTAGATGGTGGTGGTCTGTAAATAACAGTTATTCTCAGTGAGTAATCTTTTATCGTTGCATTACAATCTAAATGTTCAAAAGTGGAAAACGCGTTATCACTGGTTGAAGATATGATCTTAATGTCTATGTTACTTTTATGAATCAGGGCAACCCCTCCCCCACGCCTACTGCCATTTCTGGGGACTTGTTTAATTTTGTAACCTTCTGGTAGCAGTTCACCAATACAAGCTTTATCTTTTGAAGATCCTAGCCAAGTTTCTGTCACTGCAACAAGATCTAAGTCATTTGAGGAAATAAAGTCATTAAGAGCCAAGGATTTGTTTTTGATTGAACGAGGATTTATGCAACAAATTTTTATATTTTTCTGACCCTTAGTGATTGTTTGAGATTCAAATTGTATTCTTTTGTTACAGTTCCAAGACTTGTCTAACTCTCCTCTACTTTTTGACAGATTGTTTGTTTCCCTATTTGAAGTGACTGTAGAAATTTCTTGTGGTAAAGTTATTATGTTGTTGATATTAACACCATTATTTGTATCCCATTCACGCTTTATTTGTCCCTAATAAAAGTAAAATGTCAAAGCAAAATCTCAAAATGTTAATTTATACCCTTGCTTTACAGAAGTGGTACATGCTATATTATATATTAAATGAATCACACTCATCACGTCCCTTCGTCACATCCCTTCTCGTCCCAAGCAGTCTCAATCGTCCAGACCTGTCCTAGCTATACTCACATTAACCCTCTACCTCATGAATATTCATGTATAAATTTATGACTTCATGAATATTCATTAAATGATCTTTAAATTGCTTATGAAATAATGGACTTTTTCTTGCCACAGATGACTGTGTAGAAAATGAGCTACAATATTGTATGAGCAAACAAAGTAGACCCTAATCAGACTGCATGATTTGATCTGGGTCTGCTCTGCTTGCCTATAATGCCTCTAAGTCTTTATGAAATAAAGAATTAAATGAAGACATTACCGTAAGTGGGATGCAAAGGTATTAATCACTATTAACAATAGTTTGACTTTTGATTATCCTGATTTAATTGCCTTTTTGCAAGCTTAATAAATCGACATGGTGTGAATTTTCTCTGCAGTTCTATTCGCTAGTCTGCTTGCCCGCTTTTATGAATGTTGCTTGATAGAGTGTCTCGAAATTACATCAGCTGATCAAAAGCTGGAAAGTAATAAACTTTCCTGGAAGCAGGAAGATTTTGTGAATTTTGTCATTGTATAATCTCTTTACCTCATGAATATTCATGAACAAACTTTAACTTGGTGCAGACTGAGTAGAATCTCAGCTACAGTATTGCGAGCAAACAAAGGAGATCCTGATTTCCTTCTGAGCTGTCTGATCTGGGTCTGCTCTGTTTACCAGTGCTTCAAATTGTGTCTTTATAAAGTAAGGGGTAAAAATGACTTGTGTTAATTGATTTGGCACCAGTTATGCAAACAACAGTTCTTAAGTTGCATCATTTTGAATAGCCTATGCCAGTCATAGAAATTCTGCATAAATTTGGAACACTATAAAGTCTAATGTATGTTTAAAATGGCGTTTAAGATCTCACATTTTTAACAATATTTAAGTTGTATGGAGGGTTTTACATGAAACTCTAATATATAGAGCTGCCTCATAGCAATATCACACAATAGACTGGTGGCATGATACCTCACTCAGACAAATCATCCTTACACCTGCTATACCAGAACCATTTTCAGGACTTGAACATGTAATGGCTTGAACTTTGACATATGACAGTTCCACTTCATCAGTTGGCAGGGCTTCAATAATGACTTAATGACTTATTTATGGGATTAGCTGTGTTTCTCTTACCTCTGATTTCTTGACATATTTTGACAAACAAAATATTTGGCCATGATGCAGATTGAAGTTTTTCCTAAGATATCCTGAGATGATAAGTTGTTAAAGAATGCTTGTGTCAAATGAGGCGTGTAAAATATCAGAAGCTGATCATGATAGGCTAATAAGTAAAGTTGATTGGTGTAACAGCTGGCCACCTAATATATTATATAGCTATAACAAGTCTTAAAAGATTTACCCTTAATATAGACTCATTTTGACACAATTATCAATCTGAGCAGAAAATTCACATATCTCCCCACCTTGAAATGTCTCTGTAAGAAAAACTTGAGTTTCCATCGTTCCAGTAATTCCCCGCTACGTCCTTGGGCGACAAATGGGAGTGTTACATCTCCAAATGATAAATAGCGAGTAAACGTAAATAATAATTCCACAAGTGAGATATGGAGAGAATCAGATGTAGTTATACCAAGATTATGGGTTGCATATGATATTTATGTAGCTCGACATTTATCTTTCTGTTTCAGAGGAAACCAAGAACCCTGTGTTAGATGAAAATCACATAAGAGCTCTCAGCATTCTGACGTACTCTGACAACGCTGATCTCCAGAGGTCTGCCGCTCTTTGCTACTCCGAGGTCAGCGAAAAAAGTAAGTTCAAAACTTGTGTACTTTTGTTTGTATAAGTTTTTAATTGTCTTTATATGTTAGAGAGATCAGGTCTTCTTATGTATAACATAGCTTATGCAATATTTACTACTTTCTAGTTTTTTAGAGGCATACAAGTATAGTTTTTCACAATATACTTTACAGTTTATTTTGAATGGAACCATTTTTCCATATTTTCATTTGGATACCACTACATTATTATTACTACTGTATTTTAAAGAATTATAGAACTTTGACCTAGCTATAATAATATCATACTATTCTAGGATTTGAGGTTAGGGCTTGCACTCTTTCACACACAGTGTTGGGAGATACAAGTTAAAAGTTACACTTGGAAAAAGCCATTATTTTAAAGACGGCACTATCTGGACCCTGGACTTGGTAGGTGATGGGTTTGATTCCTGGCCGCAGCATATACCAAAGTTGTTAAAATGGTACAGGTATAGCATCCTTGCTTGGTGCTCAGCATATAAGGATAGTTGCAGGAGTTTGTTTGGGCTGGTGTCGGAATAATGTGACCGTGCCACTTGCCTATGGCATTATATTGCAGTGAAGCAGAACTATATCTGTCTTATAGTGAAAACAAACAGTATCTGGACATAAGTTATTGAGAAACAAGCAGATTTAAGATTTTTTGCTGACAAGAAAACCATCATTCAATATTGCCATTGTAGTCCAACATTCTAGATCTGTAGCCCTATAATTACATTTGTCAAAAATCAGGTTAGTAATAATTCCCATATGAGTTCTTGGTGAACATGCACTTGAGTATATGAGAGCATGCAGGGCATCATGGCTGAGTGAACATGGGACTAATTAGACTACAATTATTGACTGGTTCTACGGTAATTAGACTACAATTATTGACTGGTTCTACGGTAATTAGACTACAATTATTTACTGGTTCTATGGTAATTAGACTACAATTATTGACTGGTTCTACGGTAATTAGACTACAATTATTGACTGGTTCTACGGTAATTAGACTACAATTATTGACTGGTTCTATGGTAATTAGACTACAATTATTGACTGGTTCTGTGGTAATTAGACTACAATTATTGACTGGTTCTATGGTAATTAGACTACAATTATTGACTGGTTCTACGGTAATTAGACTACAATTATTACTGGTTCTAGGTAATTAGACTACAATTATTGACTGGTTCTAGGTAATTAGACTACAATTTTTTTGTTAGAATCAGAGACAATCTCATCAAATAGTTTACTTGAAGCTTTGCCAGTCTCAGTTCTGCAATTGTTCCTTTATAAATATTTCATCTATTTTGTCTCAGCTAGTTGTTTTAATTGCATTTAAGTGTATATATTAGAGAGATTGGAGAGTATATTGTAGTTAGATGTATTGCCCTCAAAGTAAATACAGTCTGCTATAGCACTGCATGGTTTTGTGTCACATGCTATATTACACATAGAGATATGGTCCACCATCGTCCATCTATCACACTTTGTTTGTCACACTTTTTCCAACAGATGACACATGTGTTTCAAGGAATGCTTCTTGTTTATCCTAAACTTGAACACTAATCTTTATGTTGGGCCATTTTTTCAAACTATTTGACACCTAATACATGTACTAACCCTGGATCTCATGAATATTCATGCACAGATATATATGGCTTGATGAATTTCTGTTTACTAAAATTTAAATGGTACATAAGTTAAGTCTCTGGATTTTTCTTTGTTGTGCAGACTGTGTGACATCTAAGCTACAATACTGTATAACAGGAGACACTGATCCTGATGGAGCTGTCTGATCTGGGTCTGATCGGTTACCATGGTGACAAAATACATCTGTACATATACTGTAAAATATAAATAGGTACATTTATTTGCAGATCTAGGTTCTAAAAAATGAGAGGTCTATATAAGAGACAAGTTTTCGTGGGGATAAATATTCCTGGATAAAACCCTCAACAAAATCAACGAAAATTAGTGTCCCACGAAAATTAATGATTTCACAGTGTGAGGTAATGTCTGGTTAGGGAATGTTGGCCAGTTCTGTTTTATATTGGCACAAATCTATATTTGGATCTATACTGTCGTTAGATGTAGCAAATGGATCGGTCCAGTTGTTAGCAGCTAAATTTAAGCCTTTTCCATTCATCAATATGTCAGTGTTAGCAAGTTTGTTCTTCTTTGTGAACCATGGCTTAGTTCGACCATCCATCATATTACATGATAGCCCTGTGTAGCTATTGAATATTCTGATAAGCTCATTTGAATTATATCATAGTGAATAAAACATAGGAAAGGCCAGTTCAGTGGGACAGTTTCGATTGGTCCTATAGCCTATATTTTATGCATCCTCTGATATTTATTACTTTAGAAAGAATCTGTACATGTATTACTTATATAATTTTGTTTCTAAATTATAACATGTCTTGTTGATAGAGCATCTACCTGGGACCGGTCACGGGATTGATCCCCAGCCATGACATAATTAAGGGTACTGGTATAGCTCCTTTCCTTGGTGCTCAACAATTATAAGGGTACTGTTCCAGGACTGGTTGGGGCTGTGACTTGGTGTGGTAACATGCTATATTCTATGGCGTTGTATTGTTTTATCAATGTGTACATCTATTGTGGCAGTACTATACCTGCTCATATAGACAAAGTCAGACTGTTTGTGGAATATAAAGATACTAACAAACATCAAACTGTAATAAATTTATTCAAATATTATAACGTTTTTTTTCTAGTCTGAGGAAATGAGCTTCCAAACCAGAAAGAACCTGCCCTGTTCCCTTCTTTATTTCATAAAAACTCGGGAGAATTCTGCAGACTTTAGAGTGTATTGCCACACACTCGTGACTGAAATATGAATGATCAGCATGGCAACCAATAATTCAAGCAGTATTAAAACCTCCCAGGTTAATTACATTATCAAATCTCAATTTCCAAAACCCCTCTCCATGCCTGATTATCAGAAAACCTTTTCTGTTTGATTTGCGAAGGGGAGTCTTAAAATACTCCATGTCTGTATAGTGAAATGGTTCACCGGCTCAGCACTATTGATTTTAGTTCTATATCTGAAGCAGTATTACATCAATGTGGGTTTGAATTTCAAACGTGAAAGCTGTAATTAGGAGAAAGCTGAGTTGGCAGGTTTTTCGAGAAGATTTCTCCGAGACCTCGTTACAGGTTCAATATTTGTCATCATTTTGTGGTTATTGTTATGGTTAGAGTTTGTCATATACCAGTAATGGCAGTCTGAATATTCAAATATAATGTTAATTGGGATGAAACAGTAACAGAAGGAAAACAAGTGCATGCACCGGTAGCCCTCAGATCTCAAATAAAATTAGATGTGAGAGATTTTGAAAATAAAGATGAAGTTGCTGTTTGGAATCAAAGGTCCCAGCCGATTAAATCTAAGTTTCTTGTCATGATGATAATTGATATGGAAGTTGTGGGTTAAATCCAGATGATAGCCTGGAGGTCTGTATGTAGAGGTAGTACCATCAGGACTGGTTGGCTTGGAGTCAGGATGATATGACTGGGCATGGTATGGGTGTGGTATCATGCCACATGTCTACGGTATAATTCCACAGTGACACAGCACTATATATGGATAAACAAGAAAGGGACCAGCATTTTATGGTAGATAAACAAAAGGTGCCAGCATTTTATGATAGATAAACAAAAAGGAACATGCATTTTATGAGGAACATGCATTTTATGAGGAACCAGCATTTTAAGATACATAAATAAAAAGCTACAGTCAAGACTTGTTATATCGACATCAAAAAATTATCATGCGCAAGCAGTCTTTAGAACCACATTCTCAGGTCAATTGACGACAGCTGGCACGTCAATTTTAACATTTTTCGCAGAAGAAGTTAAAAGGAACCAGCATTTTAAGATACATAAATAAAAAGCTACAGTCAAGCCTTGTTATATCAACATCAAGGTTAAAATAGTTCATATTGAAACCTGTCGGTTAAGAAAGGAAACCCCAATATTTTCAAAATTTCGTTCAGCACTAGACAAAATGTAATTATCTATTCAGTATATACATGTACGCTACAGTATTTTATTTAGAACATGTAACGTAAGTGGCATCTGTCAAGTTAGGTCTACTTTTGGTATACCGAATGTAATTGTAGAATTAACAAAATCATATTGATACCGCCAAAATAAAAGCCAAAAAAGCGTAAATTTCACCAGAACTTTAAAAAAAAACAACATATGATATAATTTGAATTAAACGTGTGATAAAATATCGAAGCTTTATTCATCTTTGATGAAAGATTTTAGTTAAAGATGTATAGCTATAAAGTAAGAAGTGCATTTCGGTTTTTCTTGTATACATTTTGGTTTTTCTTGTATTTCGTCATTTCTAATATCTACCACCCCACCGACAACATTGATAGCGAATGACAATGGAGTGAGAGAACAAAGTTTCCAGTCAAGTTCGAAGAGAATCTATCCATTAGTTAGAAAGATGCAGTAATTTGAAAATCAGTATCTATCAGACCGATCGATTCCCTATCATTGCAATTTAAAGGTTTGTTCTTAAATTTGTTTTATTTTTTATCGCCTAACAGTCAGCTAGATCTAGTCTTTTAGATTCAAAACAATGATGTTACTTTTGATTTTGTATTTATTATTTAGTAGTGTCTACATCTATTTTTTTCCGGTTTTTATTTTAAGCTTCTTTATACTAAGCTATATTTATGCACAAACCTTTTCATATAAAAAAAAAAAAAAAAAAAAAATGACCCCTTATACTTTATATGGCGATTTTTTTTTTTTTCTGAATATGGTGGCCTGTGACTTATGCAGGGTTTCTGTAGATCAATATGCATAAAGCATAACTGGATATCAAGCAATGAATTAATTTAGAATATTTATGAACAATGATAGATATTGTATGAGATTGAGAATCACACTGCACTGAGTTTAGACTAGAGGCATGAATGTAATATAACAATTTAAGAAAACCTTTAAATCCAGACATGGATTTGAACCCATGACCCCTCAAATGGTTTAAGTAAGAGTGGTCATGAGAAAGAATTCATAATGAACACTTGTTCTAATGACTTATTAATACTTTATGGATTATTTAAAGACCATAGAAAATAACATCCACCTAGCTCATATTCTGAATTAATTGGGCTCTAAGGTTAAAGGATTGAGAACAGATATCTATTTTCTTTTTTAATCCAATGGCAACACCTTTAAAAACAGTAAGAGGAAAATGATCAAGTAAGAGAAATGTATAGCCAGACCAGGATTTGACATACATAAATCTTTTTACTTAGGGCCACATGCTGCATTTAGAATTTGTCCCTGAATTCATTTGACATAACAAATTGCTATTTTATTGACAAACCGAATGGCGATATATACAGATGAACTATACTGAAATGGCCCCCCTTTTTGTCACCAAATGTAACTAAGTGAAACAGAATGTAAAGCTGGACCAGAATTCAAACCCAGGACCCTTGGCATACAATGCGAGAGCTCTACAGACTGATATACAGACTTGCTAATAAAAATCTTGTACTGATAAAGGTTACTAATGGGCTGTTATTTTATCTAGTATGAAAAATGAACAGCCAGATTAGGATTTGGAATTTAACAGGTTGGTCATACTACCAGACCACTGACACTAATCTCTTAATTACTTAGCAGTTACATTTGGAATTTTTACCTGAATTCATGACAGGACAGAACAATTTGCTATGTTCTTGACAAACCAAAGGCTGATATATGGAATTTTACCTAAATGGCCCAATGTTTGGCACCAAATGTAACTAAAAAGTAGGTGAAAAAAAAGAATGTGCACCCAGACCAGGATTTAAAACCTTACAGCTTACAGTGCAAGAGCTCTACAGACTAATCTTCAGGATTGCTAACAGGCTGTTATATTACCAGGTAATAAGTCAGCATACTCCAGATTGAACCCAACTCAAACCCCCAGCATACAGGGTTGAAGAACCACCAGACCAGACACAAATATCTCTCTGATAAAATTACTTTTGGGCAGTTTGATCATACACATCCATGCATAAGCCATATTTGAAATTTGTTCATGAAAAATAATCTATGTTCTTGATATACCCAAGTGTGGTATACACTGGAGAATTATTACTCTAACGGCCTTACATTTAGCCAAGGACTAGAACCAGTACATACTGATATAGTGATTGGAATGCTTACACAGATCTCACAGCGACAAGGGTATATATAACTACTTGGACATTACATATCCATGTGTAGAAAATGTGCAGATAGATCAGGATTTGAACCCGAGACACAACACTTACATGTTTTGAGCTCAACCATCTATTAACTACCATACTGCTTACACATAATTTTGGCTACTTGAAGTATATGAAGGCATCTGCTGAAGGCTTGAGATCTTATTTGTTAAACAGTATGTTTCTCAATGGGCCTAAATAAACAACTGTTGGAATATATGATTCTTGCTGACTGACAGTAATCCTACAGACATATCCTGTCAGTCTTGTTGGTCAAGTACCTAGAGTATTCTTCCACAAACCCAGGTGTTGTAGGTTCATGCATAGCCATGACATACCATAGTCCTTAAAAATGGAACTGGTTTAACATCATTATTTGAGATTCAGGATAATTTGATGAGTGATGGTAAACAGGTAATGTCACTTGTTTGTTGGGTGTAATATTACATGAGGCATATCACAATATCTGACTTATGTACATATAGTGCTTAAAATTACTGAAATACTGTTGATGGGTCTTTTAATTACTAGGAAGAATTTTTTCATTGCAGTGTTTTCATTTTCCCACCTAGAAACAATTTAGTTATAATTGCATTTGTAGGATAATTAAAAAATGTTATAACAAGGTGAATTAACCTTTAAGGTAGTCCAGCCATCATTAATTTATAATCATGATCTGTCAAATGCTTAAAGAGACCTCATTTCAGATGCAAGCATCGATTGACATGGAGTAATAGGCTCTTTTGCTTTAAGTCTATAAAGGCTTGCATTTACTATAAAATTCCCACTATCATTTTAAAGACTTTGATCACAACTCAATGATGGATGGTATGCAAGTTTATCCCTTAAAAGTTGGGTACCAAATATTTAAATTTGATTCTTGTATTTAGTCTTCTAGATATAAAGAACTGTTAGCAAAGTACCAGGAAATTTATGATAACGCAGGACATTTTATCATGTCACTTATCTAATGGCCTGATACACAGAGAGGCAGAGTAATATGGTTTTAACATGCTGACAAAAGTCCACTTCAGAAAAAATTGCTAGAATTTTCCTGACTGAGTTTTCTACAGTCTCTTAATGACAGATCAGCCTTTGATTGAATGAAATAGATACCTATAAATTTTTACTGCTGCTCACATGGTTATATATGGGTGATTGGTTATGAATTAAAATTTTTTTGCTGGCCGGTTTACTAAAAATATAATTAAGTCACTACACTGTATTCATGTGAGGATGATGCTGTTGTTGCCATAAGACAGGTTTCAAGTGATACCAGCACTTTAAATAAACAAAAACAATTATTTAAAATTCATTTTGCACATCAAATGGAATTATGTGATAGTTTTAATACCTGTCCAGACTCTATGTGTGTTTCTTCTTTTAAATTCCTCTTCAGATAGGAATCACTGAAGTCCATGAAAAGTTACATATATATAAATTACATTTCAAAAAGCATAGCACAGGCCTTGATATCTGTCATTTACATTTATTCCAAATTTCATGTAGTTTATTTATTAAAATTTAAATATTGTTACACTTTATTCCCATATTAGAATTCCACATTGAGCAACTGCATCTAAGATACAGTTTTCAACAGATATTCTTACACATTTTGTTTTTCAGGGGCAAGTGATTGTTCATTTGGCTGAAAAATGGAATGGAAGATGTAATTTGCTTAAAATTGCTTGCATTGTATGCCTCAGGTTCTTTTAGTTTTACAATTGTTCACTGAGTTTGGGCTATTGCTATATCTGATTTAAAATGTTATAGTACACACAGTTTCAAATAAATGCTTAAAATGGTATAGCCAAGCTAATTGTGCCAGATAAAATGGTGAATTGATTATTCATGATATCATCTTGTTGTTGCCTACTATCTTTAGAAATTAACATGAATTTAACCCCAACCTTGTTTACATATCAGTTAATTTACAATTTAAAAACTTTACTATTGAATGTGACTTAAAAAAGGATCTTGATAGTTCAGTAGTAGAAGCAAATCCAGGTGGAATTTTTTAGGTTAATTCTTGGATTTATGAATAAACACAATGATCAGGATGTAAACACGTTAAGTCAGCTGCATGACACCAACTTGAAAGTAGATAATAATTTCTACATTTTAATGGAGATTTCTTATGAATCATTTTATGACTTATATCTTACAAATAGATATTGGAGATATATAGATATTGATCTCTCTCATACCTCACTTGATTTGTAATAAACTATTATGGATTAAGGAATAGAAGTCCTGTTTTTCAAGGGTTTCTCTAAGTCTCCATGACTTCTTCAATATACATGTCTCTAATTTTTGTATTGGTACAGTTATGTACAACTCACAAACTTGTTACATTGAAGTTTAAGTGAGCCTGATGCTCTCTTTTGATTGTCCTATTTTACTTAAAGGAACAATGAATACCCAGTTTACATGTAAAGAGGGTCAGTGATAGTTTTCTAACTTGTGGATTACAAATTTTGAAAAGGAAAAAGATACATTTTAAAATAGGTTCTGAGGGAGGCAGATGGGCATGCTTTTTATTCCCCTCACAAACTTAGTTTGTGGGGAAGGGGTATATAGGAGTCACTGTGTGGGTCGGTCGGTAGCTTTTTTATGCCCCCACTTGAAAAATGGGCAGCATATAGCATTTCTGTTGTCTGTACATCCATCCGTATGTACGACCAAAACTTTTCCAACCATTAACTGGAGAACTGCAGGGCTGTTTGTGAAACCTGGAAGGGACATTAGCCATGACCAGCAGATGAACCCTATTGATTTTAAGGTCACTAAGTCAAGGTAATCGTGTACATTAATGTAAAAACCTTGTTCCATCATTAACTTGAGAACTGCAGGGCATGGGTTTGTGAAACCTGGTAGGGACATTGGCCATGACCAGCAGATGAACCCTATTGATTTTGAGGTCACTAGGTTAAAGGTCAAGGTCACTGTGTACATTTATAGTGTGAAATTCTTGTCCAATCATAAACTGGAGGTTTACATTGAGATGTAGTTGCATGTGTATCTGCACTTTCATTTTATTGTATTCAAATATTTTAATAATGTATGGTCAATTCAAATTTCGATCTATTTTTATCAGATGTCTTCAAATACACATAAAGGTTTGGTTACTATGTACTAGAAACATGAAATTACAAGTTTAATTATGACAGATATTTGAATAATAGGTGTAGAGTTATGGCCCTTGAAAACCGGAAAATTGAAGAAAAAAATCAATGTTCAAACTCAAGCATACTCATTTGTTCTTTCTTGGCTGCTATCGGCCCAGCTGACAAGGAATTATGGCCCTTGAATTTACTCTCTAACATTTATGAAGACTTTTTTTTTAAACACGCACTGATCAGAAAGTTATAGGTGGTTAATCATTTATCTTTAAACAGTTTCAATATGTATAATGTACAGGTTTTATAATTCATCCCTCATATTTTTTGATCGCATGCAGCCTTTCAGCGCGCTCAGCGCTTTGATTTTATTTTGAGATATGAATATGTCACATATGAATTTACATAAACGTATCATATATAGACAATCATTCACAAAATGCACTGTATTTGACCAATTACCCTGTCAGACAGCTCCGAGAGAAGCTGCCTGTTCAGGGTATCCTATCGCAAGCAATCTTTCAGCGCGCTCAGCGCTTTGATT
>CM037792.1:37958643-38008643 GCA_021229015.1 Solen grandis
GTATGGCGCATCATAGGATCGAATTCACGACCTATTACAGGTCGGACGCACTTACCATACGGCCACCAGGATCAGTCAAAGGTATGTAGAAACTCAATTTCATGAATCTATATACATTATACGAAGATTTTAGTCAATAACCAGTAAGTTTTAGTCTATGAATATAATTTCTAAAACTCGATCATAAATTTTACAATTGTATGATCCAGATTTTACCCAGTCGAGAAGTAGAAAATTATGTTTATTATCTCACGCACCTGTCGGAGATTTCAACCATGGTTGCGTCATCACCCATTCCCGTAATGTCTGAACAGCGCCATCTATGTTTTTCTCGTCTTCTTTCAACTCCTCTTTAGCCTTCTTCTTTGTCGCGTCATCAAGTGTACATACGTATTCTGTGATGTTAAGAAAAACTATCACATTAAAATAATATTCATAGAAAAGTTACTTTAATAATAACGTGATACATTTAGTTTATTCTTTGGTTCTAGAAACTACACGTACCCGGAACACTGAACTTGTATAATAGCATCGTGAACCTCCAAGTCGGACATATTCTGAAACAACTCGATGCTTAAAAAGTCAACAACAATACTGTATTTTACAGTCTAGCTGCTTGTTTGCATTTGTTTTTCTTTTTTTACATATTAACACACACTTTCGTAGTTCTGCGTAATAAGAAAAAAAATGCTCTCTTTGATTAATTGTCAGTATATCATTTTTGTTTGTTTGTTTGTTTGTTTGTTTAACGCCCCACAGTGTTACAGTCATTTTGAGACGATACCTTCTTGAGACAGATATAGTGACAATAGCCTTTTCCTAACCATATTCTCTTTCTTGGCAGTGTCAATGACAACGGGATTTATTGACGCTTCTAACAATTCAACTATTGACTCCTTTTCCGATATCAAGTTAGTCACCAACTTGACTTGCTTGGTCTTACGACTGGCCTTGATGTTAACAAACTGCATTGGCGGCACACACTTATTTGAACTTTAAGAGTTTTGGTAAGTTATATCATCACACATGTATTCTGGGTTACATGAATTTCTTGATGCGCCACTTATCGGTCTAGATATCATATATGCCTTCGGCCTCTGTCCTTTCAGTAGGAGTAGAAGTCTGTAGCTTGTCCTCTGACACAGCCTCTCTTGAGCATCCCCGACATTATGGCCAATTACAGACGGAATAAAGCAAATAATTCATGTATATTTATGAACCAGTCTTTTGAGAATTCCCTTTAACAATAATGACAAATGTTTGCAAGTATGCAGTGTGAGATCAAATGTAAACTTAAGGCAAATTAGTGTGAACGGGTGCATTAAGTTATGCATAGAATTTATAAAGGAAATAAAACTTCACATTTTTTTATCTAGAAATCGTTTATATCTCTAGTGTTTTTCTCATTGTGTCTCACATTTATGCTTATGATTTTACCCCTTAAGATTTCACATTCTAAATGATTTAAAAGTATGCCTTTCTGAGGTTTACAATCAAGATCATGTAAACTTACTGTGCATATCTATGGTCATAAAAGGGCAATATCTATTTCAATCCTGGGGTGGAATCAAGCGGGGCATTCAGCGAGGAGAAGGGTACATTTCTCAGCGCACGCATCTTGAGTGAAGCTTTGCAGCTCGAGCATGCTGAGAAAACATTGGCAAGAAATTCAGATATTATAATTCATGTGAGTAAAATATCATAATTTATGTGAGTAAAATATCATAATTTATGTGAGTAAAAAAATATAATTCATGTGAGTAAAATATCATAATTTATGTGAGTAAAAAAATATAATTCATGTGAGTAAAATATCATAATTTATGTGAGTAAAATATCATAATTTATGTGAGTAAAAAAATATAATTCATGTGAGTAAAATATCATAATTTATGTGAGTAAAAAAATATAATTCATGTGAGTTAAATGCCATAATCATGTGCGTAAAATGCGATAATTCATGTGAGTAAAAAGTAAAATTGGGAAAAATTTTCCAAATTTGATATTATTTTATTCATGTGAGTTAAATATCATAGAATATCATATGACCAACATATGTCACAAATGTGTCTTACTATCACAAAAGGTTTTCCCTGACCTGTTGAATTTAATTTATCTGACAAAACCAGGTTATAACAGCAGGCAATGTTTGTGTGTAAGCTTTATTGTATTCAGATTACAGGTTCATCATTTAATTGATTCTATATGTGCAGCCATTCTTTTCCATCTGTTAATTTGAAAATAGTTTAGTTTTCATAAACGGGAATACAGTGTAGCATGATTTGTTTTAGCATATTTGAATACAGATTGTAAGTTGTTGTTCTGTTTGTTAATTTGTTTGGTGTGTTTAACGTCCCATCGAAAGTATTTCATTCATTTGGGAGACTATGTCGACTCAAGACAGATAAAGTGTTGCCTCACTGCAGTATCGCGCTGTAGACGTGTGGCATGATACCACACACAGTCACATTATCCTTGCATCGAGCCAACCAGTCCTGAAATTACCCTTATGTATGCAATACGCCAAGCAAGGGAACTATACCAGTACTTATTTTACTACTTAGGTAAGTCGCGACTGGGGATCGAACCCGCGACATCCCGATTCCGGGACGGGCGCTCTAATGACCCAGCCACCGGGGCCGGCTTAAAATATTGTCGCAGCGACGGTTAACTCAATCAATCAATCATCATTAAACAAACAAGATAGATATTCCTTGATCAAACTTAATGCAAATCACAGCCCTTAATGGACTGAGAAATAAGTTTTGTATGCAACATATTATCATGCTTATAGATCTACCTCAGCAATCAGCAGTGGGATTGACTTGAATTCTAGGACATTAGTCCATCAAGTCAAATACTAGTAACACTTTGCTTGCAATTTATAGTCCCTTTTGAAGTAAGAAATTTATGTTAAAGGCTTTGAATGCATCTAAACTTTATTCAACTGGACAACCCTAGCTATTTTTGCACCCCATTTTCCTACATGACTAAGATGTAATGATTATCAAATTCATATGACGTCATATGACGCCAAATTTGACGTCAGGTAAAACGTTTGTAGGCGCTCTGCAGAATTTATTTGTAAATAGATGTAATTTTCACGGAAGGTATAAGTTACACTTTAGTTGGGCATCCTTACTTTCGTTTTCCAAATGCAGAAAAGAAACTGTGGTGAAACCAAGTTTCGATAATATGACCTCAAAATTAATTTAAGTATTACAGAGCCCCTGATAGGAAAGAAAGCTGAAATTTGCACATATTGTAATTTTAAAAGTTTTCATTTCTCGTGCAGTAAATTCGGTGTGATGCCAATGGTCCAGAATGATGAAAATTTTATGGCATATATTTTAGATGCTGAATTTTTAAGTGCAATGATATTCATTTTCATATGACGTCAGAGCTTACGTCATGTCAAATTAATGTGCGTTCTGCAGACATTATAAATGGATGAATTTTGCTAAAATTTTCACAGTATGTAAAGGTTACACTCTAGATTCCTAATGTCTTCTTCGTATTCTGTATAAACTATTTTCAGTTTGTTCAAGTTTTAAACGGGTTGCAGAAAGTCCTATCGTTTTCCGTGCAAACAAAATCTAGTTCCTTATTTTTATTCTACTTTTGAGATTCAAATTAAAGTAGGTTGCCGATGAGCAAGCAGCTTGATATATTAACAGTAAGCACAGTGACTTTGGCGCTTTTAATAGCAGCATTTTTTTCGTCACGTCACATCAGGGTTGAGAAAAACTCCCGATGTTTTTACACGCTCTACAACCGTCATATCTGAGCGGAATAGCTCAACTCAACTCAACTCAACTCAACTCAATATAGCATGATATTGATATGCCCTAGCATTTAAGTCATACAGATGAAGTAAATATGAACTTGTTACCTTGTAAAGGGATTTGTCTTTATCTCATGTTTCGCATGCAAGTGCATATTGTAAGATGCAGGATGTGCAGCCCACAATGTTAAAATTATATGGTCTAGTACATCGTGACATAATACAACAGCTTTATTTATCATTTGTGTTCTATAAAAAAATTCTCGGTAACTTCCAATCTGTGTTAACACAAGGAATCTGCTATGTAATCTCGGCTGACCATTTGTGTGTATTTTTCCTCTCATTGCTCCACTTGTTATCTTTGCAAATGTAATGATCCATCCTTGTATTGTTGTTGAATACATTTATCCTCTATTTTTGTCCAGTTCTAGTTTAATTGTTTAAATGATGCATTGTGGGATTATTTGCTTATTAACCTGTTTCTAGTGTAAACTTTAGTGAAGATTTAAAGATGTTTAAACTTGCGTTGAGTTCAAGAAATATTATTAGGGTACGATAGAGTTTAATTTACGTCTAAATAGTCATATCCTAATGTTAATTGTATTCCGACATTGTTTTTATTTTAGAACTCTTTCTGAGTATTTTGTGGACGGTTGTGATTTTTCGTCCATAATTTTAGGACGCCCGTCCTATATTTCGGTCACCGTCACATATTTTGGTCACCCGTCCAATATGTTAGACGTTTCGTCCATATTCTGGTCACACCACCCCAGCGGGTATATAAGGGGTTGGCGTCCCGATCTCGGGATCAGTCTTCCGTGGAAATAATCCGGACACACACTTTGCAACATGCAACTCGTAAGATTTTAATGTGGCATTTTAATATCACAAAATTCAGACTGACTGATCATTTTGCTGCCACTTAAAGTTATAAAACAACAAGATATTTCTTAACTACCATTTTACATTTACGTCGACCAATCTATAAACATATATATGTTGAATGAGGTGCACATTTGCCGAGAAGTTAAAAGAATTTAAAATTCTCGCGTGTAACCCTACCGCAAAGAAGGTCTATATATACTTTTTAGATATAACTTAATGTGTTGATCATCAGACGCTACCATTAAAAATCATTACAACGAAACTGGAGTTGTGCTTCGTTACTCCCCTTCTAAGATAGATAAAGAGAGGGCGAGAGAGTAAATTAAAGAGCGCTGAGCGGGAGCGAAACAATATCTTTACAAAACGTATATATTACATTCTAGATGTGCCCTTCCATATACGTTTTGCAAGATTCGAAAAGACCAAGGTTCTAAAGTTAAACAAAGTTTCGAACTTTGGACCTGGGAATGAATTTAAATATAACGAAGCTTACAGATAAGCTAGAAACTTGATATTTAGTCAGAACTTGTGACCTATCGATTTCTTTCAGCTCTATGAGATTTACGTCACATGTGGTCAAATGGCGTCATGACGCGTTAACCAACTTTTAATATAAAATCATGTATTTTTTTAGCACTGCGCGCCTTAGTTTTTGCATAAATTTTCACTGAAGGTGCAACATAGCATCTTATTGTAAAAAAATAACTTCCGTTTTCGGAAATCCGGAGAGGTCAAGGTAACATGTCTGTTATCGGGTTTTTCTTCGGCCTTAAATATTTCTATGTCTGTCTCTATTGAGACACTATGGGGAAAATTTGTAGTGCATTGAAAGACCTTTCAGATGATATTTGGATGATAAAATTATTTATTTTACGTCGATTGGGAAACAATTGACACATACAATATGACCCGATCTAACGATTCAATTTGATTCTGAATGTTGTAAAAATCATTGATTTTTTTAAAATCAGAATTCTAACCTTGTCTTAAGTTAAACCTTTTTCCATATACAATGTACATATTTATAATTTTATTATACGAATTGCCCGAAATAGAATGCACGAGGCTGTATTTTCCCAAGGTTATATCATCAAGGTCATCGTGGCATGACAAGCTGCAACAGCCACTTGCACAAACAGGTCGGCAGTATGTTGTTGTCTATATCGGTTTAAGATCTGTGGATTTTGATTAGCAAAACCCCGATTTAATTCATAATTTCAATTCATATAAGGGACGTTTATATCCTGTTACATACGGAGCGAGACCAATATTATTTGGGTAAGCAAGATTGATCAACAGCTGGATAATATACCTAGATTAAACACCCTGTACCTAAAAGGGTCCCATGTGGCACCTGGACACCCGGCCTGAAAGTGTGTAACATCCAGAACGTCCTACCTACGTCCTTGTATGTCTCTCACCATAATGAATATAGTAAGACAACTAGTATATAGTATTATCATGTATTCTAGTAACTAGGATTACTGGTTTTCACCCACGCAATCCGTGTTTGATTGCGGCATCGAAACGACTTCATTACACGGGCTACGTGGCCCTTTGGTGTTTTTTGAAGATAAAGTCAGAATGGGTCGAAAATATTTCAAGACCCTCTATGGCGCAAAGTAATGGTCATTGTAATACTTGTTCCCTAAAGACGTATGAGACAAACATCTCCCTATGTTAGTAATAAAACATGCATGTTAGGTTTTACGTACCAACGACAGTATTGCAATCATTTGGTGATTTTGTCTCCATTGAGACAGGAAATGTAGTGGCTCACTGCGATATCATGCATGTGACATATACATGTAACAACATACCACACAGTCATAATATCCTGACACCGGGCCAACCAGTTCTTGGAATACGCTGTATTTATGCTGATGTGTCCCTCCTTTCTCTTTCTCTATATCGTTTCATTCCTCTGTTTTTATCTGTCAATTTGCCTATCTTTCTTTTGTCCTTTTCCTTCTCCTGTGATTTTTCCCTGTCTTATTCTCTACTTCTTTCCTGCATCGCAATTAAACTAATTCCATTTCAGATTGACATACAAAATGATATTCTGAATTTATATTAATATTTTCCTGCCTTTTCTTTCTTGTTTCTTCCCCCTTTTATTTCGATCTCATTCGATCTTCCTCTACCTTATACTTATCCCTCTTAATTAGAAAACGACAGATACTGATGTTGTAAATTGTACAACTAAATGATTAAATTAATCAAACCGAGGACACATCCTGTGCATATGCAGGTATGGAGTATATCACCTGAATTCAACATCGATGTCAATTAACCTTGGATGTCTAAAAATAACCAATTTTGAGGGAAAGGCTACCGAATTAAACATAAACATTATTTCTCTGAAATGTTGATCACTGAAACGTGCAAAATATTCGTAATCATATTATAAATATTTGCGAAAAATGTCACACATGAAATACGAGTATACGAATAGGACACGTTGACATGGTATACCTGAGGTTCATGACACGCCTGACGTTTAAATTTTTTAAGGAACCACCTTTCGACACTAATGTGATATATTCATTAATATGATAATATTAAACAAACGAATGTGCTTTTATGTGTGGTAATGCTATAAGGCCAGCAAAGTATTTTCTAGCACTTTTAAAAGTCATTATTGAATCTCCCAAACCTTTTAAATTATCTTTTAAACAAATATTTCGAAATATAAAAATTTCAGAGGAACGCCCTAGACCCATTCTTACATGGGCAAGAGACATCGTCTCCAAAACCCACCTCTGTTGCCCCATTCGACAACTTCCAACATCTCTATGACGTTTATCTTTCTTTTCTTTTTTTTTCTTTTTTTTATTTGGTACCATAGGTCTTACAGCCCATCGACAGTATTTCAGTAATTTGTGAACATTATCTACATATATATTACGCTGTAGACAAGTGAGAACCACACAAGTGACCATTCCCAGTCATATTATCCTGACACTTTGCCAGCCAGTCCTGGCACTGCCACTATACCAAGCCTCAAGCAAGAGAGAAATCTATACATGTACCATGTATAATATACCAGCTTTCTGTTGCATACCCATTCACTTCTACCCGGAGTGAGACGGTTGTTCATTAAAGGCAAAACTTAAGCTTCACGCTTGAAAGGGGGCCACAAATCAGGACGTAAAGAATGTTACCCTGGTTCGTGGATGTGACTCAATGTGAATTCAAGGTGACATGAGGCCTCATACGGATATAAACATATCAAAATGACAGTGTTTATCAATTACAACTATTATCAATATCGTGTTATTGTAAAAGTAAAATAAACATTTTTTATAAATCGGCGTAAGTAAGAAAAAAATGCGAGTTGTAACAAAAATAAACATTCGATATTAAAAGGCAGGACAAAATCAACAAAACACTGAGTTAGCCAACTACTGTTTGTAAATACATTACAGTCATACAAAGACAAAATGATCACTTCCTTAACTTAAATAGAGATGTTAATAGGCAGATGAATGTTTTAGGGACTCTTTGTATCCGAGAACAACAAATACTGCCATTATTAAGAAACTTGGATAATATGTTCACAGATGATTGGTAAAAATTAAAAAAAAAAATATCTACTCTCTCTGCATATTTTGATGATCGCCCCATTTATTAAAAAGTTGTCGGTCGAAAAAAGAATTACTTTTTCGCCGTTTTGTTGAGGTTTGGCCTTCTATACCTCAAAAGTAGTTAAGATATGTCCAAACATAAAGCAAAAGTAATGTAAGAAATTGTAAAACATTTCTAACGATACCTAGGTTTTTGAAAAAGGACATTTAAGAAAGTAACATGGGAAATAAAAATATCTGAATAATCGTTTTTACCAAGTCCTTTTGCATTTGGTCCTACACATTGTACCAAATGTTTATAGTAACTAGATTTCGTTTGTTCCGAACAAACTACAGGCTTAAGATAATCATTGACATTGGAAATTCCAGTATCTGAAGTATATGCCATAAAATGGTCATGGTCCTGGGACCTTTGCAACATATAGAAATTAAAGCGTACATATAAAACATTCTTTTTGACCTTATGACGTCATATGACGTTCGTCCTCACAGAAAAGAACTACTGAAGACTAATATTCAATCCAAATATCAGTTTTCTAACTCATCTGGAAGCGATGTTATGCGTATTTGAAATCTGACGTCAATGGTTCGAATCTTGGATTCGTAATAGAACCGTTGCCTTTTCGAGTTTGCGGACCTTTTTATATGGCGTATATATATTACAGATATACCACCACATATATTGGTTTGATATAACCGCACCACTTAATAATGTTTGGTGCGATCTGTTTTAAGACAGCATTACATCGTTCATTATTTGATCCTTGAAAAGAATCAAATTGTACACATTATTTTAATGTTTAGTGTGTGTTGTTAATGTTTGTGTTAGAGTTGAACGACATTTGGATAAAATGCACGTGGGCTGATATATAAATACATTGTGAATGGTATTGTCAACTGCTGTTTTATAAGTTTCTCGATATTTTGGATATTAACTTTGGCAGCTATAATTGCTTCTGGTGAAGCGTGGGTAGCTGCAACAAAATAAAGCATTTATAGCCACAATATGAAAGAACGTGAAATAAATACTGTTGCATAAATGTCATTTGTTAAAAATATATGGAGTATGCTTCTTATATCTGACCTTGGATTTAACCTATATTTCTGTTTATAATCAAACATAACCTATAAATTAAGACATAAATCACACACTGCATTTACCGAATTGCGGGGCGAAATATATATATATTCGACGAAAATATATATATGCCCAACATTTTCAAATAAGCATGTTAGTAATATTTATCACAACTGTAAATCACTGAGTGCAATATTGAGCTAGCATCATCATTCATTTAAGCAATATTGAAGAAAAAGAAATCGTATACATTGTATTGTCTTATGTTTTTGCATGAATTTAGGATTAAAACTAGATATTTGTATATTTTGGCTAACATCTCGCGGTATATTCATTGTTGTGTTGACATTGCAAGAATATAATATCATTTAAATGTAATCATAAATTAGAAAGATATAGCTTTTTATTATTATTTGAGCATTATTTCTTAACAAAGCGTACAATGTTATACTTTATAAAACCTATTTATATGGCGTGTATATATATATATATATATATATATATATATATGAACCCGCGTCGGTGAATTTATGGAACGTCGGTTTTTTCCATAAACTTTAAGCGACACTAATGCCTATACACTATTAACCCATATATATCATGAAAGAACGTAGTTTCCAGTTTCCAAAATTAGTATCTTCAAGAAAATCCATCCATAAATAAAAAAGATACAGCGATTTAAAAATCAACATCTCCGATCGGAATTCGCTCCGACAACGAAAAGATCGATCGGTACCTGTCCGTTGTCGGAAATTTCCGATCGAATTTCAAGTCCGACCGGAGAAAAACGATCGTTTTTTCTCGATGCCTTCTTTATTTTTCAGAAACATTGGGTGGTTGTTTATTGTTATCACCTGAACTTAGAATGCAAAATAATTATTGATTTTGATGACGATGATGACGTTATTTGCGTGATTTATTCGTGTGATTAATTATAGTGTAATCGGGGTAAAAACAAAAACAGAGGTAGAGCGTCTACCGATACTGAAGTAACATACTGTTTTTAACGGAAAATAACTAAACATTTTCTTATTTTTGACTTAAACAGTAACCTATTTTTACTTTTTAGTGTATCTCACTGCCTCTCCCCACTTTCTCTCTTTCTCTGCTTTGTTGCATATAAAATAATGTATATATGAAGTAGGAAAATCGATTGTTTTTCCCCGATCGCTTTTCCCCGATCGGAGAAAAACAATCGATTTTTTTTTCTCAGTAGACCTTTAACTGATGTGATTTTTCATATGCGAGACGTTACTTAATGCATCTCTCTCTCTCTCTCTCTCTCTGTTTTGTTATGAAAATATTCGCACTTTTTTTTTCTTTCTTTCTATCTATCTCTTGAAGTCCAGTCTTGTTTCTCTCTTTCTCTTCCTCTCTCTCTCTCTGCAAGAGCATATTTGCGGAATTTATCCATAAATACATCAGTTATTCTTGTTAGATTCAAAACAGTAATGTCATTGTTTCTTTTGTAATTTAGTTGTCTAGATCTACATCTACTTATTTATTTATCTTACTCTCCATATTTTAGTCTACAAGTGTTACCAAATTCCGATTTAGATGACTCTTATGCTTTTGAGTCCATTTCTTATCTATAGATTTCTTTTGCTGATTGTTTACTAGAACTTGTCAAGAATGAAACCTACTTGTCACAGGGTGAAAAAAGTGAAGCCTTGCTGAGGCTCAAACACGGAGCCTTCACTTACCAACTGAGCTACCAGTGGTGGCAGCTTACACATGATTCGCATCTATTGTGAGTTATTGGTACTGTGACATACTTCCCCACCAAACTGGAATTTGTCCTTGAATTTCCAAATGGATCCAGAGAACCTCACAGCACTTAAGCCATTGCTCAAATTGTGTCACAGGTTGAGAAAAATGTGAGCCTGACTGAGACGCTTTACTGGGACCTTTCCCAGGTGACCCTATCAGATGAGCTTCCTGACCTCATAGACATGATTCTCTTCTATTGTGAGTTATTACTAATGATTCAAATGAGATGTAACAGACCACACCAGGATTTTAATCTGAGATCCTTGATCAAAGGGATGGGTAAGCTACAGGACCACATACAGAAATCTACCATAGATAAATGTTATGGTGAGAAAAATGTACCTCCTGCCTGGGAACTGAACACGGGGCCTTACCCTTAAAAGGTAATTAACTGTACTGACTGAACTACCTGATCGTTTACACACAGTGTAATGATTTCTTCCCTGTTGTGAGTTATTGGGTACCATGTCATACTCCCTGCCAAACTGAACAAGATGAATATGATCTCTGATCACATGCAGCCCGGTGATGTTGGGCTTCATATGTCACAAGTTAAGAAAAATTTGCAGTCTGACCAAGACATATGAATCCAGGTCCTTTGGATATCAGGAATAATTTACCAACAGAGCTACCCAGCCACTTGTGCATAGTTTTCTCCTATTATGAGTTATTTGTACCATGACAAAGAGTTACTTATATGAGTAGGCTATAGTTTCTCCCCGAATTCACAGGACAATGCAGACATTAATAATATCCAATTCGACATGATTGCATGGAAAATAGAATGCTGGTTTTCCACATGTGCAGATCTAGAGGGCAGAGGGAGGGGGGGGGGACTGGGGGTCCAGACAGACCCCTCCTGAGAATTAGCTATTATGCATAAAAGAATAAGAGACATGACCCCATTGGACATGGTAATTATTGCTGTTATAACCCCCCCCCCCCCCCCACAATGAGACAAATTGCTGAATCCGTGCATGTTCCAGGTAACACCTCAGTGGACATTACCAATCTCAGATCGACAGTACGTGCTATCACACTCCTGGGATATGATATTTATATAGTGTACCAGAGCAGGATTTGAACCCAAGATCCCTGGCTTATAAGGGGTTGAGCTAACAGACTGTTCGCACAAATCTCTTTCTAATAATGGTTACCAGTACTTAAATATTTAGGTCTTTATATATGCCTTTGCATATATTGATTTTCCTCAGGCCAGAATTCATAGAACAGCACAAATTGCTATGTTCTTGACAAACCCAAGGGTGATATATTTGAGAGATATACTCTAACCACTTGGCCACTGCAGCCGGTTTCTCTTCTTTATTGTTCTGTATATATAAGACAGTTCATCAATATCATGCCACTTATCTAATGGCATGACATCACAGACATGTTTGTATCATGTGATGTTGACAATATGAATTTCAGACATGATGAAATTTCCCTGATTGAGATTACTTTAATGACATATTAACTTTTGACTTCACATACACTGTATTTATTAAAAAGAACTTTTATAGACTGATTGATGGATTTGTAAACTCAGAGAGAATTGTGCATGTTCACCCCAAGCACTCTAAGGGGAAATCTAAATGTTTTGTGCCCATAAAGACCTTGTGCACTAGAAAAAGTTCCAACAGACAGCAGATCTTTGAAAGAAAAATGTTTTAAAAGTGCTTTTGCAAGTTATATGGAATGATAAATACTGTTAATTAATACCTGTCCAGACTGCTTGCAAATGTTTAATATTTTTAAGGTCTGTCTTAGTGCACCTATCAATATTTTGCCCAGGGGGTATAGGCTAACCTGACAGGGGAACTTGACTTTTTTTCTTTCATCACCAAAGAGCATAGAAATTTGTCAAATGGATATGCTTTGCAGTTTGCGCAGGATTCGGCCTGTTGAGAACATTCTTCTGTCAAAAGTCCCATGTATGCCCCTCCCCACAAACCCTGGGCAAAATATTGATAGGTGCATTGGAAACTCTGAATTCCAAGAGTTACATAATTACTTTAAAGCAGCATAACACAGGCCTATGTCATAGTCCAATAGCAATATGTTTGATGCTAAATGTTTTTTGGGAAAAAATGTTCAGCAGCCATGGGAGTCAAACACAAGACCCCTGGTATACTCTAGGAATGTGCAGTGAATTGTACTATATTCATATTATAAATCCTCCTTGAGTAACAGATTCAAAGAGATTGCAACATGAATTCTTTCACCTGTTTTTCTGGTGTAAGTTGGTAGTTTATATATGGCAAAGTAATGGAATGAAAGATGAATTTGCTGAAAATTTTATTGTTCTCTTTTTGTAACCTGACTGAAAAGTGAATCTTTTATAATTGTGCATACTTATATACTGTAGTTTATAGTTTTATGCAACTTGGTTCTCATATTTGTCAGGCACTTCTGTAGAATATTCATTGAGTTTGTGCTATGGCTATTCCATTTAGAAATGTTTTGGTTCCTGCAGTTTCAGATGTATAGTGAAGCAAACTGTGCTGGACAAATTGGTAAATTTGCTTTGTTTCATGAAATGATTTCTTGTTGTATGTTGTGGTATGTATTCAGGATCAAAGACTGGTTACTTTCAAGGCATTGTTTACATACCATTTTTACTATTGTGATGCAACATCTTTAATTTTTGCCTCAGATGCATAGGTAAACAGAGCAGGTATCTTCTGTTTGTTCATGTGCATACAGCAATGTAAATCATATTCTAAAAAATATGTTTTCATAGACCATTTTAAGTTGGATAAATGAATACTCATGAAGTAAAAAAATGTAAATGAATATCTATGAGTACATACAGCTTTAATGGAGGAGTTCCTATGACACATTTGTTACATGTACCCCCCCCCCCGCCGTAACCCTCGAGAAAAAAAGTTGAGGTCATCAATCGGATTTTGGTGTCATTGAGGTCATTGGCGTTGTCGTCAGAAAAAACTTTAACCTTGGCCATAACTTCTAAACTATTAAAGCTTCTGTCATCAAACTTCACATATACTTGTTCACTATAACAAGGGGTATATTTCCGTAAAGGGTCATAACTCTTAAGTCCATTTTGACCAATTTATCTCCTTTTTTTTTTTTTTAAATGTATACAGTGAAAAACTTAAACCCTGACCATAACTTCTAAACAAATAAACCATCTTCTCACATAATTGTTGTCGAGCCCGCTTGGGGAGCTTGACATAGTCATCACATGTCCTCACGGTGTATGTGCATTATAGTTCATCAGGTCATCCAGATTTCATTGTCGGGGCTGTAACTTAATTAGACATGGTTAGCTGGATTTCCTAATAACTTGGCAGTAATATGTATCTCAATGAGCTGAAGTGTCATGCGCAAGAATTAGGTTCCAAGCTCAGGTGTCAAGGTCAAAGGTCACAGAGCTGAATTTGATTGTTCAGACATGGATCACTGGATGTTCAAATAACTTGACAGTTATGTTAACATCAATGAGGCGGAGTGCTGCATGCAAGAGTTAGGTCAGCAGCTCTTAGGTCAAGGTCACACTTTGAGGTCAAAGGTCATTTGCTTGTCCGGACAAAATGCAGATAAATGTTTCGAACCAAGGTGTTTTGAATCTTACAGGATCATGAAATCTTGACCACAAATACACACTGACTTTTATTTTATACATTATGATGGTTGTTGTAATGTTTGTCGTAATTTAATTGGCAGCATGACATTAACTAAATTTTAGGCAAAATGAGACAGTTTTAAGCTCTACAGGCCTTACTTTTTTTTTTGGACAGATTTGCATAAAATTTACACTAAAGGCGCAGAATTGGTCCATCTGTACAATTGGCCTTTGGAGGACTGTCACTTCTGTTTCTGGAAAATCATAAATGTCATGGCCTTAAAGGCATACCTGCACAAAGCAGTGATTCATGCAAAGTTTTAGAAAATTCTCATGGATAGTCTTAATTTTCCTTCTTTGTCAATGAATTTTCTATCAAAGTACTATGGGTGTAATTTGTAGTCCTTTAAAGAATCTTTCAAATGACAGTAAGATTTTGAAGATAAGGGTTAAAGCAGTTGAGTTATGGCAGAAAAAAGGAAAATTATGTTACCCCAAGTAAATCTAGCTGCTTTAATCTCAAAATTGATTTTTGTAGATAAGAGTATGAACATAATTTGAAGAACTATTCCTTGTTTATATTATTTGTATTTAAATTTTAGCTTGATGCATTGCTTTTATAATGTTTTGTATGTTTAAATGATCAGGTTATTATTTCAAAGCTGTTGGTGGAGAAAAAGTATTTGACATAGGCACGTTTTGCCGTTTTGTTTGGATTTGACCATTCATATTTCAAAATCCGTCAAAGGTAGGTCAAATATAAAGCCATCGAAATGTTGGGAATCTGAAGACCTTTCTAATGGTACCTAGTTTTTTCTTTTTTAAATAGGACCTAATATAAGCAAGTTACATGAAAAATAAGAATATCTGAATACTGGTTTTTCAAATGCCTCTGCATTTAGTCCCATGCATTGTTCCAGCTTTTTTTCTATTACATTGTAGTTATAATGTGCTGTTGTGATTTGTCCAAATGCCATATGCTCACTTTAAAGTTCAGGAAAAAAATATATGTAAAAAAACTGTTTGGTAGGAAAATAACCTTTTTTTTTGCATGTGAAGAGGACTGGTGGTAGTTTACAGCCTTGTGGTACACCAATTTTGAGAATTATTGAGGTTCATTTTAAAGAGGGTTCCTTGTAGAGCCAGCATCATGAAATTGTAACAAAGGGCAAGCTCTTTATTTTCCTTTGATTACATTGATTTCCATTTTTATATGACATCATTTGACGTCAAAATTTGCATCTGCTATCAAATTATTTTGTGCTCTACAGCTTTCAATTCTGGATGGATTTTGTTCAATTTTTACAGATAATGTATTGCAAGATGATTATGTAATGAATTTTTTAAGGTTTGCTATGGTTTGCAGAGCAGAAAGCCCTATCGTTTGTTCAGACAAACGAAATTTAGTTATTGGTTTTCATTCTTCTTCATTTTGAGGTTCAAATTAAAACAGGTTTCCTATGAGCCAATATAATGAAATTTCAACAGCAATTAACGTGACTTTGTCCCTTTTGAATGCAGTAAATTGCGTTCTTATGTGACCTCATATGATATCAGGGTTAAAATTAGCTACCAAATATTGCTCGCATTCTACAGCCATCATTTCTTCTATGTAATTTTTAACAGAATGTATTCAGTATATTGTAGAAGTGCGCTTCCGCATACGTTTTTTCCAGACTTGGAAAGACCAGGTTCTATGATTGATCCAAGTTTCGAACTTTGGATCTTAAAAAGGATTTAAATTATTACCAAGCTTTGGATCTGAAAAAGAATTAAATTGATGCGAAGCTTCCAGATAAGCACATATTTTTACAGGATGTGTGCCTCAACATTTTCTATCGGTTTTGTAAAGATTGACGGCATTTGATATGGCGTGTTAGAAACTTTCAATGGAAAATGTGTATGTGTGTGTGTGTGTGTGTGTGTGCTGCCACGAAGCTACATTCAGATGTCTGGTGCTGCATTCCTTAGTTTTTGACTGATTCGCATGAAAATTTCACTGAATGTTCAGCATATTGTATATTGTCGCATTGTCTCAGTCAATTCTGTTTTCGGAAAGTCGCAAAGTTCAGTGCAATTCAATGCAATATTTTTTTTATGTCATTTATTTCTTCGGCCTTAAATATCTCAAAATCTAAAACTAATTGATATGGTTACAGAGCAGAATGCACTTTCGTTTGTTCAGAACAAACGAAAATCTTGTTTCTTATCGCATTCGTTACATGTATGTTGTAAATAGTTTGTTGCCATGTTCAAAGTGTATCTATTTAAAATTTACATTTGTGAAGGAAATAAAGGTATATTTATTGTATACATTTGGGTCACAAAATATCCGTCGTCCATAATGCATTTGAAGACGCGGCCTGGAGACCGGGGAATTAAATTTGATCGAGATTTACCAAATTCATAAATTATACAGAACAGAACAGAACATATCTTTTATTGTGTCACAGTTTACAAAGTACATTTGTAACAGCATGTGAACAAATACAACAGAAAAAAAAATATTTTATAGGAACAGTGAAACAACATTTAACGGGTAAACAAACAGACCTATATCAAAATCACAAACACATACATACATGTATATACATACAAATTTTGAGGGGATGGTGAGCCTAACACGCCTAAAATGAGAGAGAGAGAGAGAGAGAAGAGAGAGAGAGAGAGTTTACGGGTAAGAATAAACAGATAAAGTATCATAAGAATATAAATCTACTATTTAACTGTTCAAACGTTTATGAATTAAATCGAGAAAGAGAAGAAAAAAAAAATATTTCAGTGACTTAGCAAAATATTGACTATGGTTACAAAAAAAAAAAAAAAAAAATGAAATAAAATAAGTATTCTTTTATGTTGATTGGTTAATTTGTCACAAAAGAATACAGAAGTACATGAGGACGAATAGTATGATAGAAAATATAATAAAGAAACAGTGAAACAACATTAAATTATAAAAGTTCAAGATATGCAAATCGACATCTACATTCAAATAAATACAAACGTACGATTTTCTTGTATTTTTCCTTGACATGTTTTAATTAGAGAGAGAGAGAGAGTGCGCAGTATAGAATATATTGTACTATGTAATTAACGATTTTTGGATTCCAAGTCTAAAGGAAATTAATATCGTATTAGAAAGTAATTAAAAAAGTTGAGAATAAATTACTAATGTGGCAGAGCAGTGAACTATAGTTTAAACAATGATAAATTCTAGTTGATAATAGAAGTCGGTTGTTTGCGTCACACTTGCGATCGATGATTTCGATTGGAATATTTTCCGTGACCCGTTATTTATAGCGTTCGGGAAGATCTGTCGCGGGTATTAGTTACGCACTGTTACGTAATATTGAAGTTTACATCACGAGCAAGCGTTTCATTGACCCTGATCAAAATCATGCTCACATGCAAGCTTCCAATCGATCATGATCTGGGTCATTAAAATTACGTGTGCAGTCATCTTGAAGAGCAATCTATAAATAGACTGACGTGTTGACACATTGCGAGGTATTTTTACCCTAGGTATTGGACGAGGTGTTCCGAATGTGTAATGGAGATCACACTCGGACTCTGGACAATTCTTTTCTAAATCAATAATATGAATTTATTACAATATTTTCTACAGATGTCACTTTTTTTCTAATCATTATGATTTGGATTTATGTAAATGCATTTAAATACTTAGAAAGTGTTAAGTGCCACAAAGTTCTATAAATCTATATGCCGTGTTTTGTAAATAAATCATTTGTGCCCATGAAAACTATAAACAAAGATGTGTGTGTGTGTGTGTGTGTTTGTGTGTGTGTAAATTGTGGAGATAGTTCTAGATCACTTAGGAATGTTTGAATTTTGATAAAGCAGACCCGCCATACATAATCTTTAAAGGCATTTATAAAAAGCTGTCCCAGGTGTGAAATGGTGTCAGAACCATTTATAATAAGGAAATGGTAGTTAAATTTATAACAGCCTTAATTGGTGATGATTAGAAGGAGTATGTTAAAATACAGTTTTGAGTAAACTTTGCACGTGTGTTGTATATATCCGATAATCGTGTATTCAGATCTAATGCCCCCATCACAGTTTCTTGTGACTTTGTTGTGTCACCTCTGCTTACAGCAGGTGACACATAGGGATCCCTTTTCCGTCGTCTGTCCGTCCGTTCGTCTGAGACGGGTCTTTTTCCGCAACGCTTCAGCAAGTCGCACACGTGTTCCAGAGAACAGTCTTGTTTATACATCTAATCGTTTATAAGATGCTCAATGCTCAAACTGTTTTATGGTTCGGACCCCGGAGTGTGACCCAAACTCCTTAAAGATGAATTTGTATGCCGAAATAGGTCGAATTTCGAAAAGCCTCACAGGTGTGAGGTAAGTACTTAATAAAATCAAGAATTTTGAAGCCAAAGTGGGAATAACAAACTCGGCTAATTCAGCTTAGATGTTGCCATCCCCTGTGACAAAAGTGAAGGGAGGAGGTAGTCCTGAAAAGGACCGTTTTGGTCAGTTGCCAGAGGCAGACTGGTTTACACATCTACTCGCTCCGGAGGGTTTTATGTAAACCCCACATGCTGCAGGCCAATGACACGTGATAAGCACTACCTACACAAATTTGCAACAGACAAAAATACCACGTAGATAAGCAGCTGATACTAGCGCACATGCATATTGAGAGACCAAAATTACTCATTTTGTTGCAGTATTATACGTTTTGTAGAATATAAACATTTTAAACTACTTCTTAAAAGTTTCGAAATTCCATTTGAACTTTTTCAAAAACTTAATATTGTCTATCAGTAGATCCTACCTACAAGCACTTTTTTCAATTGATTCATCTTAAATTTTAGAACTATTCTTTCATTTTAATTTTCAAATTTTTTGATTAGGTTTTAAAAAAGGGAAGATTGGAGTGCAAAATGCAAGCTATTAGTGAGTTTGATCTAGCATTTTTTTTTTTTTTTTTTAATAATGTATGTATAGAAATTGCTGATTATCAACCCTGTTACAGTGCAGAATGTGAATGTAATTTTATTGAGTTGTTTCATATGTAATAATTTAAAAAATGATAATAAAATAAAATGACTTGATGATAAATGTACTCATTGTTACATTTTCTTTTCATTTCAGTTAGTATTTATTGCAGAGTAAACAATAAATGGAACACACTACCACATTTTGACCAAGGGGATTTTGATTGTCCCCCAATTAACCCTTATTACTGAGAGATTTGTGCAAGTCATCCAGAAGATCAGTTAGTAGAGAATGTAACCCATCCTGAAAGCTTAAAACCTATAACATTATGAGCACAATGGCTAAACTGACAGAAATGAAAGTTCTATGTAAGGGAGAAAAAAGTTGACCATTATTTATTTTATATTGATTACGAAACAAGTTCTCACAACTTATATCAATCACTCGAGATGGCTTTGATGGTGGCGTATGTGGTCATAATTGCAAGGAAAATTTACGTGCCTGGACGAGCGACCATTGTTTACTTAGTGAACCCACTCACGTACCTGACCAGGAATCGAACCAGGGACGCATTGGTGAGAAGTGAAGCGCGTTACCACTACGCAATCCAGGCACCCATGGGCGAAACAGAAAAGACCCATAGGCCAGTAGAATGAAAAATCGTGAGGATGGTCCCGTGTCTTTCTAGGAAATGTTGGAGGATTGAGGCATTTCTTAGACATTGAAATCACAAATTTAGCATGAGGAATGCTTTGCCTTGTTGAAGTATTAGGCAGAGCAGGGTCTCTTGATCTATATACTATCTGTATATATGGAGACCCTGGGCAGAGATAAATGTTGGACTGAATACTTCTTTAATGATGGAGGATAGATATTTGATATTAATTTAACGTTTTGTTGACCTTTTTTGTTTCAGACTGCATTAAATGTAGAATAAATAGTCAAAAGAATGAACGTTCCCAGTGGCAGAGTGGTTAGAGCATCTGCCTTGGGAGTGGGAGCTAGGTTGTCGGTTTGATTCCTGGCTGCGACATACCAAAGTCATAAAAATTGGTACTGGTATAGCTCTCTTCCTTGGCGCTCAGCATATAAGGATAGTTCCAGAACTGGTTAACCTTGTGTCAGGGTAATGTGACTGAGTGTGGTAACATTCTTAATGTCGACAGTGTTATACTGCAGTGTAGCAGCACTATATCTGTCTCAAGTAGACATAGTCTCAAAATGACTGAAATACTGTTGGTTGGACATTAAACCCAACAAACAGTTAAAAGAATGGAATCCATCTGTGTTGCAGCAAGCAACAGAATATCTGAATTTACTGAATCATTATAGTATGTATACATGACTTCAGGTCCAAAGGTAGTGAATTTTAACTTTTTGTGTGTGTGTGGGGGGGGGGGGTGAGAGCATACACAATTCAAATGAATGTTAATGAAAACATAATATTTACAGAAAACTTAGTTCTGTTTAAAAATTATCATGATTTGCATTTTGTATTAATTTGATAGTTTTCTTAGGCAAAATACTGCTGTTGTCTGCATAGCACCTTGATTCTAATTGTGAAGTCACTTTGAAGTTACTTTGGGACATACAATCATGTATGTGCATGTATTTTAAGATACTGCTATTGTAACTAGAACTGTATTGATTAATTTATTTAGTTAATCTCATTGGTTATGTGAAATCTCCTAAGTTCAATACTAAGTTATTTTAACTTTATATAAAGAGATCCTGAATTTACACATCTACTAAGTAACTTGATACATGCATGCAGTCATTGAATGATGTTATCTTAGATATACTGCCAGTCACATTTATTTTCAAGAAACTATCATATCAACATAAAACTGTACAACACTACAGATTCAAACTCCTGATCTTACCACTAGTCTTAATCATACATGGAAATGATCTGAACAACAAGTATTAAATCAGATTAGTCTAAAAGTCTATTAAAGGAGGTTGATCAGGTTTTATGTTTGCTACTCCTCAGTGAGTTCAGGTATTTACCAATTATTATTTCTGCTTCACTGAAGTTAAATAATTAATTAAAATAGGGTGACTTATAGTCAATACATACTTGACAATACTCTTTTTAATTGAATAAATTCTCTTTCCCTCTCTGTCATGAGTAAACCCCCCCCCCCATTCTCTCTCTCATGAGAAATGGAAATTATCTCTCTTTTAATGAATAAATTCTCTTTCTCTCTCTGTCACAAGTAAAACTCCCCCCCCCCTTCTCTCTCAGTCATGAGTAAACTCCCCCCCCCCACTTCTCTCTCTGTCATGAGTTATAAACTCTCTCCCCTTTCTCTGTCTTGAGCTTCTCTGTCTCTCTCCCCTTCTCTCTCTCTGTCATGAGTAAACTCTCTCTTCCCCCCCCTTTCTCTCTCTCTATCATGAATAAACTCTCTCCACCCCTCTTCTCCCTCTCTCTCTCTCTTATAATGAGTAAATTCTCTCTCTCTCTCCTCTCTTATGATGAGTACTCACATGATGTCATATTGAGAGAAAACAATCTTTCTCTTCTATAATGAGTTCATAACACATTGTACTGAATTAATAAAATGATAATTATTTGGAAGTAATTTCATTGTAAATAACAGCTTCAACAATCCAATGTTGTGAAATAGTTGAGTATAAATTACAGAGGCAGAGGAATTATCATCAACATTGTAACATAGAATAATTAAAGGCTGAAATGGTTTGGTATATTTATGGATTTTTTTTTTTCATTCTTTTGTTTTAGTTCTTAAAGGATATGCACATTGTACTTAAAATATGAAAACTGTTACTGTAAAAAGTTGTAATGAGTTCACAGAATTAAGATTTGCAATGACTTTGGTCATTTTGCTGACAGTTCTAATCAGTGTTAGGGCTTGAAGGTTTTTAAAAAATATTTTGCATGTTACAGGGTCAGAAAAATGTGCAGCCTGATTTGGAGCAATAAGTTTGCTACATGTGTTTGAGTTTGTGTCTCAACAACAAGACCTCAGACCTTTTACATAAAGGGCAAATGCTCAGTACCAACTGTGCTACAGCTACACCAATCATTTCAGAATGAAAAATAAAAAATAAGAAGCTGCCCAGCCTTCAGTTCTTTCTTGCTTTGATAGTGAAACAAATAAACAAATTTGATCTTATTAAAATAGATGATGAACAGTCTCAGACTTATCTCCCCCTTCTCAGGGCTGTGGTCTCAATCTGAGAAAGAGAGTAAGAACCCAAAGCCTCAATACATTGAGGCATTTTCTTATGGAGTTCTCTGTCCCACTGTCAATTTGCCATTGCTAGTTAGATTCAAAATTTGCACAATGCACAAAATTGTCCATCCAGAGTCATTTCAATGTCACCTGTGATCTAATTGTTTGTCTGTTTGTTTACTTGGATTTACTCTGACATTATGTTGGTAATCTTGGGTCTTTGTTTACATTAGGCAGGTACATGTATATAGTTCTGCATCAGTGTGATATCACACAAGACATGTGGTATAATAAGACCTCAGTTATTGATCATTATATTACCCTAACAGTGGGTCTACCAGTTTTAAACAAAACCAAAGAACATTATTGTTAATTAATGAGTTAATAATCTTTTATAACCATGGATTGGCTGGAACAGCTCCAACCATGCACTCAGCCAAAGGAACTGGTTTCAGTTCAGCTGATTATGTAAACATTTCAATAAATTATGTCTTAACATTCTGTCAAACCTGTCTTAAGTGGTCATTCAAGAAATAAGAGAAAGAGACTTTCAGAGGTGGCCGCATAAATGAAAGTTAAACAAAACAAAATGCTAGTTTGGTAATATTAAAACTGACCACTGTATATAGGTTGACCGCTTAATACAGGTGGTCGCTAAAATGATTTAACTGTGTAATTATATGATTTACATGTATAAGGATCATTTTCAGTTATTATGAATCTAAATTTTACCAAGATGATTTCCCTAAAACTTAAAAACTTAAATAATTTTTCCCAGTTATACCAGAGATATTAAATATTTTCAAAATGGAACAACTAGAACTAATCATAGGTATGAATAATGGATCTAGATAAATAATTATGTATTATCAAAATGCTTGTATATACATGTAATACACATGCACATGAAGGTTGGTTACGCATAATAAGAAACAGAATATTATAATTATAATGATGATGTATGCCCAGTTTGGTTAGGATAACTACCTTTATAATACATCAGTTGAATAAATAAAAAATATATATGCATAACAGCCAATGGCTTTATTGTTTGTGTTTGACTTGAATATACTTAAAACATTTTGTTGGGGTGCATATGTGCAATTTGATCAGGTTGAATTAAGTTCAAGTAGGTTGAATTAAGTTCAAGTTTAAATGGATGAAACAATTGATGGAAGATAGCTCAAAAGCTCATTGAATAAATTTCTGGCACTGAGAGTGTACCAGAGGCTCTTAGTTTGAGTCCAAGTGAGCATGATTTTTTTATCATTATGAAATGTTACAACAGCTTAACTTGTAGCCTTAAAGTTGAAAGGTTTAAGTGGTTATGTAGATGCATTGGTAGAGAACTTGCCATGCAAGTGAGGGCTCTCGAGTTAGAGTCCTGGCCCCATGTTCTCGAAAATACTTAAGTACAAACTCTGGCTTTAATTTGAGTAACATACTTAAATCCTTATCGAAACTAATGGGCGTAGTTTGAGTATAAGTATGAAAATCATACAAGTTTAAGTACCATTTTAATGTTTGGGAACACAGGGCCTGGTCTGTTTGCACATTTTTCTAGATCGGTTACAATGTAGGGCTGTTACATTTCCTATTTTTCAGTATATTACTGCTCTTTGGATTATAGTTTGTTCTTTTTCCTGTGAATGCAGGGATTACATGTTATTCTAAATTGGTTGTGGGTTATGTAACAGTCTATAAGTATCCCTTATTAGAGATTTGTGTACATGGTCCAATTGCTCAATTCATAGAGCACTGGCCATGCATGTAAGCAAGGGTACAGGAAATTACTGGTTACACATTTATCTCACCTGATTACAAACTTAAAACTTTTATTTCATTTTGATTTTTATTGTTTGTGTAGGTAGAAAAATCTGTCCAGTTAGCTCAGTCGGTAGAGTAGCATGGTGGCGGGTTCCGTCAGTTGTGGGTTTGGGAGAAGTGTATGAAAAGGAATATTTGTCCTAATAGTGTTATATTTATTGTTGAAACTCCAGGACGGCAGGAGTCCTTGGTTTGAGTCATGCACCAACAGTAGGCACACTTAGAATTTTCTGGTGCTTATTTATTTTCATTATATTGCAGTCTTTTTTGGTAACCAAAGTCAGAGGAATTTGTTTAAACAAATCGAAAGTTATATTAATTACTGTGTTGACTGGAGTTAACTGTCACTGCGACTGTGAGTATTCCAGTTATATAGTGATCGATGACGGATGTCCAGCTAATAACATGGATGAGTACACATAGGCAGCTGGGCTGAACAACCAACCTACCACAAGCGAGCTGGATGGCTTACTAAGATGAAGAAAGTGACACTGAGGCATCGAACACACAATTGAAAGAAGTTACGTGATTGAATCTCAGCAGTTGTAACCATTAAACCACAGAAACCATTAATTTTTAATAAACCATTATAAATAGATCGATTTTTTAATTAACCGTCCAGCTGGGACAGTATTTCAGTCATATAGCGAAGTCCAGCTAATTACAGGTGGAGGAAGACCCCTAATGTACTGAGGCATCTGGGTAGAACCACCAACCTACTGCAAGCCAGCTGGAAGGCTTCCTCACATGAAAATCCGAATGTCCGGATTCGAACCCATGCAGTGAGTGTCTTGGCCACGGAGGTCCCATATTAAAATTATAATTCATTTATGTTATACTTTTGCATCATATGAAAAGTACAAAAATTAAATGACAATTTTTCATTTCAATTATATAATTGAAATGGCCTATAAGTAACCCTAAAACATTGAGGAATAAGTGAAAGTGACCTGTCCAGCTCATTCAGTAGAGCATTTGCCCTGAAAGTGAATGGCCCTGGTTTGCTTCCTGGTCAGGCTGGACACATATATTTCTCAACCTGATGTCATTATTGTTATTATATATATCAAATAAACTAACCACACAGCCAGACATAATGTTATCTTTTCATAAACTCATAAACATTTAATCTTAAGCGTTTTGTATCAAAACTTACATTTTATTCTAGAAATTAACGTACTGTAGACTACCGTCAGATAAAAAAATGTAGAATTTGGATGAACTAAAATTGTTCATACAGCTACAAAGATTCAACAATAACAAGTTCAGTATCTGGTTCAGGATATGGTTCGTTGAAGATCACAATATTATACTGGTCTAAAACAACGGATGTACCGTTAATGCATTTTGTAAACAAACGTGCGATTTTGAACACTAGTTTCTTCCTTTAACTACAAATAAATCAAACAATTTCCAAATTAAACCCGTCTTAATCATGTTTGATTTTAATCGACTGGATATGAACGTTCGGCTTTTTCCGATAGAAACAAAACGATCGTTATTTTCCGATAGGAGGTCAGCTGTTTCCGACCGCCATATTTCGACAGGTAATAATCGATCGATTTTAAAGGATTCCGATCGTTTATCAGCTGTTTCCGGTCGGAAATGTGTTATTTTCAAGGTACGAAATGCACGATATCTCCGCTAATATAAATGTGTTTTTCAAAAACAAGACATATTTAGAATCGGGAAACAATGCTCTTTCATTATCAATAATAAAAATTTATATAAGATCTGTAGTTTTTAAAAAAGTTTATGGAAAAAACCGACGTTCCATAAATTCACCGACGCGGGTTTATATATATATACCACGACATATATTGGTTTAATATTTGCGCCACTTAATTAGGTTTTGTACCAACACCCCATATTACCTAGAATATATATCATTCTACAGTGATCAGTAAAACTAGGTCGACCATGTCACAGATGCTGGTCGCATTGGTTGTGACAAAGCCCTGCAAGACCATTAAAAATGCTTTAACTACATTTCAGTGTTGTTATATGTTCACGTAGTCAATCAAGTATTCCACCGGTAAAAACTCGAAATTTCATTGAATATGTGAACATCTTAGCTCAATTAAAATAGTTTAACGACTGTACGGGGTTTTGTGATCAATCAACGCGAGCGGTACCTGTGAGAACATGTGTAGGTACATAATTTAACCCTTTCCCTCATAGAGGATACCATGAAAAGACCTATGCGAACAGCATAAAACCAGATCAGCCTGCGAGTAACTCGCAGGCTGATCAGGTTTTATGCTGTTCGCTGCTCCTCAGTGGTCTGGTAATGAGGATTTTACAATTAAATTTGGTAAGGTTTAACTGTGGTTTTCTGCAGATCAGGCTTTATGTGGTACCTATTGAGTGCATCAAAAATGAGTCTATATGAGGGAAAGGGTTAAGAAAATGAGAATTGCTAACAGTCTATGTCTGACATTTGTCGATGCGGGTCTATTAAACATGTACGCCATGCTCTAATTATACTCATATACTTACATAAAACATATTTACAGGTCAAAAAATGTGAATACAGAAGAGATCTGTACACACTCAACGATACATGTATATCTATCATATGGCAGCTAGATCTAAGAAGTACACGCGTTAAGCATAGTTACACATCCGACATGCTAGACAAAAACAAAAGCTTACCAGTGGGGGTAGCCATTATTCGCCAATCAGGGTGAAACAAGCTTTTTCGATGAAGGCCGTAAACTGTGCTTAGTGTATTTTATACTATATCACAAAAATAACCTGTAATCTCATGATAAAGTCGTTTATCTTGCCGAACTGTACACAAGCGATTTTGTTGACTCTTTAACACTTCTTCCTACAAACGGCTTCGTACTAGCTTTGATTGCTTTCCTTCAAACGTGATTGGATTCCACTCATCCAAACCAAATATCACTGATGTACATTAATATTTTACTTTTACAAATAGCGTCTGCAGTCACGTAAGCTTCCACTAGGCTACGGTACATTCGGTCTGGATGTTAATCCAGGTAAATTGTTATCGGATGTGTAAAAGTATAAAATTAATGTATTATAAATATTCATGACGTAAAGGTCAACTTGAGACGACCTTTCACGGGTTGTTGTAAGATCTTCGTGGCGTACAAAATCGAAGCCAAAACGAAGAGCTGATTTAAAGGAGATTGCGAAAGTGTCAAAAGATAAAAAATATTTAACACATCTGGCAGTGTGTATTTTTATTGCTATATTACGAGATAAAATGTATAATTTTCAATGTGAAAGTTACATGACTGTCTCTCATTTGCACTCATAGTAATGGCGGTTCAAACTTCGATCTGTAAATGATTTAGTTCAGCCATTCACAACTTAACAGTTACCTTACCAAGGTAAATATATATTTCAAAGTGAATACTTTATAAGGTTATTTCATTTTCCCCTAGAATTTGACTATAATGAATGATTCTGCAAAGACGGCAAAGACGAGTCTGTTAATTCAGCTAACAATAGATTTCAAGTACAATCTCCCTAATAAATAATATGAAATTGCTTGCACGGCTTTAATATGAGAAAGACTGAAATTTTACTATGAAAGGTTATGTCAACCGGGTATTTTCCCCAAATTTTCTGATTATCTTTAATAAATCACGGGACATAACTCCTATCCCTAGCACTGGACTAGACGCGACGCTATTCCTACATCGCCACCGGAAGTGTTTGATTGTGGTATAACACAGGTTCTTCACTCAGTCGACATTAAGTTTCCTAAATGAGGCAGACGGTTCATCCTCAGGCGGCTTCAACTTCAGGTCGACGCCATAGTTACTTGATGTTAACTTCTTGATGTGTTCCACGACTTCCGGTTGAGTAATTCCTTTCACCATGTAATCTAGGGAGATATAACAACATACAAATATGAGAAACGTTTAGATTTCTGTACTTCTTTTGCTGACAGGGATACCTAAAACCAGTCAAATGATAAAATCACCGTCATCTGATAGACTACGGTACTGCAGAACCAATTAAGGCCTTGTTCACATCAGCCGTACATTTTTTCTTCGTACGATTGGCCGTAGACAGTTCGCAACATGTCCAGTCACAGTCAGCATTACGATGCTCGCACGGTGATCCCACGGGTCGCACGTGTTCGCAGTTTAAGCGTAGGAAGTTTTCACGGCTTCAACAAAATGGGCGTGCAAATTCGTGCTATTATCGTATGCTTCGCGACAGTCTAGTTACAGCTTTGCAACAAAACGCAAGGCTGCTGCAAGGTGTTTGTGGGGTTGCCGTGTGGTATTCGCAAGTCAAACGCAATAAGGGACTGACACCATCCTTAGCCGGAAACCGTACGTTGATTATATGGGTGTCCTGAGGCTGCCGTGCACAGCAGCATTTCGAGCTCCATAAATCGCAAAAAAAATCGCTAAGAAATTCTGAACGTCGAAAATCAAGATTGCGACGTTGCGACAACCCTGCGACATTGCGAATTTGTACGGATGTCTTGAGAGTGTCGTAGGAAACGTACGATATTCTCAAAAAAGTTGGTCGTGAACAGTTGTAAGGCTGCCGTAAGGCTGATGTGAACAGGGCCTACATGACGCAAAACTGCATCGAAACAAATATCGGTTTAACCAGTTAAAGGCTGTACAAAGCTCCGACAAACTAATGCATGTGAACCTTGCTTTCGATAGTTACTTTTGTTCAACAACCTACGACAAATATTCGGGGCGAGGATATATCTGTGTTGGCGTGATGTTAACTAAATTGTACATCATAAAATAGAAGAAATTCGTTTATGAGTGGATACTGAAAACATCTGATTGAGAGATGATGAAATGATGAAATTGTATCATTTCAAGATGGGATATATTCCACATCCGCTCAAAACAAATAGTTTTTAATTTAATTTTGTGGTACCGAGGCCGAAAGAATGAAACTATTTTGTGTATTCGATCCTGTTTACACGCGGACGAAGTCATGTGAAAGGAAACAAGGGGATACCCAGTGAAGTCTGGAATGATGTATATAACCCAATTACGTTCCTTAATAGGTGAAAGATACAGTTGCGGCAGACCTATATGACTCATAGTGTAAATAATATCAATCAACGATATTGATTTATTTCTCTGAAAAAAGCAGCATTTTATTAGTTAGCATTAAATAAACCTGTATATCTGCAATTGAAATCCTTATGTTGAATGTTTATTTTCCAAACATCCACATATTTTACCATAAGTAGTGTATTGATTTCTAAATATCATCCGTTTAATTATACAAAAAGGCTTTGTTGTAAAGTCAAGTTCAGATTGAACAAATTGTAAACGAAAATATGAAAAGTATTGAACAAAATGTTTTTCATTGTAAAGTGCTACCGCACGGTCTATTAGGGAAAGAAATATGTTTTTCAATGGTTGTGGGTACAAGCTATAAAATAACCACATTTATCATATGACATTATGCTCAAACATCTGTTTCCAGTTTCGTATAACCATCACACATTTTCTTATATTTAACACGTTACATATAACTTTAAGCTTACATCACTTCGCGTCACACGCGTGTTCTATATATATATGCATCGAACAGCTGAATTAAATGATTTTGGTGCAACCAACTTTAATAAAAAAAAAAAGATGCATTATTCATATGATGTTGAAAATATCTGAGAAATCAGTTATAATTTGAAACTATTTTCTTGGTGTTAGATTCAAACAGAAATTCGTTTACAGTCCGTTCGGTCATGTATTTTGCTTGTTACTTGTTATAATTGCGATTAACTCTTTCATGAAAATGTTATTAAGCTCACTACGGGTAGAGGCCCTCTTAATAAAATTTTCATGAACTCGTTTAGTAAAATTTGATATGAAATAACATTTCATGTCAGATCCTATTTGCATATCTTTCATATACTACGTGAACTCCCGAAAACGACAAGAGCAAAGAAAACGAACACATTCACACACGCGTGAATAAAATAAGTTTTACCTGTGATACTCTCTATGGGGCCGCTGCTAGGACCAGTATAATCGTCAGGCAAGTACTCTTCCGGAAGTACACTCATGTCTATCTTCTCGTACACTGAGACGAGACTTCGTCCGTGAGTTTGCATCTGTGTGTATTTAGAAACATAACTGCGATAAGCATTTAGTCATTTACCACACAACATCGACACTGTGGTATATATCTTGCGTGAGAAATAGAGAAGCACTTGTAAGCTATTTAAAAGGCAATGGTAAGTGCATTTTAGTCTAAGTTTAATGTCGTGGACAAGTTCACCGACTTAACTACGTTTACCCCTGGTCATCGGGCTACCAGTATCCACTTACCGATCTCCCAGGAGAATCTACCATTCCGCTTATGGCAGCCCACATTTTGGTGCAGCGGAAGTGAAACAATGCGGGAAAAAATTCTTGATCGATAAAATTGGTAATATCCTTGGCAGGACTCGAACACGGGACCTCTCGATCCCGAAGCGCGTATCCTACCAATGGACCACAACTCCCCAAGATGCTATCAAAATCTTCACAATACTAATAAAATGAATTGTATAACATTTGTTTTTCATCGAAAAATATTTCAATAAAGTTGAGCACTATACTCCCAGATGATTTGGTGCATGCACTTTTATTTTTAGATTGCCTGTGTGTGTGTGTGTGTGTGTGTGTGTGTGTGTGTGTGTGAATTAGGCAATTACCGGAACTGTTAAAAACAGCCGAATCGGTGGCCGTAAAATGCCGTACCTGTTGATACGATTACGTTATTGTAGATAAACTATAACGGAGTTTTTATGAACATTTTTTTCACAGAAGGTCCATCATACATGATAAATGTCATTGATTTGTTTCAAACTGAGAGCCTCAACATAGTTGAACTAAACTGGCCTATCTATAGTATTGCATCTTTAAGTTGTTTACTAATTATCACTTAGTCCCCCATCACTGTTGGTTCGAGTCCCAGTCTGGTCGTTTTGATTATTTTATTGAGGAAGCCTTACTTCTGGTAGGTTGGGGTTGCTTAAAACTTGGCGAGTTCGTAGAGATAACCAAAAGAAGAGCTACCCTCATAAAACGTTATCTCGACTGATTGTTTAAGTTATTTAGATGTTTGATGTGTTTTGTTTGAAATGAATAAGGAACTACGATGAAAATCTAAAATAAATAATATATAAAATAAAGATAATATTGATAAAAAAAACTCACCAAGATTCTATGTTTAGTGGGGTATAGCTATGTTTTGATTAAGAAAGATAAAAACACTTACCCTATCTTTAAGTTTTGTCTTCATGAATTGCTTGAATATAGTAAGAACGCCCTCAAATATAGGCGAAAGGTTGTACATGTGTATCCCTTTTATACGCATTGGAAAAACATTCTGAAATAAACAGAAAAATATGAGTACAGGATTACTATATACAGAAAAAGAAGTCATAGCCTTTGCATAGATGCTTTTGACTTGACTATTTGAGTTTACCGTCGCTTCGACAGTAATTCAGTCATATAGCGACGTCCAGCTAATTACAGGTGGAGGAAGACCCCGAATGCACGGAGGCATCCAGGTAGAACCACCGACCTACCGCAAGCCAGCTGGAAAGATAGATGCTTTTGAACATTAAGTTGTAATGTAAGCCGAAAAGGACACATTTGCAGTCTTAGTTAACCCCTTCAGACAAATTGTCACAACAGTCTTCACTTAGCAGTCTTGGTCAATCTCTTTAGATAAATTGTACTTTGCAGTCTTATTTGATATGTTAAGACAATGTGCATTTAGCAGTCTAAGACAACGTCTCGAGACAAATTACACTTAGAAATCTTAGTCAATCCCTGTTGACAAATTACACTTAGCATCTTAGTCAATCCCTGTAGACAAATTACACTTAGCAATCTTAGTCAATCCCTGTAGACAAATTACACTTAGCAGTCTTAGAGAATCTATTAAAGCAAATTGTACTTAGCGGTTACAGTCAAAGTCTTAAGACACACTGGACAAAAAAAGTATTGGATAATCCCTTTAAAAAAGTTGTACATATCAGTCATAATCAGCCTTTTCAGACAAATTGCAATTAAAAGTCAAATCAACCTCTTCAGATAAAATGCAATTGTAAGTCATAATCAACTTCTTCAGATAAAATGCAATTATAAGTCATAATCAACTTCTTCAGATAAAATGCAATTGTAAGTCATAATCAATCTCTTCAGACAAATTGCAATTAGCTGTCACAGCCATCCCCTTTAGACAAAATGCACTATGCAGTGAACATGATCAATCATGTGACTTCACACGGAAAAGGAAATTCTACAGATAGGTTTTACAATTCTAAATATACGTTGCATGTTGCATTTAGTGGCCATGTGTCTAAAGACCTGATAACCTAATAGAGATCCGCAACTCTGATATAGATAAAGAGCAAGTGAAGAGAAGCTCTCGTTAAATTACGTGCAGGATCTTGTGATCGCGAGATAACGTGACACGTGTAAAATTGCTCATTATTAATTAATAATATAATGAGTTTTCTCTCCAAATTTATTGCCGATTAAACCAAACATGTATGTATTATATCGCAGATCACTGTTAAGAATGATTCTGTAAAACGTCTGCCTATTAACCGTCTACGTGTTTACCGCTTTAGGGAGACCTTTCCAATCCCGTTCACATGTTTCTGTATTCTTCACGAGAAAGAAAAACGTTATTTTGGACCGTTTCATATCTCTGTTTGAATATATCTTTGATATGTATTGATATACGTATTACAAACAGTTAGTTGGCAATTAAAATCCGTGATAGAGCTGATTTAAAATAACAGGAAAATACCCTGGGTTCCTGAGGTCCACTTCATTCATGAATGAACTCAGATACAGAAATGACTTAAAGTAGCTATACTTTTAAAAAGGCAAGGAATACCGCACCTGGCTTTCGTTCGGTTTCTCATACTGTATGTATGCCTCGGTGTCATAAACCACGACGTATACCTATGTACAGTATAGGTGCACGTGAGTAACATGATATATGGTCCTACGACAATTCCATATCTGAGTGTAAGCAGCCAGTTGCGCACGGTTTGGTATTCTGAAAACACGCCTGATGTACCAAAGGTAACTGATTATTTGTTGTTACTTTATGAAGCATTTTGTATAAAGATCATAACCAGATTTTTCGAATTGTAATTTTGCCTTTCTGTCTTACGAAATACACAGAAAGGGAAATTATTTGGCTAAGACTTGCACTTATTAAATGATCAACCTTCCCTATCAAAAACCATAAACAAACTGACTGAAGTTTGCTCTTTGCTGCCACATAAGGATTTCTGCAGTTTCCCAAAATTTACCGATCTCAACATCTAAATACTTCATCATTAATCTTTACTCTCCTTTAATTCTGAACAAAGGCAAAACATAAATAACATAAAGAATTGGTTTCAACAAAGAAGATACATGCTCTGCTTTTTGTGATGACACAAAAAATAAAACAAGGACAATAACGTCTAAATATATAGGTCTGTAGTTAACAGTCTCTCTCTCTATATATATATCGGCCTATTTACGTTATATACAAGAAAAAGAACTAAATATACATTTTCACGTTCACATACATTGCAGACTGGTCAGGGTTCAAGCTGTTCACTACTCGTTAATACTTCGCAAAGATTGTTAAGACTAACCCTGCTCTCAATCTCGTGGTAGCAAAGGTTCGAAATTCATAAGTGGGAAATGACGTCATCAATGTGACGTAAGCGTACCTGCATTGAATTTATAATTTTCTTCATGTTTTCAGGGGTATGGATGACAGCCCTGTGTTGCATGGTGTAGCCGGTAAGATCTGCGAGGACCACGATCCCATTCACCTGGACACGTTCGTCCATGTTTATCCAGTCCTGGAGGCAGGTCATGGCCCGGAACAAGTTGATGGTCCCAACTTCCTTCTTCAGATAGTCAGGGTCAAGGGCACCTGAAAGTTAAGACATATCTTTGAACAAAGGATTCAAACAAAATACCTTTTGTAATAGCATCAAAACAATTTTGTTAAAGGTCCATTATATTTCATAATTATACAATTGTCATTAAAAAGAAAATGTAAAATAGCATTGACATATTTTAGACTAACATAAATGGTACATAATCTGTAAATATCTTCTGTAAAATAACAGTTAAACGCATTAAAAATGTTGATCAATTTACGCAATTTAGTATATTGGGTGGATTCAATATACTCTGATTGTCTAAGTTTTGCAATGGCGAGTATTCCCAAAGACGATCTGTAATCAGAAATAATTTAAATCCGAAGTAATTTAAATTTGAACAGAGCCATGTTGACATGGCCATCCATCGCCGAATGTTTGTGCGTTAGAAGATGTGTTGGAGAGTAGAATATTTCATATTTAAAATAATTTTATAATAAACCACGACCTTCCAGTACGTATAAGCACTTGGCCACTGTGACCGTATACGTTGTACGTAAATAGGGGAGATAACACCAGACTTACCGAATCTTAGCATGAAGAATGTTCTCCCTTCTTTATCTACATTTGGAAGTCGTAGAAATACCCTAAAACGAGATGAATCATATAATGCATATAAAATTATATTTTGAATACGACAAAGCATGTTTTCATGTTGTTGTTGTTTTTTTTTGTAATGCAACTAAATAAAGTTGTTGTTGTTTTTTCTGTTAAGATATATTTTTCACTGAAATAAACCATTTACCTCATAAAGATTTATTTTGACGCATTGGAAAACAGGTGACCATGATCAGACAACTCCTGGAAGGAGTTGTCTGTTAGGATCTCCTCTGTTTTCTCTTAAAATATTGTTGCTAAAATTCTGAACCAATCGTTTCAAGTACAATTTAAAGTTCAGAATATCAATATTCACCAAGACATACATATTCATTTGGTAAAGGGTTAAATGAATGTTCATGAGGTTGGAGGGTTTAGATTAATATTCATGAATCAAAGGGCTTATGATAAATATTCATGAATCAAAGGGCTTATGATGAATATTCATGAATCAAAGGGCTTATGATGAATATTCATGAATTAAAGGGTTTATGATGAATATTTAAGAATCGAAATATTAAGATGAATATCCATGAGGTAAAGGGTAAGAATGAATATTCATGAGGTAAAGGGTAAGGATGAATATTCATGAGGTAAAGGGTAAGGATGAATATTCATGAGGTAACGGGTTAAGATGAATAATCATGATATTAAGGGCTAAGATACATATTCATGGGGTACTGGATTAAGATAGCCAAGAGGATACAAACCCAGTTTTAAGGATTGTCTGAACCTTTGGATCAGTGGGGTCAGTGTTCCCAAACCAATCGGCAGTCTCGGTTCTTTTCTGCCAGTAGGTCTCTAGACGCTTCCTGGCACTAAGCTGACTGTACTTTTGCACACGCAAAAATCGTAGCAGAAAAGATGTATCTAACACAAAAAATATATATATGTATACTTAGAAATCTAATAAGCCAGTTTATGATACCATTTCCTTCTGTATATAAAATAATTATCTTAATATATATAGTGCATGTATACCCATATATAAGCTTACAGCAAAACCCACAGGCATATGGGGCTGGGGTCATGCTGGGGGTATTTACATTATGTTAGAGTCATTTATCTACATAAAAATAAAATAACAATATTCAGTACAAACGTATTCATCTCTGGCAGTATTTCAGTCATCATGGAGACTATGTCTACATGAGACAGATAATGTGCTAGACATATGGCATCAATCAAACCCAGTCACATTATCCTGGTACTGGGCCCACCAGTCTAGGAACTACTCTAATATGCTGAGCGCCAAGTAGAGAGCTAAATCAGTACCATTATTTACGGCAATTGTATGGCGCATCATAGGATCGAATTCACGACCTCTTACAGGTCGGACACTCTTACCATACGGCCACCAGGATCAGTTAAACGGTATGCAGAAACTAAATTTCATGAATCTATATACAATGTACGCAGATTTTAGTCAATAAGCAGTAAGTTTTAGTCTATGAATATAATTTCTAAAACTCAGTGATAAAATTTACAATTTCATGGTAGAGATTTTACCCAGTCGAGAAATAGGAGATTTATGTTTATCATCTTACGCACCTGTCGGAGATTTCAACCATGGTTGCGTCATCACCCATTCCCGTAATGTCTGAACAGCGCCATCTATATTTTTCTCGTCTTCTTTCAACTCCTCTTTCGCCTTCTTCTTTGTCGCGTCATCAAGTGTACATACGTATCCTGTGATGTTAAGAAAAACTATCATATTAAAAATAATACACATAGAAAAAAGTGACTTTAATAATAACGTGATACATTTAGTTTATTCTTTGGTTCCAGAAATTACACGTACCCGGAACACTGAACTTATATAATAGCATCGTGAACCTCCAAGTCGGACAGATTCGGAAACAACTCGATGCTTAAAAAGTCAACAACAATATTGTATTTTACAGTCTAGCTGCTTGTTTGCATTTTTTTCTTTTTTAACATATTAACACACACTTTCGTAGTTCTGCGTAATAAGAAAAAAAAGCTCTCTTTGATTCATTAGCAGAATATCATTTTTGTTTGTTTGTTTGTTTGTTTTTTGTTTGTTTGTTTAATGTCCCACAGACAGTATTACAGTCATTTTGAGACGATACCTTCTTGAGACAGATATAGTGACAATAGCCTTTTCCTAACCATATTCTCTTTCTTGGCAGTGTCAATGACAACGGGATTTATTGACGCCTCTTACAATTCAACTATTGACTCCTTTCCGATATCAAGTTAGTCACCAACTTGACCTGCTTGGTCTTATGACTGGCTTTGATTGTAACAAACTGCATTGGCGGCACACACTTATTATTTAAACTTTAAGAGTTTCGGTAAATTATATCATCACACATGTATACTGGGTTACTCAATCGCAAACCTCGACGATTCGCTTAGTAACCTCCTTCCCGAACCCGCCCGCCTATTTGTGCCCCCGCCCTTTTCCTCAAAGTTATGAATTTCTTGATCCGCTACTTATCGGTCTAGATATCATATATGCCTTCGGCCTCTGTCCTTTCAGTAGAAGTAGAAGTCTGTAGCTTGTCCTCTGACGCGGCCTCTCTTGAGCATCCCCGACATTATGGCCAATTACAGACGGAATAAAGCAAATAATTCATGTATGTTTAAGAACCAGTTTTTTTGAGAATTCCCTTTTATCAATATGACAAATGTTTGCAGTGTGTGTTCAAATGTAAAGTAAATCGGTGTAAATGGGTGCAATAAAGGTTATGCATAGAATTTATAAATGGAACAAAACTTTTTTTTATCTAGAAAAAGGTTTTTATCTCTAGTGCTTATCTCATTGTGTCTCACGTCTATGCTTATGATTTTACCCCTGAAGATTTCACATTCTAAATGATTTAAAAGTATGCCTTTCTGAGATTTACAATCAATATCATGTAAACTTACTGAGCATATTTATGGTCATAAAACGTATAGCGTCTATAAAGTATTCGCAGGTCTGCTGTATAAACGCGTGACTCGAACATCTAAAAATACCACAGATCAATCCTTATCTGTAAAGACACGTGTTTAACGCATTTTCGTTTAGATATTTTTGACGGCGGCTAAATTTCATCTAAAGATAAAACTACAATCAAACCTGTTTTAAGCGGTCAGTCAAAACAAAAGAAAGTGGCCGCTTAACAGAGGTGACCACTAAACGAAAGTTAAACATACAACAAAATGCAATAAGTAAGTGATATTAAAAACGGCCGCTAAATGCAGATTGGTCGCTTAATACAGGTTCAACTGTACATTTATATCATTTGATACATATATTCACATGATTTTTAATTTAATCCAGATTACAAAATATTTATAATAAAAAATATGTGATATACGATTTTTGATTGCATTTGCACTGTTGATCCAATTTATTTCTTGTCTATATGAATATGACACCATGCATTCTTTCCCTGTCACCGGTTAGTTTGAAAATAATTTGGTTTTCGTAAACGGGAATAGCATGATTTGCTTCAGCATATTTAAATACAGATCCTTTTTTTTTTTTTTTTTTTTTTTTTTTTTTTTTTTGGTGGGGGGGGGGCGGTGTTTGTTTGATAGTATGTTTATTGGGTTTAACGTCCCACTAGAAGTATTTAGTCATTTTGGAGAGATTTTGGCAACCCTGCAGTATCACGCCGTAGACATGTGGCATAATACCACACACAGTCAAATAATCCTGACATCTGACCAAACAGTCCTGGAAATACCCTTATTTAAGCTATACGCCAAGCAAGGGAACTATACCAGTACTTATTTTACTACTTTGGTATGTCGCGAGTGGGGATCGAACCCACGACCTCCCGATTCCGGGACAGGCGCTCTAATCACACAGCCACCAGGATCGGCTTAAAATTTGGTTATATATAATCGGGAATATTATGATATACTTAAAAATAAATACATTTAAATACAAATCCTTAGTTTATTTGGTTAAACGTCCTGCGACAATATCTCAGTCACTTGGAGACTACGTCTACCTGAGACAGATATAGTGCTTCCACACTGCAGTATCACGCCGTAGACATGTGACATGATACTACACTCAGTCCCATTATCCTGACACCAGGCCAACCGGTCCTGACACTACCCTTATTAGCTGCGCCAAGCTTGGGAGCTATACAGTTATAGTACCATTTTTAACGACTTTTGGCATATCCTTTAAATGCATTCTCTTCATGATATGTTACTATATCATATTTCAAGTTATGCAAAGTTTGCATACTGCACTGTGTAAATATTTAATCGAGACGCCAATACGCTTGAATATAGTCCGCACTGAACATGAAAGGTTTTGAATTAATAAAGAAATGCGTTTCTCAAAAAGCGTGGACACAATACATTTTATAAACTGCTTAATCGAGTATATGAAATGTATGCACCAAATATGACAATACACAAATTCGTCGACCGGTTCCGGTGGCCACGGGGTTAGAGCGTCCGCCCCGTAATCGGGACTTCGTGGGTTCGATCCCCGGTTCCTTCATGCTTGGCGCTCGACATATAAAGATAGCTCCAAATAATGTGACTGGGTGTAATATCATGTCATATGTCTACAGCGTGATAGTGGGGCAGCACAATATATGTCTGAAGTAGATATTGAAAAACTGGCGGTGGGACCAGACAAACAAACTAAATCGGTATATACATATATACCCAACAAAGGATATTGACCAAGCACTGACATGTTACCGAAATAATTTATACCCTTGATTGTCGCGTGAATTTATTTACAATGTATAAGATATGTATCAAGTATCGTTAGACGCTCCCAGGGTTTGTACATGTCTATACTTTGTAGAGTCGGGAATCGGTATACATATAAAAAAAGTTAAGTAAAATACAAATCAAATTCCCTTTAAAGGTAATGCTTGTCAAGTTTAAAAAAAAAAAAAAAAAAAAAAAAAAAAATTTCATTTTTTAAGAACACATTTACTAAACCATGTGATACATTGTGAAATGTGTAACCACGGTAATCCACCCCTATCTGCGTGCGATCAGTTTGTCGTATCGTATTACAGTCAGCTATGAAGCACGTATACTAATGTACAGTATAAGGTGGACATGAGACGGCCCTTAGGCAACTCCATAGCTGACTGTAAGCGATGGATGACATGAATTTTATGTATGTAATGTTCTGAACCCTTAAAACAAGATATTACGTTCCGACTGGTCGATGTCAGCTGCGGATATAGAGTTACGCGTGTACGCATGCGCGTACGCCTCAAAAAGGCTTGGATGTGAATGTGAATGGATGTATACAGGGTGAGAGAAATAAAGGCTGAATACATCATAGAATGATGTTTTTGCAAACAAACAAAAAAAAGACTGTCGCCTGTCTTTGTTATTTCATGATTAGATACTGAAATAAAGAAGGGGAAACTTTATAACTATATATTACCGGGTGTTGCTGTGCTGTTGTAATAAGAAGGAAATTTTGTATTCGATATGCGATCTTCAAAATGCAATTGTAGGTTAAGATTCTATTTTATTCAACGTCTGTTTATCATTTTGACGTTATTGTTGTGATTGTCAACGCATTCTTATAAAGTTAATTTTTGCAAATTTATCATGGGTCTACTGTGAAACAAGTTATTCTGAGTTATACTTATCACTCTCAACCCCTTCTTTCTGGTGGAAGCCATCGCCTCGAGGGTCTATTTCTTTAGAAAGAAACCAGTGCTAACCTGCTAGGTTGTTAGTGTTAAGAACAAGTAGCCACTGGTACAGTTTTGTGCGTTTTTTATTTGGTATGACGCTACCAGGGGTCGAATCCACAACCTCCCGCTCTACCACTTGAATTACCGATGCGGTAGTTTTTAAAGCTTTTGGTAGACTTTTAAATTTAGGTATCTATTAAATAGGCATATTAAGTTTGGGCGAATATACTTTTTAAAATCACATATCTATAATAATCTATATCGATGAACATTATGGACTGACAAAGAAAATATGGTGAAAGTTCTCGAATAAAATGACCACCCCTCGTATTAAGTACATGTGTCCTTTTTGGTTCGGTGCCTCGAGCGTCCACGTAATACTGTGTGCTACTTAGGCCCCTTCTGCCATGCATATATCTTGGTAATCATATATACTTATTGATTTAACATTTCACTCAAGTCTTCGTGTGCATTAAACAAACAAGATAGATATTCCTTGATCAAACTTATAATGCAAATCGCGGTCCTTATTGGATGAGATATAAGTTTTGTATGCAACATATTATCATGCTTATAGATCTACCTCAGCAATCAGCAGTGGGATTGACTTGAAATCTGGGACACTAGTCTATCAAGTCAAATAACACTTGACTTGCAATATATGGTCCCTTTTGAAGTAAGAAATTTCGGTTAAAGGTTTTGTGTACATCTAAATTTGGTTCAACTTGTAAGCAGAGCTGTCTTAGGGCAACCCTGGTTGTTTTTAACACCCCATTTTCCTACATGACTAAGATATAGAAACTAAATACAGTAGCTCGTGATGCCATGAATAAATTATTACCAAAGAGAGAGAATTCATATGTATACGTTCAACGCGATTATGAAAAATACACCACTATTACAACTTTAAGAACAGCAACAAATACGCGAGGGTTATCCTTGACGGCAAGGTCTAGATATAGTCATACTAATCAGAAAATGATTGCTAGCAAATACTATCGACGAAGAACAAAAAAAAATGGTACATGTATCCTCAAGTATTCATTTCTCGCCATATTGGTATTCTCGGGCTATGTACCCTAATGCAGTATTTCACCTCGAGTGTGGCGTAATTTTACAGGGAAACGACCGACAATTTGCAAAATTGATAGATCTTTGTTTCTAAACTGTTTCTTTGTTGAAAATGTTTTAGAAACAGAAAAAAAAAAATTCATTTAATAAAGAAGTACCAATTTTATAACATTTTCACTAATGCTTCTTTTTATCTTTTTTTTAAACCACCTGGTCAATCTACCGATATCACTCAGCAAGCAGCCGATGACAAAATTATGTAAACCAACATCTGTTCTTAAAATAATATAGGTTTGATTATGAATACACTTCTCAACAATCCTATGTACGGAAGTCATTCAGAGCTATATATATATAGTTGTTATTAATCTGATAGTAAAATTCACACTTGATAATTGTAATACAGCATCCCCTTTCAACCTCTGTATAGGGTTTTTACACCCAAAGTTGACTTGGTTCCCCTAAAATTGTGGGGACTCTCTATATGTAAAGATACAAAATGTAGGAAAATTAGAATTTTTGTACCCCTAGTTACAAATTCGGAGAGCACCCTATAATAAAATGGACACTGTGAGTGTGATAGTATTTCTTGTCCTCATTTGGATCTTCTTTAAATTTTCACACCAAACTGTTGTGTTAGGAAGAACACAGAACATCATTGCAACTTTTGTTTATAGATTTTGTCTCTATATGCGCACCATATTCGTGACAGACTCATTTTGAGTTCACTGTCGAGACGCCATTTTGGAAATAATATTTTTGACTGTTTTTGGATTTTAAATTGTGTTCAGTTACCACTGACAATATGTTACATTTGAAAGGAAGACATTAATGTATTTGATGGAATATTCAATATAAAAGTGAGGGACTGTTTTGTTCATTTTCCTTGTAATAAATTCATATGCTGGCGAGATCTGGATACTCCAGTGATCGAAAAACTAGGTCGACCATGTCAATATTTTATTGAATATGTTAACATATAACAACACCTATATGAAAGAAAACATTTGTAATGACTGTACAGGGTTTTGTGGCCAATCAATGCAATCGGCACCTGTGAGGATAGGTATTCTAGGTTCATCATTTAAGACAATGGTTAGCATTTTAGAACTGAAAACAGTCTATATGTCTGACATTTGTCGATGCGGGTCTATTAAACATGTACGCCATGCTCTAATTACAACGTGAATTGTATCGATCAACTCCTATACATACATAAACATATTTACAGGTCAAAAAAGTGCATACAGAAGAGATCTGTACACACTCAACAATACATGTACATCTAGCATGGCAGCTAAATCAAGGAAGTATACACACGTTAAGCATAGTTACACAAGCACCCGAAGAAATCAGACATGCTAGACAAAAACAAAAGCTTACCTGTGGGGGTAGCCATTATTTGCCAGTCAGGGTGAAACAGGCTTTTCCGATGAAAGCCGTAAACCGTGCTTAGTGTATTTTTATACTATGTCCCCAAAATAGCTTGTAATCTTTTGATAAAGGCGTTTATCTTGCCGAACTGTACACAAGCGATTTTGTTGACTCTTTAACGCTTCTAACTACACAGGTCTTCGTACTAGTTAGCTTTGTACTTTTGTTTTACGCACCAGAACGTCAGATAAATACTACTCCGTGCAGTGTTATTATTATTGATTGATTTCCTTCACACATGAGTGAATTCCACTCATCCAAACCATATATCATTAAATGAACATTACTTTTTTATATTTTTACACCTCAGATAACAGTTTACACGGATTAACATCCAGCCTGAATCTACTGTAGCCTTGTAGAAGCTTACGTCACTGCGGACGCAATGGTTATAAATTCGAAATTCCATAGGAACAAATTTCATGGCTTTCCATGGCGCAAAGTACTGATTCAACTAAGGATTAATCGAAATAGATACGAATCGTGTCAAAGAACTTGTTTCCCATTCGACGTTAAAAAATGCGGTAAAGTTAAACTAAATCACGATCGAAAAGTATAATCTCACGTGTATATTATGGAAATAGGGATCTAATTAGCGAACATCAAAACTTCAGTGTGACGTACATTGCAAGAGAATTAAATCGCTGAAGGCACCGGCGTGGTGATAGTCAGGAAAAGCATGCTGGTACGTGATTAAGGGCATGTTAAATCTCCCGGAAGTCTTCATCGGTTGTGTCTTCCCGCAAACGGTCAGAGATTCAATTAAAGAAAGAGTCACAATGGCCTTTGATAGCTCACATGAATATGCAACTAGGCACATGTTGGATTGTGACTAGCCACGTGAAATGTCTGAGAAGAACAATCTCAATGAGATAAACTCACTTATTCCGGGTTGATATATTCAGGCGATAATCTATAAATAAAGATCCTTATATGGGGATAATAGTTGTTTGTTTTGAATGTATATGGGTTATATCTCATAGAATAGTGATATAATTTCATTTTTTCTCGAGCGCGAAGCGCGAGTAAAATTGTGAAAATTGTATCACTTCGAGATGATATAAAACCCATATTCACTCAAAACAAACATTTTTTTTATGCTAACTGCTGCTACATTTCCTTTTAAGTAAAAAAGTAGTCCTGGAATATATATATCATCACACGGTGGGATATAGATTTTATCTCACAGTTAGCAAAAAATAAAATAGCATTCTTGTGTGAAAAGATTAAGCTGCTACACCAGTTTTATTTAGATACACAATCATACCCAAGTGTATATTTCAAGTGCATCAGCGTATCTTTATTTCTTTATCTATATTGCAATCATTGCATATATATAACAATTCCTTTGTGTAACAATTGTTACAAGTGAGGTGGGACCACACTTACCGGTATATGTATACATTCAAACCTTATTTTCTTACTTCAATTTAAGTGGACGATTTGATTTTTGTTTTATTCAGAGGCGAGTTGCTCACAAAAAAAAAGTTTTCATTGTCTGCTTCTTGGCTGGAGTTCCTTCCCCTTACACATTCGCCTCCGCATTTCAGGCAAAACGGTGGGACGTTCGAGAAGTGCAGATTACGTTTATTGTGTGTGCTTGAAAGAGGATAAATGCTGAAAAACAATGATGAAAATGACATAATTTATATAGGATAACTTTAAATTAATTTCTTCTACCACAAGGCTAGTATTGGGTAGTATATATCTAAATCAATAAAGCATTCTTGCCATCTGGGAGCCGCAAAATAAACATGCGCTACCGTTTCGTCAGGTTATAATTGGTAGGGCCTAAAGCTACAAACATCCAAATATTACAGTTTGATCAGTGGATACTCAAGAAAAAGATCTTTTTCCAACAGTCTGTTTGAGTTCAACAGTATTTAGTTATTTTCATTGACAAATGCCAATGAACTAGTGTTACAACGTACATCGAATATTATTTCATCAAAACTAAATGGCAAATGTGGTAAATGTTTTAAATTCAACATTTTTAAAGGGAACAATATCAAATCTGAAAAAAAAATGATATCAGTGTGTTTAATGATGATCCGATATTTACTAAATATTATTTGACCTTTGCGGACCCCAAATATTCCAAAATACGCCGTGCGGCTAATCATCTGCGGCGGCCCTAAAATTATTTTTGGTCGTGGTAAATGTGACTTAGGTATGAGTTACCTGAAAATTTCACCTCGTTAAGAAATCCTAGATCAACATAATACAATTTATTATTTTATTGGTCCTTCATACTTTTATAGATGGTCATAATTCTTATGCATGGGTTAAAGTTTTCAGGAATTTTCATGAAGTTTGGGTTTTCTGATTGCCAAATGACTTCTTATTCTATATAAACTATATAAACAATTGCTAAAATCATATTTTCAGGTGTGTTTTTTTTTTGTTGTTGTTGTTGTTTTGTTTTTTGTTGTTGTTTTGTTTTTTGTTGCTTTTTATGTCCAACATTTACCCATACTAATGTACGTACATTAGTCCAACAATTATCTCTTGTCCCATTTTCACCAACTCAAATTAGACCAAATGTCATTGCGGGCCTTCTAGGAAGAACCTGCTATACTTAAGACGGGTTGTCGAGGTGGTTAATGAAGAATTTGTGAGTCTTTCTTCGTAGTTAAAACGACGTTCTTTTTATATGAAAATTTGGGACAGTCTTTTTTTTCTTTTTTCTTTTTTTTGGTTACACTCAAACATTTGTTTTTATAACCGCCATAACCAATTTGAAATTGGGTGCATAGCTTTCTACATGATTAATTAATTTCCCTATTTAATCATGAAACACACCATTTTGAAACTTATAAGGTAAACATGTTCGGGTTGACAAAGCGATTTATTTTAAGATAGAGGATTCGGTATTTAGTAAACATATAATAGTAGACCGTAGCGTGGGATGACCCTAGTTGACATTTTTTATTGTATTTAAACAAAGATTTTTAACAAGTCTCAATCTCACAAAAGTACGTAACAAATTGTCCAGTTCAAGCAGTCACGTTTTCAGATATCTCCTTTTCTATTGAAGATATGTAAAAGTAATTTGTATCTTACAAAAAATTAATTACTCAAAATGACCTTTTTTTAAGAATGTTTTAATGTAAAATAGCAATGTACCTGCATGACGATAACTATATAAAGTGTGTTAATGTTTTTTTCTGCTACACTGGTTGAATTAGAATTTAGATCATAATTTGAAAGATTTTCAAAATAATTCTAAAAATGAATCCTTGTAGTACAGAGAAAGGATTATTTTATAACGTGGTTACATATTCCTCTGCGATCTTTACATACTTTTTTTAAAGTTTGCAATACTTAATGATCTCTTATGTGCTTAAACAGTATTTCCACTGGATTTAATGTTACAAGCTGGATTTACTGTTACAAGTTTCCTGTCTCTATTTAAGAGGTCTTTGTATTTATCGTCGCTAGACGTAGTTCAACCGTAGTCTAACACATCGTTTATTCGTGTTGAACATTACACCGACATTCGTTTGTGTATTAAACATATAAAGTGTTTCCTCACAGCGATATCACGCCGTAGTTAAGTAACATGATACCACACCCAGTCACATCAATCTGACACCAGGCCGAGCAGTCTTAAATTTACTTTTATATGCCGAATACAAAACAATACATGTATATATATCATCTTAACGACTTTTTGTATGTCACGACAGGGGATTGAACTCTAACCTCCCGCTGTCCTGGTAGCGTAGTGGTAATGCCCCCTCGCTTCTCACCAATGCGTCTCGGGTTCGATTCCTGGTCACGGGGTTGCAGTGGTCGTCCGTTCAGACACTTGCAGTGTCTCTGGGTCCTACAATAATGACCACCCACGCCGCCACCAGAGCTAATATAAGTTGTGATAACCTGTTTCGTAATCGATGTAAAATAAATAAAATTAAAACCTCCCGGTGATAGAGCGGTTGTTATATCAACTCGACTATCGGGACAAGGTCATTGTGACCTTTTGAGACGAAAACAAAATGACAGGTTGGACTTTTTATATAATACAGGTACAGACACCATTATAGTATAAATTTAATACCATTTAAAATTATATTCAACTAAGACTTGATAAGTTTATACATGCTTCGCTCGTTTATACTGTTTGACTTTACAGAACATGTGATCATAAAAATAAAAAAAAAACGTAAATGACATTTACGTCACTAAAATGATGGGCTTTCATTTTTAGCCCTAAACAAAGGCATTTTATCAATATTTCAATATTTTATCATAATGGCACATGATTAAGGTCCGATATTTTGGGCAGCTTGTTGATTAAGGCAAAGGCATATAGTCACGTGCATTTTAATCGGCCAGTGTTGTCCGCTAACGATAAAATGAGCAATACATTTCGGCTCTTCTTCGCGTAATAGTATTAAAGAAAAGGAAAAAGATAAAAAGCATATTTCTATACAGATTTTAGTCTGGGTAAAAACATGATTTGTACAAATGGAAATGGATCTATGAAATTATTGTTCTGCGCTTTCATTTCATCGATATCAGGTATTTATTTATCTATTTATTCATATGTGTCTTTTCTGCTCTTGTCCTTCAGAGTAAAATCGCATACAACTTTGACTTTAGAAGCGGACACTTTCCCATCTTGTATATATGATTTGACTTGAGTATTTGAGTTACCGTCGCTTCGACAGTATTTCAGTCATATAGCGACGTCCAGTTAATTACAGGTGGAGGAAGACCCCGAATGCACGGAGGCATCCGGGTAGAACTACCGACCTACCGCAAGCCAGCTGGAAGGCTTCCTCACATGAAAATCCGAATGATCCTGCCGGGATTCGAACCCACGCGGTGAGGGGCTGAGTGAGTGTCAAAGTATTTACCCTCCGGCCACGGAGGCTCCCTTGTATATATACTAACGCTACACATAACTACACTTAAGACCAGTCAGACATATTTTGTCAAAATAACTTAAATACAATATAATCTTGTGACAACTAATTCGATTAGAATCTAAATTATCAAACAATAAATAAAACATTTGGAAACACAATTACAGAGATTTGACATTGCAAGTTTTAGACGATATTTGTTGTTGTTTTGTAAGGTGAAAATAGATTTTTTTCTATGACTCTTAACTACTTTCAATAAATCATATATATTCACATATGTATTTCTATAACTGCAAATTACCAACAAATAAAAAATACCCTGTTTTTTTTAATACTTTTTAACGCCTTATCCGTCTTTTATCACGTGTCTTTCAAATTCCCTACAGGTTGCCTCAATTATACAATATTACGTCATATAATTGTTATCATCACTGGAGCCCGTCTTCAGTCAACGCGCCGTTACTTTAAGGTAAAGTCCCTGTACTGGTTCCGCTACATTTCAGACCTCATTGCCTTTTACGGAGATAACGAATGTTTCCTAATATTTCATTAGGGTACCTTGGTTATCTTGGTAGAGATTAATTGGTCCAAGACGTTGCGGAACCATTACAGGGACCTTACCTTAAAATAGTCATGGAGGAAACGTTTGTACCGACAATAAACTTTATTTCGTTGCATTTCGGGCAATTACGGCTTCAAAACGTTGTTTTTCGTCACTTCCTGTAAAAAAAATAGGATAAATTTAAAAGAGAAAAAAAAAAAATAAATAAAGAAGTTCAGTCGACCTACCTACTCTTTTTTTTTTCGTAGATGTTAGTGCAAACAAACAACTTTTGTTTTTGCATTAGAGAAAAGAAAATGACAACATGTATCTCCTATGATGTATGGTATAACATTATATTTCACGAATACTGTAAAATCATTCATTTTCCATGTGAGGAAGCCTTCCAGCTGGCTTGCGGTAGGTCGGTGGTTCTACCCGGGTACCTCTGTGTACTCGGGGTCTTCCTCCACCTGTAATTAGCTGGACGTCTCTTTATGATTGAAATACTATCGCAGCGACGGTAAACTCCAATACAACAACAACAACATTCATTTTCGTTGATGTTCAAGAAAACGCGAAATATATATATAAACAATATTCATGTGGATTAATATTCAGTTTTAATTTAATTTGGTGATACATCACGCTGAAAATCTTTAAAATTCAAATATCAAGACCAAGGACCTTTTGAACAGAGATAAAAATAAAATGTAAAATCCAGTTGAAAAAAAGTGTATAGACACGCAGCAGATCATTGAATTTTACAAACTTTCAAAGAAGTATTGAAATATCACATAATAAAATGTAACCATGTTATAAATTAATCATATTTCTAATGCAAGGAAATATATTCAGTTTACATTATTATAAAAATAGTTTAAATAGCAATGAGGCAGAAAAACAACAAAATTTAAAAAGTTCATTTTCATGCAGGTATTTTTCATTTACATTAAACTTTTTTTTCTATTTGTTTACTTATTAAAAAAATAAGGTATCATTTGATGTAATGTAATGTTCAATAGTGAGATATACTTAACTTTCACAAATCTACAATAGAATGGGAGATACTTGAAAACGTGACTTTGCTTGATAGGTATTTCTCTAAACGAGTACTTGCACACAAAACTATGCCTATAAGTACGTTGAAAGTCTTCATAACAAATTGTATATTTCATTTATTTCTTGCAGTTATTGCTGCACGATGAGGTCTAAACGTA
>CM037792.1:38008743-38058743 GCA_021229015.1 Solen grandis
TCAACCAACCCAATGACCGCTTTCATTTCTTTCTTCAAATTAATATATTTTCATGAATTAGCCCTATAAAGAAAAAACATGAATAGGTCATGTTTGATAACGTACTCACTTGAACTTTTCTGCGCATGTCAAGGCACGGCAATATTACTTATTTAAAGTTAATATGTCCACTCTTATGGTTTCTTTTAAATGTATTTTGCTTACAAATCAATGTTGTCATAAACAAGTGACACAACATAAATTCCTTAAGGTATGCTTTAGATTGCCACAATACTCATGACGCTGAAGCGCGAATACGTATTTAAATGAATGATTTTAATATTTCAACCACGGCAAAATCAAGTGACTAAAGAAAAGTATCTGTTTTGGAAGGACATGATTAGCTAACGTTCTATTAATCCAGAAAAAAAATATATTCGAGAATGTGAACAGGTTTGTTTTCACATTTTCAAGTAAGCGTTCCATCAAACATGAATATCTGCCATGTTTGATGACGTAATAACTTTAAATTTTCAAACCCTTATGAACGTACTAATTTCGACATTTTTGAAAAGTTTAAGTTCATTGATCTAATTGGCGATTTTATATAAATTTTTAAAATAATTCTTGTTTTAGTATTCATGACGTCATAACCACGTGACAAATCAAACATGCAGTATGCATCACTTCAATTTTAACTCTATAAATTCTCAAGATTTCAATTAAGACTGATTCAAAATTCATGATACCAGAGCAAGAGAAATGTTAAAAAATGCCTTTTTGTCTTTTTAATGACGTCATAACCACGTGACGTAAAAGAAAATCATTCAGAAAAAAGAATGTAAACCTCCATGCCGATATGCTATCCAATGTTCATGCTTCTAACGCATCAGGGGGCTTTGTAACATTAAAATGTAATTTAAGGACCAAAGTTCGAATCTCAGTTTTGCCATGAAATCTTTATATTTTCGAATTTGGAAATTTGAATGCCACGGTGCAAATCTACATCCTAAAATACATCGTCTGTGAAAATATCAATATAATCGGACCGAAATTGAAGGCTCTAGAGCGCGAACAAAATTTTGAAGGTGACGTCAAATCTGACGTCATTTAACGTCATTGAAAATTAAAAATAAATGAATTTATAAATTTAAAGATTTTAATCGCTACAATACAATTTTCAAAAAGATTGAGTCAAAAGTCTTGATACCAGAGGGAAATAAATTTTTTAAAAAGTTGCTTTTTGTCGTTTTTATGACGTCATAAACACGTGACTTAAGAAAAAATCCTTTCAGAAATAGAAAGTAGACCTCTAGGCCGATATGCTGTCCAATTTTCATGCTTCTAACGCATCAGGAAGCTTTGTAACATTAAAATCTAATTTTAGGACCTAAGTTCGAATCTTGGTTTTGCCATGGTATCTTTATATTTTCGAATTTGGAAATTTGAATGCCACTGTGCAAATCTACATCCTAAAATACATCATCTGTGAAAATATCATAAAAATCGGACCAGAATTGAAGCCTTTAGAGCGCGAACAAACTTTTAAAGCTGACGTCAAATCTGACGTCATTTGACGTCATTAAAATTAAAACTGCGTGAAAAAACATTTATTGGGCGAAAATTTAAAGATTTTAATCGCTACAATACAATTTTCAAAAAGATTGAGTGAAAAGTCATGATATAAGAGCGAAATAAATTTTTAAAAAAGTTGCTTTTTGTCGTTTTTATGACGTCATAATCACGTGACTTAAGAAAAAATCCTTTAAGAAATAGAAAGAAGACCTCTATGCCGATAAGCTGTCCAATTTTCATTCTTCTAATGCATTAGGTTCCCTTGTAACATTAAAATATAAATTTAGGACCTAAGTTCGAATCTTGGTTTTGCCATAAAATCTCAATTTTTTCAAATTTTGAAATTTGAATGCCAGGGTGCACATCCACCTTCTAAAATACATCTACTGTGAAAATATCATAAAAATCAAACCAGAATTGAAGGCTCTAGAGCGCGAACAAACTTTTGAAGCTGACGTCAAATCTGACGTCAATTGACGTCATTGAAAATTAAAAATTATTGAATTTAAAAATTTGTACTTTTTTGTCGAAGCATTTTAATTTTCATGTTGCTTGACCATTGGCAACATATATAAATTAACTCTTGAATTAGGTTGGAAGAAGAAGAATAATAATAATAACTAGAAGTCGTTTGTTTAAGATACAAACGAAGCGGCTTTCCGTTTGCTTATTTCAAAGGTGTTGAATATATAAGTTAAAACAAAGAAATGGAATAATGTTGGCTAATAATGTTTAATTCAATACGTAAATCATCATAAATATATACTTATGTTCAAAATTAAGCTTTATTTTTTATTATTTTTTTCATTTTCATCTTCTTAGGAAGATATTGAGAAAGCATATATATGGACGTTATTTGATTACGCAACAGTTTACTATCATGCAGAAAAAAATACTAATACAATCCTCAAGTTTTTTTTCTTACGTTAGTCAATCAATTTTAATTTTTCTTTTTATTCTTTATTTAATATCTTTTTCTTCGTAAGCATATTACTTAACAAATATTCATTGCAATTTGACCCACAATTGAAATTTTAAAAAAGAAAAAAAATACTTTGAAATCCATGACTTTCAACCTTTAAATTGATTGAGTTTTACATTTGCAAAATTAGATAGAAACAAAGGCAGAGGTGTTATGAAAATACTTTCTTATTTCTATGTAATTAACGTTATAAACGTCTTGAAACTTTCAACCATTCATTTGCTTTATATATTTGCTTATTTTTACAGATTTAGAAAAAGAAACCGTTAAACATTTAGAAAAAATAAAAAATCAATAGGAAGATCTACATGTATTTGTCATTTTCTTAAGGTTTGCAGAAAGCCGTCAAAGCAAATGCAATAAGTTATCCATATAGGTTTTCTGGCTCTAGTATAATTTTACTAATTCATCGTAAATGCGACTCTTTTAGAAAAAAATGTACCACAATTCACTATTCAACGCAGGCACTCTTTCCTGCAAACGAACAATCGGATCTTGCTCAACCAACCCAATGACCGCTTTCATTTCTTTCTTCAAATTAATATATTTTCATGAATTAGCCCTATAAAGAAAAACATGAATAGGTCATGTTTGATAACGTACTCACTTGAAATTTTCTGCGCATGTCAAGGCACGGCAATATTACTTATTTAAAGTTAATATGTCCAATCTTATGGTTTCTTTTAAATGTATTTCGCTTACAAATCAATGTTGTCATAAACAAGTGACACAACATAAATTCCTTAAGGTATGCTTTAGATTGCCACAATACTCATGACGCTGAAGCGCGAATACGTATTTAAATGAATGATTTTAATATTTCAACCACGGCAAAATCAAGTGACTAAAGAAAAGTATCTGTTTTGGAAGGACATGATTAGCTAACATTCTATTAATCCAGATAAAAATATATTCGAGAATGTGAACATGTTTGTTTTCACATTTTCAAGTAAGCGTTCCATCAAACATGAATATCTGCCATGTTTGATGACGTAATAACTTTAAATTTTCAAACCCTTATGAACGTACTAATTTTCGACATTTTTGACAAGTTTAAGTTCATTGATCTAATTGGCGATTTTATATGAATTTTTAAAATAATTCTTGCTTTAGTATTCATGACGTCATAACTACGTGACAAATCAAACATTTCTTGCAGTATGCATCACTTCAATTTTAACTCTATCAATTCTCAAGATTTCAATTAAGACTGATTCAAAATTCATGATACCAGAGCAAGAGAAATGTTAAAAAATGCCTTTTTGTCTTTTTAATGACGTCATAACCACGTGACGTAAAAGAAAATCATTCAGAAAAAAGAATGTAAACCTCTATGCCGATATACTATCCAATGTTCATGCTTCTAACGCATCAGGGGGCTTTGTAACATTAAAATGTAATTTAAGGACCAAAGTTCGAATCTCAGTTGTGCCATGAAATCTTTTATATTTTCGAATTTGGAAATTTGAATGCCACGGTGCAAATCTACATCCTAAAATACATCTTCTGTGAAAATATCAATATAATCGAACCGAAATTGAAGGCTCTAGAGCGCGAACAAAATTTTGAAGGTGACGTCAAATCTGACGTCATTTGACGTCATTGAAAATTAAAAATAAATGAATTTATAAATTTAAAGATTTTAATCGCTGCAATACAATTTTCAAAAAGATTGAGTCAAAAGTCTTGATACCAGAGCGAAATAAATTTTTTAAAAAGTTGCTTTTTGTCGTTTTTATGACGTCATAACCACGTGACTTAAGAAAAAATCCTTTAAGAAATAGAAAGAAGACCTCTATGCCGATATGCTGTCCAATTTCCATGCTTCTAACGCATCAGGGGGCTTTGTAACATTAAAATATAATTTTAGGACCTAAGTTCGAATCTTGGTTTTGCCATGGTATCTTTATATTTTCGAATTTGGAAATTTGAATGCCACGGTGCAAATCTACATCCTAAAATACATCATCTGTAAACATATCATAAAAATCGGACCAGAATTGAAGCCTTTAGAGCGCGAACAAACTTTTAAAGCTGACGTCAAATCTGACGTCATTTGACGTCATTAAAAATTAAAAATAAATAAATTTATAAATGTAAACTTTTTAATCGCTGCAATACAATTTTTAAAAAGATTGAGTGAAAAGTCATGATATAAGAGCGAAATAAATTTTTAAAAAAGTTGCTTTTTGTCGTTTTTATGACGTCATAATCACGTGATTTAAGAAAAAAATCCTTTAAGAAATAAAAAGAAGACCTCTATGCCGATATGCTGTCCAATTTTCATTCTTCTAACGCATTAGGTTCCCTTGTAACATTAAAATATAAATTTAGGACCTAAGTTCGAATCTTGGTTTTGCCATAAAATCTCAATCTTTTCAAATTTTGAAATTTGAATGCCAGGGTGCACATCTACCTTCTAAAATACATCTACTGTGAAAATATCAAGAAAATCAGACCAGAATTGGAGGCTCTAGAGCGCGAACAAACTTTTAAAGCTGACGTCAAATGTGACGTCAATTGACGTCATTGAAAATTAAAAATTATTGAATTTAAAAATTTATACTTTTTTGTCGAAGCATTTTAATTTTCATGTTGCTTGACCATTGGCAACATATATAAATTAACTCTTGAATTAGGTTGGAAGAAGAAGAATAATAATAATAAGAAGAAGAAAAATAAACATAACAAACCCTATACGTTTTCCGCAAGTTTGCGGAAAGCCGTAATAATAAGAAAAAAAATAAACATAACAAACCCTATACGTTTTCCGCAAGTTTGCGGAAAGCCGTAATAAAATTGAGTGGAACAAGACGATAATCATCATTAAATGGATTGTCACATAATAAATGACATACATAATTTATTAAGAAAAAGGACAACAACATTTTTTTAACCTATTCATGCGATGAAACAGGAATGAAGCAACAAAATCCAAAAAGGTAAGCCTAGCAAACATGAGGTAGAAGATGCCAAAAATGTGGAACGTGCAGGGGCTAAATTAAGTATGGTGACAAGTACAAAACACAGGCAATTTATAACGCAATATACACAGACAATTGAAGAAAATGCCAAAGTGATATATCTTTCCTCTTTTGTAGATTCTAAACATTGGCTGTTTATTGAAATCGATGTAGCTTCCAGAGTATCGCAAGTTAAGCAAGTGTACCTTCCGATCAAAAATAGACATCGAAGGTAACATTACGAAGTTTCGCTCATGCAGAGCAGTATATATTTGAAAAAAAAGTATTTCCGATTGGTTATGAAAACCTAACAAATACTTACATAATAACACTGTTGGCTTAACTATAATTCCACAATGGATTAACTCAAAGATACTTAAAAAAATCTTATCCTTTGATACAATTCCTGCGACAACTATTGAATAAAGGGAGATACTTGATACGACAACCAATCTAAAATAGTACATACTACCTGTACATTTAAAAAACAAAATTTAATTATACTAGAAAGAAAATAATTCCCTTGTTATTTCCAAAGTTCTGACAGACCAAAATTATCGCTCGTGTAAACCCGAGGTATAAGTGAGCGTATTATTTCCTAAAAGAATACCTTAAAGACAAGCATGTAAACTATAGTAAAAACACGATGGAAAATTATCAATTCAAATGAAAAACACATTTTTCTTATATAAAAGCTCATAATATGGACAGTAAAAAATATAGGACTGTAATGTGTCAGCTAATTTTTAAAATTCCCAACAGTTTATCAGTTTGACGAAATCATTATATAAATAAATCATACATCAACCATTCTTGAAAAAGGTGCCATCTCGATACTCTGCGTTAGTATTACTTTTTGTTTAAATACTGAATATAAATACTTACATAAATGATAGAATATATAAGTATATTTTCTCAAGGGTTACTCGTGCTAGATATATATTTGGTTCAGTCTTTATGAATGCCTAATTGAATATGAATCAATCAGAACAAAATACAAGAGCACAAAGTCAGCATCACTGTCTCTCCAATTCAACAAAAGTTGAAAAGTTGTCAAATCAATGACAAAATATATATATAATTGGTTATGGCAGATACCTGGGCACTGGAAAACATCGTTACAACGTTTTCAAGATAGAAATCGAGACAGTTAACTGTCTCATTACTAAATACATTTATACATTTAATTTGTGTTTCGTCCAAGTAGGCCTCAGATAGGCTATTCTTGACGATGTTTAATTCCTTACTTGTCAGGGACACATATTCGCAGATAAAATGGTCCTTTAGCAGGTTTGCTGTATCCATACAGGGACGTTGAGTTGGTAATGTTACTAACCTTCGCATGTTTATAGGAGCATCATTGGTGAAATGGGCAGTAACATTGATGACCGTGTTGGTAAAATACAACGCTAATATTTGGTTCTGCATATTTCGAATAGTTGATTTAATGTCCTCATTATCACATGGTGACACTAATCAGAGGTATATTTCAAGTCTTAACGTGGTGTTCCGAAAACGTGTTTGAAGATGTTTTTGATATATATATATATATATAGCGTTATTCTGCAGATATCACATTTTTCTACTTTTTAAATGTTTATGCATGTAATTACCTTTTGTGCTCGAATTTGGTCAATAATCATAGATTCCTCAATCTGGGATTCCACTGTTACCAATCGGAAGTAACCTTTAAAAAGCAATCCTTCAATGCCATTTTAGAGTTTAAGGAATCTTCCAAAATATGGTATCTGATATGGCAGGCATGTTAGGGACCTCAACAATCCCTGAAAACAAGCAAATCAAACCAACTTCCCACTTAATACAAATCTAAAAATACATGTGCTAAATTTTTAAGGCTCGCAATATATGAATCACAAATAATACTATATTGAAAAAATGACAATAAAGCATAAAATTATCTTTTTAAATATCTTCTAGGTGTCTATCTTCCCATGCGTGTTCAGTTACACACATAAAATGTTCTAAATTTAACGGTCAACACAGCTGATGTCACCACAATGCCTGTATATGAACAAATCTATTCATTAATTTTAAAAGAAAATATATACTGACAGCTCAATATTACGCATATGAACTGATATACTATTGTTCAATATATCTACGCGTTATACATTGTTATCTTTCACATATTCATCTTTTAGACATTTAGTCTTCGTTATCAGACAAAACAATAAGGGCGTATTTCTTAGATACGGTTACCATGGATTTGCAAACATAGTTTGCAAACAAACAGGGTGACCTATCAATAGTTTTACATTTTCGAATTCAGCGAGATTTTTAAATAACATGCGAAAATCAGAAAATTCTATTGAAGAAAAGAACTGTAACATAGGCCCTTAACATCTAACATTGTACGAAATCACGACATACATGATATCCAAAGTGCGGGTCATATTCTTTGGAACGTTCACATAGTCTGTTCAAAGTTCGGCTTTTATCATGGGCGCTAAAAGCTGTCTTAATATCAAGATTATGAGAAGGCTGGTCCCTGACCTCCCCAAAGTTGGCGAACAATTGATTTTGAGGCATCATAACTGAGGGAGTATTACACAGGAAACAAAATACATTCCTGAAACTTTGGTAGTTACCACTCCAAAATATTATGATCTACAGTGGAATGGAACAAATAATATGTATATAATTTTAAATGTCTTTATAAGTAGTATTAAGTTATATATTTATATATATACAGGATTGGATGATCAAATGAAGTTTATTTCAATGACTGCGGTCCTTTTGCCTGTCTCCTTCCAATTTATCCAATATATAAATACATGAATAAATGAATTAATATCATACATATACTTTTTAAGGGTTTCTCGTGCTCGATATATATTAAGTTCATTCTTTACGAACGCATAATCGAATATAATTCAATCAGAAGAATATACAATGGCAAAATGTTAGCATCACTAAAACACTGACATACATACACTTGGGTATGGCAGAAAGCTGGGTACTGGAAAACATTGGTACAACGTTTGCAAGATAGAAATCGAGGCAGATGCCAACTGTCTCCTTAGAAATAACAAATACATTCATTTGTATTTCGTCCCAGTAGCCCTTAGATAGCCTATATTTGATAATGTCATATTCCTTTGTTGTCAAGGACACGTATTCGCATTTGAGATATTTGCTTAGTAGTTTTGATTCACCAATACAGGTAGGATATGATCGTATGTTTGCTAACACGGGCATGTATCCAGGGGCATCGTTGGTGTAATCTACAGTAACATTGATGATAGTGTTGGTAAAATACAATGCTAACATTTGGTTCTGAATATTTTTAAAAGACGATATAATATAATCATTATGACAAGGTGACACTGTGCGGAGATTTAATTCAAGTGCTAACATGGTGTTCGAAGATATGGTTAAAGATGTATTTGAAGATATGTTGGATAAATATAGTTCCATACTGCAAACATCACATTTTTCAATTTGAAATACTTTTATAATTTCCTTTCTTGTTCGAGTTCCATCAATAATCATGGGTTCACCAAACTGCGATCCCTCTGTTACCATATGGAAGTAAGTTTTAAAAATAATTCCTTCGATGTCCTTGTAGAGTGAAAGGCATCTTCCAAAATATTGCATCTGATATGGCCGGCATGTTAGGTTCCTACACAGATTCTGAAAACAAGCAAAGCATATCATCTTTCCTCTTAAAACAAGTCTAAAAGAATATAGGCGAAATTAGTTAATCATACTCGGTTCTTCTTTTTGCACATTTTTGAGAGCACGCGAAATATCAATACATAGAACTTTTTTATGAATTGCATGAGAAGCAATATTTTGTTTAAAATATCTTCACATGCCTATTCAGTTACACACATACAGTTCTCTGAATGTAACGGTCAACCCACAGTGACTAACACAAGAACTGTAAATTGCCGATTGTTACAGAATAGTGTCAAACCAGCAATATTCAGTCCAACTAACAAGCAAATTGAAAATATTTTTGTAAAATAGAAGAGTCCAAAGTTTGTGAACGAACAATTAATATCCTGTTGATGACTCGATGGCAAACACTGAATGTCCAACTTGCTTATTTTTTTACAAAATGTTACAATCTCAACATCACAGCATTTACAATAAAAGGGGTTTCTGTTTATGTGAGGAAGTTAGGTTATATTCCAATAAGTCGTTACCGATTTAACAGAATACAATGGTGTTAGTACAAATAAGCTTGGTTATGGAAGCACTGTGGACTCCAATACATGTAACAAATGAATTCATGTGATTTTCAATGTTCAATGTACACAAACGTTGTCTGCAACATCTTATTCGTTACTGACGATGCCCATGAGGGCCCGAGTCGCTCTACTGTAAATCATTTCAGTAACTTCTTATTCTACTATGCAGAACTACTGTATAGAGTGGAATGGAAAAGAAACAGAAACAATAGGGCCATGATGGCCCTGAATCGCTCACCTAATTATAAATGAGCAACATATGTTGGATTTTTCATATTGACCCCACATAACCCAATTTTGAACTTGTCCAAGATTTTATGGAGACAAACATTCTGACCAAGTTTCATGAAGATTGGCATAAAAATATGGCCTCTAGAGTGTTAACAAGCAAAATTGTTGACGTCGAACGACGGACGAAGGGCGATCGCAAAAGCTCACCTTGAGCACGTTGAGCTCAGGTGAGCTAAAAATTGTCAACTATGATTTCACAACTATACTCTTCAGTACATGTAGCTTCTAAACATCGAACTACCCTACTTGCCATGGCTAATTATTCCATCATTAAAGGAATCACAACTTCTGAAGGTAGATCTAAACAGAGCACTACAAATTGTTTTTTTCATCATTTTAAATAGGATTTATGTTTATAATAATACAAACAATCAGTGCAAGTTTCAAAAGAATTTGATGGAAAACAAGAAAAAGTAATGCAAACAATCTGTGCAATTTCAAAAGCATCCGATGAAAAATGTGGAATGAATCACGTTTACAAAAATTTCAAATGGCTCCTTTTCCAACATTCTTTGTGAATTGTTTCATTTTCAAAAGAGTTAACCCTTAACGTGATACAAATGATCTTTGCAAGATTCCTAACGTGATACAAATGATCTTTGCAAGATTCCAAAGAATCAGGAGAAAAATTTGGGATTTATTGTGTACATGAAAAGATGTTAACGAAAATTTAAAATATTTGACCAATTTTCTTTACTTTCTTTAGGGTTAATTCTTATAATGCTGATACAAATGATATGTGCAAGTGCAAGAATCAAAAGAATCAAAAATGGGAAGAAAATAATGTTAAATTATTTATCTGGTATCACAATAAATTTAAAATTATCTTGTTATTTTGAAATTTACATGAAATCCGCCATAAATTTCTAGAAAAAAATTCCACATAATTATCTGGTAAGTGGTGGCAGTTCTAAAGAAATCATCACTAACTACTTTGTTAACCCTTTAAAAAGCATTGTTGGAATTGACCATTTCACACAATGTTTTCAATCTTTTTGATAAGTTTCATTAATTGAGCCACATTTTATTTGTCGTCTGCATATGTTTTCAATATGGAAAAGTATTAGTTTTGTCGTGTGGTGAAGAGTTAAAGAAGTGCCCACTTTTGGGACTCCCCAATAGATGAAGGAGGAGCCTTTCAGAGTCATCCCTACTCCTGACCCTTCTTATTCTTTGCCCATTGTTTGGAGCTGGGAGGCTTTGCTGTCCAGCTCCCTCATGTACGTATCTATCTCAGGTGAGCGCCAAGTCAACCTCTTAACAACAAAGAACTCCTCCTCGTCTGAAACTACCTCCTCCTATGAGGACAAAGTCTACCGTCAAACTTTTGAACCTTCTGTCTCTCCTCACTGGTGTACAACGACTTTCTCTTCAAGGCCTGCTGCCTGCGAATCATTTTCTGAAAGATATTTAGACATCAATGACAATTTGTAGCCTGTTTTGTTTATAAAATTTATCAACAACTTTGGATGTTCAAAGTTCTAAACTGTATGGTATATGTGCACATAAATGAGCTGGCAAGCAAAACTGAGTCTATATTCGGAGATAAATCTGTAGTATTTAGCATAGGCCCAGACTGTGTGAGAAGCAGTCTGGTTAGTGGATCTTCAGCAGTTGATCCTTACTAGCCTTTGCTGCTCAGGTTTTCTGAGCATATGCTGGTCATAGATGTCAGAAATCCCAATAGCGATGAATTAATCAATAAGATTTCATTTCTGTAGCTTTCTGAACAACTACTGTATATTCAAATAGCTAATAAATTCTGGACCTTACACTTTAAAAAAGAAGAGGGCCATGATGGCCCTAAGTCGCTTCCACAACACTTCCTATCATATATATATATGTTTGGATATTGTTTCAAAACTGTCAGGTTAAATTAATAGCCCTTGCAAGCTCAGTTGGTAGAAATCCATTTCCACCCTGGCCGGCACTGTAATTACCTGCAATATTTTTTCATGTATTACACACAAACAATACTTCGAAAAATATAATGCATTTCAATGCAATACACATTACCTTTTTAATTACCCCAAGCCTGTTGGTAGTACTGGTTCTACCCAAGAAGATCATACTTAATCAAGTCAGTGAATAAATAACTTATTGTGTGCCATTCAAATATGTTATGATTATTATCAGTTTTAGTTTCTTAAAGTCTTACACACAGGTATAGTTTCTTGTTAGGCCTTCTTTCCTATGAACCAATTCAATCAAACCGAATTGGGTGCATGTCTGATATTTTGCATGTGTGATTGTTTATATTTCAAAGCCAGATTTACATGAATATTTATCAGTTTCTGAGAAGACTTAAAATAAATACACTTCCCAATGCTAAAAAAAACTAAAATTGTACAAGGTAAACTAAAATGGCAATCCAGAGGCTTGAATGGGCAATCCAAAAGTTCCTTGATCTTTTATTTTTGATATCAGCCAACTATTAACTTGAACAAACAAAATATGTACATAATAATAATATATTTATGATAATACTATTTTAATTTTCGTCTAAGAATCAAGATCCTGAACCTTGCAGCTTCATGTACTATGATATTGTAGATTGCCTCTTACAACCCAAAGATCTGCATAGGCAGACAAAACATGTTGTGTGAGGTACAGGGCGATATATCCCTCCCATCACACCCCTTAATGTTCCCAGATTGTGTCGGACATGACATGTGTGAGGTACAGGGCGATATACCCTCCCATCACACCCCTTAATGTTCCAAGACCGTGTCAGACATGACATGTTGTGTGAGGTACAGGGCGATACACCCTCCCATCACACCCCTTATCTTTCTGAAACTGTCGGACAATATATGATGTGTGTGGTACAGGGCGATACATCCCAATGTTCCCAGACTGTGTCGGACATGACATGTGTGAGGTACAGGGCGATACACCCTCCCATCACACCCCTTAATGTTCCCAGACCGTGTCAGACATGACATGTTGTGTGAGGTACAGGATGATACACCCTCCCATCACCCTGTGAGGTACAGGTCGAAACATCCTCCCATTACACACCTAAATATTCCAAGATATGTGTTAGACAAGTCATGCTGAGTGAGGTACAGTGCGATACACCCTCCCATCACACCTCTTAATGTTCTGAGATGGTGTCGGATAAGACATATTTTGTGAGGTACAAGGCCATACACTTCCCCCACCCCCATCACACCCAAAACGTTCTGAGGCAGTGTTTGACAGTACTTAACATGCGAGAAAGACAGGCTATAACAATGTATCTGAACTAAAATGCTGCTATAAATGTACAATTGGTCTGTTAAAAAGGGGGGTCTATAATTAATTTCTCAGGCTCAAAAGAGGGAATATTCTAGCGGGATGTAAGTACCAAAGCATATATAGAATGTAGAACTATTACTGGAAGTGATTAATAACCCCATTTTAAATTTTGTTGTCATAGTTTATTTTTTGCTTCCTTGTCTTGATTAATAATCTAATAAATAACATTTATGATGGAGGCGCCATTTTGAAATTAAGAATTTTTTGTCACACACATACATATTAATTTAAATGGGCAACAAATATAGCAAATGGTCCCGATTGTGTTTAACAATGCAGATAAGGCTGTCGCAATAGAAATCTGCAGCCTCATTTGCACTGCAGCTGACAAGAACTTTTAAAGAAATGTAAGCACAATGAGAGAAAAACAAAAAGAAACATTATTACCACAAAGGACACTTTAATCATTTAATTTGGTAAGTATCATTACATTACTAAATAACCAAATAAAGTGTTAAATAAAGGTGACCCACCGACCCATATATATATATATATATATATATTTTTTTTTTTATTAAAGATGTGAAGTCATCATCATAGAAAAAAAGGGTTAAACGCAAAGGTTGCTCTAAGGTGTGACAGACAGATGCACAGACCGAAAACCTACAAAACCTACATGCCCCCAAATGGAGTTGGTGGGGTATAAAAACATATCTGAAAGGGGAAAATCAGATAAAGGATCATAAAGCAAAATAATGATCGAACCCATGGCCAGGGATCAAGACTAGACTATTTGAGTTTACCGTCGCTTCTACAGTATTTCAGTCATATAGCGACGTCCAGCTAATTACAGGTCGAGGAAGACCCTGAATGCACAGAGGCATCTGGGTAGAACCACCAACCTACCGCAAGCCAGCTGGAACGACCAGGGATCAAACCCACAGCTTCCCATTCTCGAGAGAAAACACCCTTACTACTGGGGACGGTGTGCAAGGAAAACTGCCTGTTTAATAATTGATCAAAATACAGTTGGAATTGACATTCTTACTATAAATATGCACTTCATAATTTTTGGGGGTAAAAATTTAACCTTCAGTGTTCTTCAACAGGGATCCAATGGCTTTCTCGACATCGGTCACTGATGAACCATTAGCACATCATGTTGAAACACGACACTACAAAAGCATCTTTTCAGCATCATCCATGATCCTGTTGAAAAAAAAATGAATATACAGTCTAACCTGTCTTAAGCAGTCAGTCAAGGGAACAAGAGAAATTGGTGGTCACTAAAGTAAAAAGAGGTTAAATATATAACAAAATGCTAGTTTAGTAAATTTGCAACTGACTGTTAAATGCAGTTTGTCTGCTTAAAACAGGTGACCACTAGTATATGTTCAACTGTATGTGTATGTGTGCAATCAATACATAAGTATGCATTATGCACATAAGATTAAAGAATGATTTGCAATTAAACACATGCTGCAATAATTTTGACATATACCAATTAACTACCATGGAATAGGTAAAGGTAGTAGCATTGAGGATGTCTAATGTTGTTCTTTGACATGTAACAATTTAGTTTTCAAAGATTTAACATTTATTTCTTTGACACTATAAAGATCATTTCAAACTGCAAAAAAGTTTGCAAAGTTCCTTAGAATTTTTTTTTCTCTCCAAAAACGTATCTATAATAAGAGTGGTAACATGGTTTAAATCACCAGGATCCAAATATGCGTTGTTTTCAAAGTGGACCAAAACATTGTAGAACATGTTGCTACAGCAAGGCTGTTTCAGCTGAAGAAAAAAAGTTATATAAATCAGATGTCATTTCATTAAAGCCATGACAATAACTATAATACAGGCTCAATTTTGTATAGTATTCAATGTCATAGCCAGCAGATGTTCGACATTCACTGTGACATTCAAGCAGTGATTCAGTGGGATTCAACAAAGGAGTAAACAATAGAGATTATTTTTCTTTCAAACTTATTTTCTACAAGATAATCCAACAACAATATTATAGTGTAAACCGAAATGTTTTTTTTTTATTTTATTGCAGATATTGTAGATAACACATTTCATAACATATATATGGAATGTCTACAGAACATTTTTTCTTTAAAGTCATTTTTTGAATTATAGTCGAAGTTAACCGAGGCCGATCGATTCGTTATTTATTAGTTCCCCGAGAGATTAATTTGCACATTGCGTGCACAAAAATAAATTCCGGGAGTCAAATTAAACTAAAAGAATTGAGACTCAACAAAACATAGAAAATGTAATGATCTACAATTAGGTTTGTTTAGGCCATCGACGGGCAATAAAAAAAAAAACTAGCCATCTCTCGCCATTTGCACACGAAGGAATTCAACTCTAAGGATAATTTGAAAGAAATATTTCACTACCAACATAATTTATACTAATATTTTTAATGAACTGTCTTACCTTTATAATAAAATGGATGCCATCTGAGAAAATATTGCGAAATAATGGCGTTTACATGGTGTGTCGTTCAACCGCTGAAGTTTTCAGAATGGCGGATTAATGCAACGCTGTGTTATTTCGGTTTTCAAATTTAAAAGAGGGAAAGTTAAAATCAATTACGAAACAAAATGTTGGTATCAAAAGAGAGTAAAAATATATTTTTTGCCGAATTATATGATTTATGATGTAAAATAATATTAAAATACAAATAAATTAGCGCAATTTTCGGCAATATATTTCAGCTTAGGATTCCTGAAACCTTACAACAACTTCATTCTGGTCACGGTTAATTGGTACCCTTGCGTTATTGTTTACGGGAAAAAAAAACATGACACTTAAAATATGAATATTATCAAATCTTAAGCTAAAACCATAGCAAAAGGGTCTTAATAATTATAGATCTAATCATTTGTATTTCAATAGAATATTTTGCAAAACCATGGTAATAATATTCTATCCTGATACAAATACCACGGAGCTACATTAGGTATATTCACATCTCTGCAAATACTATGAAAATATGTTGTTGTTGTTTTTGTTGATTTTTTTTCTCGTTTGAGAGTTTTTGCAATATTTTGAATCTAGTATATATATGTACGCAAGATTAAAACTGCATAAAATTTATGTTCAATATAAAAACAACTTACACTTGTATTTTTTTATTAGCTCACCTGAGTACAATGTGCTTAATGTGTGCTTTTTGATGACCCTTCGTCTGTCGTGCGTCGTCAACAATTTTGCTTGTGAACACTCTAGCTAGAGGCCACATTTTTGGCCCAATCTTCATTAAACTTGACCAGAATTTTTGTATCAAAATTCTTTGGTAAGTTCGAAATTGGGTCATGTTGGATCATCTTCTTTGCTAAAAGGTACCGATAAATCCTAGGTCATAGGACCTAGGAATTACAGGAATCCCAGGCCCGGATCCAGAATTTTTCAAGTGTGTGTGAGGGGGGGGGGGGAGCTAAAGACATGATTGTGATGTCAGTGCTAGGCGAGTCCAGGGGCATGCTAGCTCCCACGTAAAAAATGATTCTAGGATGGCGGAGATGCATTCTGAGGGGTATCGGGAAGGGGGGGGGAATGATATTTTTTTTGTTTATAGTTAGATATATGATTTATTGATTTATATATTGAAATCTAAACCTTGGGCGGGCATGCTCCCCCGTAAAAAAATGATTCTAGGATGACGGAAATGCATTATGAGTCGTATCGAAATATGGTAGCTTTTTTATAGTTAGATATACGATTTATATATTTAAATCTAAGCATTGGGCTAAGAAGTTTTATTGCATGTGGCCGAAACGTTTTTTATGCTCTTTGTACGTAAAATCAACTTCAATGCACCTTATTTTCTTCTTTTTTGACAAGATTCTTGACCCAGGCGGTCAGTTAACCTAGCCATCGTTCTTGGGAAGGACCAGTACTAGGCTCACATCTTCCGTAAAGATTTCGCGCATACAAAAACCATAGATGGTGGCTGTGAAAATATTTTTTCTGTATGATATATATTGCCATTAATACGAATTTTATGGCACTGGCAGCAAAGCTAGGTTGCGACTTCTAACACAGCTGGGGGTACTTTTTGGCTTTATTAAATCTCCTTAAAAATAAAATATAAATTGAAAAAAGAAGTTTAAATATGAAAATGTATGTGATTGAGAAGGTTATTATTTTCTTTTCAAAATACAGTATTACACTATATTTTTGGCATCTACTAAAAGAACATAAATTTGTTACATTCGATTACATTTATTAACATTGACATGTCTGTTATTGTCCATTTATTATTTTAAATATGATTCCTTTCTGTTTGAATACATATTTATGTTCACCTTATAATCTGTAAGAGAGAGAGAGAGGGAGAGAGCACTCTAGTCATCCATAAAATCGTAAAATATGTGTTAGGATTTTATTTATTTTTTTGTCGCAGTTCAAAAGTTTATATAACACTGAGTTTGATTTGATCCTCGTTTATCAATTTTTACTAAAATATGCAAAATAAATACGACTTAAATTTATACTAATCGCTATCAGTGCATTAATTGACATATGTTACATGCACACACGCGTTTGGTTGATTCAGATTAGAGCCGACACAGTGACGTTGCCAAGGTGACAGCATAAGTGTGAGCGGATGCTCTCACAGCAGCTAGGGGTCGGCCTGGGTAACTGGTCAATTAGCTAACTTTTATTTCAGTAAGGAGCTCACAATGCGGATTTCCACTACTTACCACAAGCATTTGTCCAATCAAGGCAATTTCAGTCACCTGGAAAATTGTATGATCAAGCCAGCTGGGTGGGGGGGGGATATTGGAACCCCAAAGCCCCCCCCCCCCGGTGATCCGGGCCTGGATTACCAGGTTTTTTACACAACAATCCTGGGAATCCCAAGAATTTCCCAGGATTGTTATAAGACCAGGAAATATTCTGCACGGGATGTCTGTTAATTGCTTGTAACTATTTGTGTAAACTTTGTAAAAGTAATAAATAAATAGTATATAGTACATGAGGTTTTATTTATTTAGACTAACTAGGCAGCTTCATAATAAACTGATACCTTAAGAACTTTAATCTGTCAAAGGTGTTAATCCTTAAACATAATCAATGATGTTCCTCAACTTTAGTTGGCACGTGCCAATTATACTGATGACGTTAAATTGGTATTTTGCTTTGCAAGGCAGATGCCGTAATCTTAATTACTATCACTAATTTCTAGAAATGAACAACGTTCTTTTTTTTCTTTTTTTTTTAATTTCATTTTATTATGTTTCATTTTGATAATACAATTACTTTAAATTAAATTTTTCACATGGAATGTTTGTTTATTTACTTTTGAGTAAATTTGCCAACATCCCAATTAAACTTAGGTTATGTTTACTTCAAATTTACTTTACGTAAATTTCAGGTAAATTTTTCACATGAAATGATTGTTAATTTACTTTTAAGTAAATTTGCCAACATTCCAAATAAACTTAAGTTATGTTTACTTCAAATTTACTTACCTTAAATTCCAAGTAAATTTTTCAGGTGGAATGATGGCAAATTTAATTTCCAAGTAAATCCCAAATTTCGCGCAGTGCTGATAACTTAAGATATAATATTTCACACTATCTCCGCGTTATATACTATTTCATTTCGTCACACTTAAACTCATTATCATTATTATTGTAACATCCAGCATTTAAATATATATTCGTCGTTTAGACCTCTAGTCGTCGTTTATCAGACAAAAACTTTTATAAATTTACTTAATTATGACATAAATGATATACTCACAAAAAGCGGATCATATACTTGGGAAGTTTCACATGGTCTGTTTAAAGTTTGGCTCTCATCATGGGCACTAAAGGCTGTGTTGAAATCCAGAATATAAGACAGCGACGCGGAAACGGTCCTAAGCACCTCTATGTTGGTTGCGAACAACTGATTTGGAGGCATTACATTTGACGGAGTATTACACAGGAAACAAAATACATTCCTGAAACGTTGGTAGGAGCGGCCAGGATATAATTTATAGAAGAATGGAGCATCTGAAATTATATGTAAAATTATTTAAATATTTTAAGTACTTAATCTGAGTATTAAGTTGCTAAGTGCGTATGCTTTAGTAGCCTTTTAATTGGTCGTGTGTGTGTGTGTGGTTGTAGTAGCTTTATGTTTTAAACGTACTACTTTTTTAAGTACAGAAATGATAATATGCAATTTGTTTTTGCATTGCTTTGTATCACGTGTGTTTTTAAACATATTTTCTTCCAACTGTTCTATGGTTCCATACATTTCTACATCAGACAAATTTGTGCCACTATTTTAGTAAAAAAATTGTCTTTGTTTTCGTACTACGCGCAGTGAAATAGTTTCAAATTTTGCTTTCTATAATATCGTTCAGTGTTGTTGATTTATTTATGTATTTAAATATATTTATATTATGGAAACCGGAACTGAAATATGCAAATGATTGATGCTGATGCTTGATTACATTAACTATATATAGCAATTTTATTTAGCTAAAGCAGGGCACACTCGACTACCATTTTCAACTGTCGCATTTTCTCTATTTGTAGAATTGATATCTTTATTTAACCCTGTTTTGCTTTGCAATGCACGAGGCGCGAGTTCAAAACCTCTTGAGAGAATTCAATGTTTTCTTTATAATTTTTATTCTGTTTTGTAACATAAAATATTATTTAATCTTTCTTGTAACCAAGAGTGTCATGGAGGCACTGAAATCGCTAAGCTGTGAACAAGGTATTAGTTGGAGGGAGAGAAATAGCAAATATCTAAGGATATTATGGAAAATGGTCGCAGTCTCTGGCGGCTATGTTTTTTCAACAGATTCAGAAGAAAAAACAATCTTGGTAGAGAGTGAGCTAAGGAACATCTGTGCCAAAATATTTTGAGATCCAGCCAGTACTTTTGGACAAGAATTTTGATACACATAAGGAAACCGGGACTCCGTTCCCCTCCCCTGGCTTTCAATGGATCCAAATAATTTCAACAATCTTGGTGACCCAAGGAACATATGTGAAAAGAAAATGTAAAATCCAGTTATTTTGGCAAGTAGTATATTCAAATGTATACTATGTACATATTTGGAAAACACGCTCCCTCTACCCTAGCGGACATGTTTTAAAACGAGTCCAACATTTTTAACATCTTTGTAGAGAGTAACCAAAGGAACATCAATGTCAAGATACCTTGAAATCCAACCATGAAGAGTTTTGAAATGTTGACATTTTTTCCTGTCGGTTGCCATAGCTACAAGATTTCTGTATGAAATTTAACTCTTTAACACATTTGAAGGGGGGACATTTCTGTTAAGTTTTTTGAAAATTGACCGAGTGGTATTTTGTTAATGAGTTTGTTGGTAAAGGGCTATGCAATCGTCAGGTAAGTAGAGATAGTCAGCGAGATAACTTGCAATTCGAATAATTCTAGTTCGGTGCAATCAGAGATACGTCTTTGAAAATAGACCTTTGGAGCAGATATATAATCTGGGATTGTTTAATTTAATTGTCAGCATGTGAAGACTTAAAGAAACGATGAAAATAATGTTACGCGTAGGTCCCACTCTGGGAAAAGCATCGGCGATGAGGAAATTAACTCCCGATATCTCTCGATGTCTGAGCAAACATAAAACATAACAGAGCAATCTCATGAAAAATGGCACTTATAAGGCATCGGGGATGTTTCGTAGATGTTTCGGCTATGGTCACAAAGCTTCTGAGATTCCTGAATCACCGGGGCTAGCTCTCGACTCGATGTTCTAGAAAGTTCCGGGAGACATTCTCTGATAATCAGCGAAGAAGCCGAGGAGCTTCACTGAAATTGAAACATCATCTGGGGAACATCTCTGTTGATTAGAGGATATCTCAGTGAGTACTAGCGACCGATTCCACGTGCCTCGGGGAGATTATGGAGATTTTTGAGAATTTGATAGTGGAATTACAGAGAGAGTCAAGAGAGCACTTTTATGGGGTCATGAGGACGCCCCCAGCAATATTCTATGACCTTGTTGACCTTCTCAGTCTAAAATTGATAAAGACAACAACAAATTTTAGAGCCGATGTTTAGGGGATGTCTGGGGGAAATAATATTTCAAGGATGCTTCATGAATGGTTCCTCGGATCTTCCCCGTGGTCCCCCCCCCCACCATGTGTATTTTCACAGTGCTGGGGAGGCCTCCCCCCCCCTTCCCCCCCCCCCCCAAGATACCGGGAGTCCTGTTCCCGACGCCTCCCGAGACTCATCAGTTTCCAGCAGGAGTACATCCCCGAGGCAACAAAAAGACAAAACCAGTTGGACTAAGCAGGGAACGTTAGTGTCTCAATAGATCATAACATAATTACTTAGATTTGTATATGTCATAAATAATTACAATTTCTAAATATATTTGAATTTTGGATTTGTTCTTCATCTAGTAGTTTACAGGGTTGTGATACCAAATACATGATGTGGTTTGATTTAATTTCTTAAACATGGTATTTCTGTTTTCAGTGAGAGAGATTTGGTATATTTTTCTGGGATCACAATATATTAAAAATAAAAATATTAAAGCCAGGCGAATAATAAGGAGATCCATAACTGTTAAGCCCAAGTTTGGTCAAATTGACCCATTGGTCAATATCTTGATCCTTAGATGTTTTTCCACTCTACGATCCGCATTTATTTAGCAATACTACTAAATTTTTGAGTAAATGTTTATAGCCATAATACCTCAACCAGCTTCGCTCATTGCTGCTATCCCACCATATAGAATATAGGCATAAGTTGCCTTGGATTGTCAATGAAAGCTATAATTTTCATATTTGTTCAGCTATCTGGACAAATGTGAAATACAATAATCTCTCGGCCAGGTTGGTAAATATTTGATCTTGGACTTATTAAGAAAAAGCTCGATGACGTTTTAAATGTAGGTGAGCGAAATGTTTTTCTTGTTTATTAACATTGACAAAGACTTAAATAAATAATTATGTGTATAGTGAGTCATTTAGCGAATATCTTAAGTACATACGATGATTGTCGCTAGTTAAGATGGCAAACTAGGGTGCACGTTTCAGTATCTGACTTATTTGGGCACTCTACTGAAGTGCTGCTAAACTGTATCGAGCCGCAGAGACAGGATATGATACCACATCAAGCCGAATTATTTCGACATCATTATAACAGGAACAGATCTTTTCTTACCAGTATACGCCCAACAAGGGAGCTTATCATATCAACTAATTACCTGACTGCAGACACGCACGATGTATGTCCTCGTTAAAAGTTTGCCAAAGTCCCGTTTCATTACACGTTCTAAAAGCTCTACCGGCAGCGGATATACATATACCATCAAATACATCTTTGTTCGGAGGGTCGAAGGTTATCGGACAATTTCGTGCGACTTTTCGTAACAGAGCTACACCAACATCCGTGGTTTGCAGGATTGAGTTGCATCCATGTATTCGAATACTCCACCTGGAACAAGCAAATATTTTAACAATATTTCTTTTTTAATTCCCGGATTGCAATAAGCTTCTGTTTTGTTTAGAACTCGGACAGTACCTCCGCGCAATATCCATGAAAGTATCAACAAATACATATTTATAATTTTTTTATTTATTTATCTACCTATCTATCTATTTTCATTTTATAGTTTATGTACAGTTTGACACTGCGAGAGTTTAGTCAAAAAAAAGGAAACAACAAACAAACAATAGCACAATAGCAAGCTCTTATAAGAAATTTGATTTTTTTATTACTATCACGATAACTACTGAATCCCTCTTATTGAAAATACAGGTATTCATAATAATTGTCGACAAATCATATATTATATGGTTTTTTACTGACGAAATTTAAGACATATACATACATAACCGTTTCGTTGATTCCATTGCAAGTGGCACAATATTTGTTTTTATATATTTTGTATTGATCGTTTGCGTCTGAAACAAAAGCAATGTCCTCCACAGTGTCAATTTCTTTGAAATAAACATTTTCACATTTTCACATTTTTCTAAAATGTCCGAGTCGTTGAAATCGTGCTTGCAAACCGTGTGCACTTTGTAATATTTATACAATTTTATTTTTTTATCAATTTGATCAATATAACTCGAATGATTGAACATAGAGTGATGACACGGTATTTGTTCTAAAATCGAAGGCGGACCTGCAACATCCGGGCAACAATTCTCGTTCAACCAGCACGTGTCTGCGCAAGAGCATTTTGTACACAACGGGACATTCCCTTCCGGTATAGTGACGTTCCGCAGCGACGGTTTCGTGCAGAACTCGGTCAGGGGACAGAACCTCTGAGCCGTGTCCAGGAAATTCTCAACACTTCCGCTTGTGATGTGTAACGTCACAAACAACAGTCCAAATAGGATCTTGTGAAAGTAGAACATTTGTAGCAGTTATATATTACTTACTTAGAACGTTTAACAAAAAGCACGTACAAAAACCTTATTCCAAATGATGCCAAACAGTTGTCATTCCATTAAATGTCGGCAATGGATAGTGAACTGGTTTCCTCCATGTCAGACAATGAGAAGACTTAGGATCAAACATGTCTTTAAGTATCATACCTCAATATAAAAACGCTTGATTAAATTTATTCCTGTAAATTATTTGAGAAATGTGAGAATTTGTCTTTGATCTCAAGCTACGATGAAAATCAATAGTGTAAGAATAAATACGAACTATATGTTCTGCAATGAATTGTGAAATTAAACAGTTTAATCTGGAGAATGTCTATCTTTGCATTTAAAAAGATAGTTTATCATTTTTAACAAGCATACCGAGAATCGTCGTAAATTCGTATATTTGAATAGTCCATCTTTTGTTTATTCTACTGTCGAATGCAGTTGGGTCTTTCATTGTTTTTCAAATGTCTTATGCGTGCTGCGGGGACATTATGCGGACCTACCGCATCGTTTTCTGATTTTAAAAGATGTAAAATTAAAAATGTGTCAATATCGGATATACTTTATAATACTGACAACAAATAGATTCTAGACAACGATTCAAATAAGAGAATTTGATCTTTTTTTTCTTTTTTGTAACTCAAGAAGTGACACAATAGCTCAACTTTTCTATGATTTTTATATTATATTCTTCTATTATACGTAATTTCTGGTCTGAATGGTTAGCTTCATCACATATCCAAATTGTTCACCCTTTCCTTTAAATAACAGATGTTCAGGACTAATGAAAGTCAAACAATATTATAAATCCAGTCATTGTCTTGGACAAAAACATATCTACTATAATAGGAGCCAAAAAAAACCCTGACATACGTGCATTTATTAAATTTCTAAAAAAAATATGATGGAAACGCAAAAAACAGTATATATCAGTTTATTGAATAAATGTATATACAAATTATTTAACATCCATAGTTGTTTATATGTTTCAGAAGTTTAAGATACTCAGATACTCTAATGAAGAACTTGTGTGTGTTTATTTCTCTTTTTATTTCTAAGTGGAATAAAATGTTCTTGATAAATGAGTTACTCCTGCATGCAGGTGATGCTATATATGGAAAACGGGGAGGGCGGATGGGTTGTGAGAATGGAGGCGGGTGGAGAATAAGAAAACTATTTTCTTTCTTTCCTTCTTTCTCTGTTTAAGGTAAACAACCATGCTCACCATGCATTGTTTTCATATGCATCCCTCTATGCTGCATTATTAATCTTGTAGCTGTATATGTATAAACAGATTTATATTGAAAAGTATGATGGGGGATGGTCCTGCCTGACCCTCGCATACTTATTTCGTGGAGAATAAAGGAACCTTTGAACACGCACACACAAAACACTTCTGTTTTTTTAAAAAAAAATACACGTTTAGAAATTTTGCAGCATATTGTTAAAAATAAACATTATGAAAAAACACTAACTTAAAATGAAAACTTAAAAAAAAAATTCTGTAAATTTAATTTTGTTTTTGCAATCTTTGCCGTTCTTTTCGAGCGTATATTAGGGTAATGTTAATTTCCACCCCAAGAATTGTAAATTGCGGGATCCCAATGAATGGGTACTTACCGAACCAGGTGACGCTATTGATTGATAGTGATTGGATAGGAATAATAAAAGATTAATGCGGCAGTTTCAACATTTTTGAAAACATTCAGGATATCATGATTCTTCGTTGATTAACAGAATCATCTGATCTACTAAAATATAAAATAAAAAAACTGGGTGAAACCGGCCTTAGAAAAATATATGTGTTTTTTTAATTTACCGTATATAGCAGAATTTTAGGAAGAAATTTCGCCAATGAAAATTAAGTGTTTTTTTTTCTTCTTTTTTCAAGTAAATCACAATTAAATATTGTGTCATTATATTAGTGAAATATCAAATTTTATGAGTTAAAAGAGACAAACTGAAGTTTGGATTTGCTATGCATCAATCTATCATTAAATACCCTTACGTATGGTTAAAACACACGTTTATTTTGAAACAAAAAATACAAAACAGCAGTATTTGCTTCAATTATATCTTTTTTCTTATGCTCAAACATTCAATTATTCTATTTCTCCAATGAGTACTATTTAGGTACTAATCTATATGATAAAGTTAAAAGCAAAAGGTCATCCTGAGTTGTATCCGGGCCTCTTTAGGGGCAAAAGTAGGTCAAACTTGACCCTATAGGGTTAAACAAAGATGACGTAATCGGTTCTATTATGCAGGCGGTCATGTTTGTTACCTTATATGATTAGTCACTTAATTTCAGTGATTTTTCAAGTTGATTGTATGTATATAAAAATCTGAATATCTTCCAAAACCATTTTTACTGAGCTTTAATGAATCCGGTTGTTTGCAAGGATCGTTAACCAATTTAAAAAAAAAAACGTTGGTAACGAGTTCAGGGAGAAGTTATCAGATACCCATTAAATGTATCAAATTTCTTTTTAATAACGATAGAAGACTTGCATATTTTAAATCCTGTCATTTTTTATATACAGTCGAACCCCGGCTATTCGAAATCCCGGGGATTGGCGTTTTATTTCGAGATTGGCATTTATTCGAATAACCCAAATCACGTCGATCGTTGAGATAAAAGCCCATCCCACCCACTTTTTTCAAGCAGTGAACGTAATATATAATGTACACTTTTTAAGATATGTTATGATTAAGTAATGTTTTTGAAAACGACTATAGATAATTACTTTTTATTTTACAACTGTCATCTTATGCATAAATGATTTCGATACATAGATAATCAATGCATACGCCAATAACAAATATACATAAATACATGTACATTTATCAGGTCTGACTAAATTACGAGCGACTACATGTGCCCAATATCAACGCCGCTTTGAAAACATCAATGGATAATTGGTATTTAAAGTGTTGTTGTTTTTTTCAAACATATTACATGATTTTATCTTATAATAACGATAGTGGTTGCTTCTTTTTTCGAATATGCGGCTCCATGGCCAATTTAAAAACCTATTCAATACTGCCGTGTTTCCACGTGGCATCAATTACTTTGGGCGGTTTGGTAAGTACGCCTCTTTTGTATAACATCAGCAGAAACGTTTCATACCGCATGTTCCTGATTATTTATTAATTGATCAATTTATTTATTTCAAAATACTTTTAAATTATAGTATATTATTTTGAAAAATGACTTTGAAATGGACTCTCAATATTTAGAATTTAAAATGTACTGACACTTAACGTTATGCAATATCCTACGGTGTAACTATTTAATTTTGACGTGCCAAATTTTTATTACTGACAAACGGCGTTCCAACTCCCACCCAGAGAGAAGGCACCTGTGTGACACGTTAGTTATTAAATATTCCGTCTAGGTCTTTCTACGGTCTGCTCTGATTTTACACGCAGTAAATTTGACAAGAGTATCATTACAAACATAAATAAACCCGTATTTTCGAAACTTTGAACATGTCGCGTGTTAATTCGTTCTCTTTACAAATACATGTGCCATTTATCGGTATGACAGACAAAACATCCTATACGAATTACTTTGTTATCATCTCGTGCTACTGTCAGATAAGAAGTAAACTGTTTCCTGTTAAGATGTGAAACAAGAAAGAGAGAGGGAGAAGGAGAGAAATAGATTTCACGCACACACACACACCAAAGAAGTATATAAGAGAAGTTGGCACTGTGTTTCATATATATATATATATATATATATACTGGCACGTGAAAATAAACATCCAAGAGAGTTCGGCCACAAACTCGTATCCATTAATTGTTAATTAACAGGTTGCTGACATTAATTAGAAAATGCTGACTGACACATTCATAACATTCAAGCGCATTCGGTCGTGTAATAGTTATCGATAAACGAGTGACGGTGAGCATGTGGCATTCATTTTATATCTAATTATTTAAACAATTTATTAAACAAGACGTATTTGATACAAAGCATCAAAGACGCCACAGATGTTTTTGAAGTACGACTTAAATGAAACAAAGCCATTTCAGAACATTTAAATAACATGTGCATGTATCAAACACCGGTTTTAAATATTTCCACTAGGCAATGCTACATGCTACATGCAATTTTGACATATATCTTCATTTGTAAGCCGTTTTGTTCAGAGATGTGTAAAGTGTTCTAAAAAGTCCATGTAAATCAAGAGTGTCCTTGGCTTAATCTTTATAAATGTTTTTTCCAAAACATTTTTATCTATTAACTCTGAAAAAAAAATCGAGAATATGAAAAATGAATGATGAAAAACTCATATTATCAAATAATTCAGAAATATAGAACAAAAAAAGTAAAGAAAATACTTTGATTATAGTAGACATATCATTTGATGATGTTTTGAGATGCTATAAATTAATAAATCTATAGACCAAAGATACATTTTACAACAGGTAATTCCTTCCATATACATAGGGTGATTTTTACTTTCTTCAGAATGCAGTTATACTTGTTATTATAATGCGATTTCAGTGATTTTTCATGTTGATGGTATGTATATAAAAATCTGAATATCTTCCAATACCCTTTTTTCTGATCTTTAATGAATCTGGTTGCTTACAAGGTTCGTTAACCAATTTTTAAAAAAAAAACGTGGCTAACGAGTTAAGGGAAAAGTTATCAGATACCCATTAAATGTATCAAATTTCTTTTTAAAAGAAGATTTGCATATTTCTTGACTTGTCATTTTTTATATATCTGATAATACAAGTTATTTAATCGTAAAGTTTTTTTGTTTGTTTTTTTCAAACATATTACATGATTTTATCTTATAATAACAATAGTGGTTGCTCCCTTTTCGAATATGCGGCTCCATGGCCAAACTTATTTCATACTGCCGTGTTTCCACGCGGCATCAGTTACTTTGGGCGGTTTGGTAATTACGCCTCTACTGTATAAGCATCAGCAGAAACGTTCCATGCCGCATGTTCCGTTTATTTATTTATTTATTTATTTAAAAATACTTTTAAATTATAGTATATTATTTTGAAAAATGACTTTGAAATGGACTCTCAATATTTAGAATTTAAAATGTACTGACACTTAACAATATCCTACAGTGTAACCATTTCCGTAAGACGTGCCAAATTTATATTATTGACAAACGGCGCTCCAACTCCCACCCGGAGAGAAGGCACCCGTGTGATACGTTAGTCATTAAATATTCCGTCTAGGTCGATCTACGGTCTGCTCTGATTTTACATGCAGTAAATTTGACAAGAGTATCATTACAAACATAAATAAACCCGTATTTTCATACATTTGAACATGCCGCGTGTTAATTCGTTCTTTTTACAAATACCATTTATCGGTATGACAACCAAAACTACTATACAAATCACTTTATCATTTCGTGCTGCTACTGTCAGATAAGAAGTAAACTGTTTCCTGTCAAGATCTGAAACAAGAAAGAGAGACGGAAAAGGAGAGAAATAGATTTCACACACACACACACCAAAGAAGTATATAAGAGAGAATGGCACTGTCTTTCAAAGGAATGTAGATTATAATGAACATTATAGATATAACTGTATAAAGTAAGATTTAATCACAATTTGGCCACAAACAATGACATGTGCTCCTTTATTAACATCGTGTTTGTGGGACAAAATCTAACTGTAATCTTTTGATAAGATATGCTAATAGATGGGTCATGGAACTATGCATTTTGTTTATACCGCTGGTCAATCATCCCGGAAAGCTCATGCGTGTGTACATCAGCAAACTGAACCAAGGAGGTGAAAATCAGCGGTCGCGGATCTGCAGTCGACGTGAAACGGGTTTTATGGTAAGTAAATAGCGTATATAAATAAACAGATAGGGTTATTTTTATTGCAACACATATACACAGAATCGATAAATGTCTACAGTACAATCGGTAGAATGCTCATTATGTCCGTCACCACTAAACGGTCACTAGAAACGGAGTTGATTGGAGTGTATTTTGTGTTTGTATTGTTTTGCATTTTCATGTTAATATTTAAATTGTCTTCGTTTCTTGCGGTTGTACATCATATAAATGAATAAATAAATCATTTCGGATTGTAGCTAAAATATCAGTAGACTGAAAAAGCCCAGAGAAAGAGAAATTGATAAAATGGTATTTATACAATTATTTGTTCAAAAAGCTTAACATAAAGTCAAAGAAAAAAGAATAAAATTAAATCATTTAGAGTGCTCACTGATTCAAACACGCCTGAAATCGTTTTCAATTGCAGAAAGGTTTGACTTATACATAAGATACATAAATAACATTCGGCATTACAACTAAACGATATTAAACATTCATAATTATGTTCTATATCTATTGAACGAGCAGATACGAAATCTCGATTCCTTGAACTGCAGATGATTTGGTTTAATTTTATGTACCATTACAAAGAATCATGATTTTAAAGAATGGATTCGTGTATTATTTTATGCTATTACACGAAGTGTGTAGATTTTTAATTTTATTTTAAACAACAAAAGACTAATGCGACAAGAGATTAAGAGAGGAAAAAACGATGAAAATAATAACAAAAAGAGTGAGAAAGAGAAAGGAGAAGAAACAATTGTAAGTATTCTGTATGTTAACCAGTTCTTTCTATATAGATTACAAATTAATGGTTATCTAATCAATGGATATCGTTTCATAAATACGTCGTCTCTCTAGGGAACATACCGTCCGTCGAAAATCAAACATTTTGTTTAGTCCTGTAGACGGTGCCATCTCTAGGAAATAGGTTCACTTTAGGATATTGCAAACCGTTACGTGTCATTCCATTTTGACATAGCGTTGATTAACGCCTTGGTCAATTGTTTTATTTAGTCTCAAGCGTTATGAGAGCGGTTTGACCTTAAATCCTACTACAGTAGAACTTCATTAAACCGAAGTCCTTGGGACCAAGCTGAAAACTTCGAAATAACGATTATTCGGATTAAAAATCCGGTGGAATTTATAATTTCTGTGCGTGCATGTCTGCGTTTTCATTTCCGGTGCAGATCGTTACGTATATAGATATAAATACTATTTGCATGTTATGAAAAGTACGGTTATAAAAATATTTCATAATCTACTGCGATGTTACTGATTAACATAATCGTTCAAACATGTCAACATAGTGATACATATTTTTACTGTCGATCTGCTGCTTCATGTAGCGTCGCATGCTGGTGACGAACGCGATGATATGGAATGTATTCAAGATCTGACACTTTGGTTTATTTGCTGGCACGTGCATATTATGTAACCTATCAGACATTGATTAGCATTAATCAACATTTCCGGTCGGACACACATTGCCCAATTCAATCTCAAAAAGAGGTGTGAAAAACTTCTCTGAGCCATCACTCCAGGTGAAGCCGCAAAATAAACTAGGTTACTGACCGGATACGAATGATTAGAAGGACGATTATTGGTTCACGATAATTTATGAAATTTGACTTCAAAATAAAAATTAAAAATATACATAAATTGCAACCTCAGAACCGGGATTTTACTTCGGAATAGTTTAAAAATTGAAATTCGGATTAAACTTTTATTTTTAGTTAAAATAAGAAGGGAAGAAATCGGGACCAAAATAAACTTCGAATTGGCGAGGAATTCGGTTTAATGATGTTCGGTTTGGCGAGGTTCTACTGTAATAAGCTTCTCTCACCGGGGCTCTGACACAAAGCGACCATAAATGACCTATTCATTAAGTCTGCTCGGACAAATCAAGAGTGATTGTGAAATACCTCTATAAATTGAGCGATAAAACAGAATAGTATTCGAGGCTTTGGTCATTTTTCCTGCAGATCGGGTACCTTTTCGTGTGGTTAAGTTGTGTATTTATGTGATATTTTTGTTTTCGCTGTCCATTGTAGCAATGATTTTCTTGTACTATATTTTATTTACATAAAGAACACGCTATTCAAGTTATATTTAGAACGAATTCTTATTTAAAAAGGTTAAATATATATATATTAATCACAGCATGTTTTTTCCATGATCTATGTGTGACATTTATCACGCATTTGTGATCATATGTTATCTATAGGTCCATTATTAAACATAAATATCAGTCAACATTCATTATGAATATAACGAATATTTACTTAAGTTTTAAGCATGTTCAGAAGTGTTGTTCTTATTTTATAGGGATTGTCAGTTCATTAAGTTACTAAACATAAAACAAAACATAAACATCCATGATATAGCTGATCCATTTGTTTTAGAAAAGCAGGTTTGGTTTACTCTAGGGACAATAACTAATGTAATTCATAACACATTTTCAGTATCGCATTTAATTTGAATAATCAATTTGGCTGTATGTTGTAATACACAATTCATATATGTGTGTTGATAAATACCTTTGCAACTTGTTCTATCATCTTGGAAAATATAATCAACATTTGGTGTATGTTCGTTGCACATATTGTAGAATTGCGCTGTAGGTCATATCCTTGTAGTGAAAAAATTAAACCATTCTGTATACCAGATTCATCTTTCCTGTAGTAGTTGCTTGTTTGGGTTTAACGTCCCACCAACAGTATCTCAGTCAATTGTGCTTAATCTGTACGAGACAGATATATAGAGGATAATAAACTACATTGAGTTGGTATCAAAATTATATCACGACAACGGGATGTTATCCGGTTGAAAAACGAGTCCGTAGCCATAATTTGATATCAACCCAAATGCAGTTAATTATTCTCTTTATTATATACCATCTATACCATCCATCATTTTTATCAAAAATAAAGAAATATGGAAGAAAGAGAAGATAAAAAGACTAGTAAAACGGGAAAGATGTAAGCCACGCGCCTATGTACACCGCGCGTAAGAATATACATCAAGTTCAAAAAGCACCGACATACTTGCATGTAGAGTACACGGTGATAGTGATTTTGTAAAATCTACGTCATAGTGACCACCAAAACAACATTTCTATATTTTTTTTCAAATTATAAACATATAATCCTGAGAACGGAAATACACGCCATCCTTGAACATCATCACAGATGACGTAGGACCGTTTAATATACGATAGTCTCATGACTCCTACCGCTTGAAGTGATAAAATAAAGGAAAAATTTATGTCAGGAGGGTGGATTTAAAGGGAGGAAACATAAATGAGATAGGGTTTACGATGATTTTATTCAAGGTACATAACAACAAACTAAACACGTAACGCTTATTCGTAATCTAAAGTTAGAGTGCAAGTCTTTCTTCGACAAAAATAAAGGATTAAATCTAAGGTTATCCAAGTGGAATAATCAAAGCCTGAATGGATGGAAAGGAGCCTTTTGGGGGACAGAAAGTGATATATTCACTGGTTATGGTGCGTGCATCTTTTACTTGGGGATAGTAACATGTCTGTAAAATCATTAAGAAGGAAAAGTAAGCAGATTGCCACAAAAAGGGACATTTTCATAAAGTTTGCTAAAAAAAGTCTAGATCTACAAATAATATAACGGATTAGAGATACAGAGAGAAGAGAAAATAAACGTTATTTAATGTAAACATATTCCTTTCTTCATTTCTTCTCTGTTTACAATTTAACAATATCTAGGAGTACCCAGTTCTCGCCAGCATAAGAAGTTATTGTAAGAAAATGAACAAAACAATCTCTCACCCTTACATTAAATATATAACAAATGCATTAATAATGGTGTCTTGAATTTTCGACAGTGAACTCAAAATGTGTCTGTCACACTATGGTGCACATATAGAGACAAAATCTATTAACAACAGTTGCAGTGAAGTTCTTCTTCCTAACAGCACATATTGGTGTGCTATATTTAAGATAACCTAAATGAGAACATATAATACTTTCACACTCACAGTGTCCATTTTATAAATGGGTGCCTTCCGAGTTTTGTAACTGGGAGTACAATGCTATTTTTCTTAACTTTTATCCTTTCATATATATTCTGGTTAAAAATGGCCAATTCGGAGGGTAAATAAAACCCTCTACAGCGAGTGGTAAATGGACATGCTAATATACTTTTCAAGTCTCAATTTCGCTGTCGGATTAATAACAACCATGGCTCTAAATGACAGTAAATTCAGTAAATAATATTGTACACTATTTTAACAACAGATATTGGTTTATATACGCCAGTCGTTGTCTGCTTGCTGAGTGTTTTTGGTAGTTTTAAAGGTGTTGAAAGAAATGATAAAAAGTAGCATTAGTTAAAACGGTATAAAATTGGTACTTCTTTATTAAATGAATGTTTTCATTTTAAATAGACAGGGGCAAAAAAGTAGTTTCGGCAAAAATCATATCATCACTAGTGATGATAACAACAGTGACTATACCAAATTTATCTCACTGATAAATCGCAATAAATCGCTGATTGGTATATATAATAAAGTGCAATATCACATGGTATGCAAGTGACGTTATATTACACTCAATTACATTATCCTGGCTCTAAGTCAATCAGCGTGTCGACTATAAAAGCGATCGATAACATCAGTAAAATGACCTAGCTTCAATATCTCAATTTTTAGAGACGATTTATGATTTAGTGCCTAATTCACCGATTTCTCAAGTATGAATTATATTAGTATTTCATCGTAGAAAAGACTATAGATTAAACGATGATCGATTATATTTGATGATTGATCGATAGCTGCCAAGGTCGGCGATCAATGATTGTGTTCCCTAATAATAAATTCATCTAATTTCTTTCCTCCTTTCTCGGCCTTATCCATTGCAAAAGTTATTCAAAGTTGTTGTTTTAGATATTTTATTTACATATGAACACGTTCTACAGTAGTACGCAACTGAAGCAATAAAGCACAAAGATACATTGGACTTTACAACAAGCACGAAAACAATGAAAAACATAAAGAGAAATTAAATAAAAATTACAATATTCTTCATACGGCAGTTCATTTAACTAAACTTTTACTCTTATGGCCTATCATATGTTGCAAATTTATACTGAAGTAAATTTACATTAATATTTGTTGTATTAAATGTTAAAAAGTGACATTGTACAAATAAAATTCTTATACTATCATAAACAGAATCGTGATATGCATTAAAGATTTTGTGTAAAAAAAATTCTGCCTCCCCCCCCCACCTCTCTCTCTCTCTCTCTCTCTCTCTTATTTTAATAAATGTAATTAACACAACGTTTGAGTATTGATAACTGATAATTAATCAAAAAAACAATCTTAAATCCCCCCCCCGCCGTTCATCTGTTCCTCACCCGGTCATCACAGGATATTTTTTTAAAATATCTATTTATTTTTTGGTGGTGGTGATTGAAAAAGTGATATGCCAAACGTGACAGATTGACAAGCATGAAAAACAGATCGATAGGCAGAATCGAAAATCCTGAGAGATTGCGTTAATCACGGGCCGATGTCGTCAACATTTCTGCCCACGGTTTTGAAATCGGTCCACGATAAACGAATCGGCCCACATTTAGGGACGACCCATGACTACACAACCCACGACCTGAAAAACATAATGTGGGGACCTAGTTAATATTAGAAAATTACGATTTAAGATTAATTCAGACTTACACGAAAGGCTTTAGGTTATTATGATTAAGCTATATATTAATTAAGTCGTTTTTAGAAGCTGTCTTCTATTTATTGTATGTCTCAATTTCACTGCAAAATCAAAGATATGTTTTTATACACTGTATATGTTTTTATTTATGTATGTTTTTGTTTATCATAATAAAAATTTCAATCTTGAAGGCGAGCTATTAAATTATAAGTATACAGGCTGTGGGTTGTATAGGACATACACACAATATAATTATGTATCTATGTAAAAAAAAACGAATAATTAACATGTAAATGCTGCGAAATGCAGTTGGTACATGTTCCTGTTAAATGTTCCTTCCTAATAGAATAATTTAATAGCAAGCTTTACACTATCGTAACAAATCCAATTCAAATTAAAAACACACACACATTTTTTCATATATAAAACCTCATAAAATGGACCGTGAAAATATTGAAATGTAAAGCTTTCAACATTTTATCAATTTGACGAGATCATTATACTAATTAATCATACTTTAATTCTTAAACCATACTTGAAAATGGTGCGAGGCCGATACTCTGTGGTCGCATTTTGCTTTGATTTAAGACAATGTTTTTTGTTTGTTTGGTCAAACGTTCCCACCGACAGTATTTCAGTCATTTGGAGACGGTGTCTACTTGAGACAATGGATATAAATACATGAATAAATGAATTAATATTATACATATACTTATTAATGGTTTCTCGTGCTAGATATATATTAAGTTCATTCTTTATGAACGCATAAGCGAATATAAATCAATCAGAAGAACAAACAACGGCAAAATGTCAGCATCACTACTTTTCAATTCAACAAAAACTGAAAAGTCACCAAAACACTGACATACATACACTTGGGTATGGCAGAAAGCTGGGTACTGGAAAACATTGGTACAACGTTTGCAAGATAGAAATCGAGGCAGATGCCAACTGCCTCCTTTGAAATAACAAATACATTTATTTGTATTTCGTCCCAGTAGCCCTCAGATAGCTTATCTTTGATGATGTCATATTCCTTTGTTGTCAAGGACACATATTCGCACTTGAGATATTTGATCAATAGATCTGATTTACCATTACAGAGAGGATATGATGGTATGTTTGCTAACACGGGCATGTATCCAGGGGCATCGTTGGTGTAATCTACAGTAACATTGATGATAGTGTTGGTAAAATACAATGTTAACATTTGGTTCTGAATATTTTGAAAAGACGATATAATATAATCACTATGACAAGGTGACACTGTGCGGAGATTTAATTCAAGTGCTAACGTGGTGCCCGAAGATATGGTTAAAGATGTATTTGAAGATATTTTGGATAAATATAGTTTCATACTGCAAACATCACATTTTTCAATTTGAAATACTTTTATAATTTCCTTTCTTGTTCGTGTTCCGTCAATAATCATGGGTTCACCAAACTGCGATCCCTCGGTTACCATATGGAAGTAAGTTTTAAAAAGAATTCCTTCGATGTCCTTGTAGAGTGAAAGGCATCTTCCAAAATAATGCATCTGATATGGCCGGCATGTTAGGTTCCTACACAGATTCTGAAAACAAGCAAAGCATATCATCTTTCCTCTTCAAACAAGTCTAAAATAATGTAGGCGATATTAGTTAATCATAATCGGTTCTCCTCCTTTTGCACATTTTTGAGAGCATGCGAAATATCAATTACAAAGAACTTTTTTCATAAATTACAAGAGAAGTATAAAAATTATTTTTTTATATATCTTCACATGCATATTCAGTTATACACATACAGTTCTGTGAATGTAAGGTCAACACAGCTGATGAGTCCACAAGGTATATGAATAATTATATCTGTTAACTTGAAAAGAAATTATATCCTGATAACTTAAGATATACTATTTCACACTATATCTCTGCGTTATATAGTATTTCATTTCGTCACACTGAAACGCATTGTTATTGTAACATCCAGCATTTAAATGTATATTCGTCGTTTAGACCTCTAGTCGTCGTTTATCAGACAAAAACTTTTTTTATTAATTTACTTAATTTTGACATAAATGATATACTCACAAAAAGCGGGTCATATACTTGGGAAGTTTCACATTGTCTGTTTAAAGTTTGGCTCTCATCTTGGGCACTAAAGGCTGTGTTGAAATCCAGGATATACGACACCGACGCGAAATCGGTTTTAACCACCTCTACGTTGCTTGCGAACAACTGATTTGGAGGCATCACATTTGACGGAGTATTACACAGAAAACAAAATACATTCCTGAAACGTTGATAGCCGCGTCCAGAATATAATTCATAAAAGAATGGAGCATCTGAAATGATATGTAAAAAGATATAAATATTTTAAGTACTGAAATTTGAGTACGTATGCTTAAGTAGCCTTTTAATTGTGTGTGTGTGTGTGTGTGTGTGTGTGGCTTTAGTTGCTTTATGTCTTAAAAGTGCTACTTGTTTAAGTACAGAAATGATAATATGCAATTTGTTTCTGTATTGCTTTGTATCACGTGTGTTTTATACATATTTACTTGCAACTGTTCTATGGTACCATGCATTTCTAAATAAGACAAATTTATGCCACTATTTTAGTAACAAATTTGTCTTTGTTTTTGTACTACACGCAGAGAAATAGTTTCAAATTTTGCTTTCTATAACATCGTTCAGTGATGTTGGTTTATTTATTTATCTAAATACAATTATATTATGGAAACTGGAACTGTAATATGTAATTGATTGATGCTGATGCTTGATTACATTAACTTTATATAGCAATTTTATTTACTTAAAGCAGGACACACTCGAATACCATTTTCAACTGTCGCATTTGCTCTATTTGTAGAATTGATATCTCTATATAGCCCTGTTTGCATTGCAATGCACGAGGCGCGAGTTCAAAACCTCTTAAGGGAATTCAAAGTTTTCTTTATAGTTTCATTCTTTTTTGTAATATAAAATATTATTTCATCTTTCTTATAACCAAGTGTGTCATGGAAACGCTGAAATCGCTAAGCTGTGAACAAAGTATTAGTTGGAGAAAGAGAAATAGCAAATATCTAAGGATATTATGGAAAGGGGTCTCAGTCCCTGGCGGTTATGTTTTTTAACAGATTCGGAAGAAAAAAATAATTTTGGTAGAGAGTGAGCTAAGGAACATCTGTGCCAAAATACTTTGAAATCCAGCCAGTACCTTTGGACAAGAATTTTGATACACATAAGGTAATCGGGGCTCCGCTCCCCGCCCCCTGGCTTTCAATGGATCCAAATAATTTCAACAATCTTGGTGACCCAAGGAGCATATGCGTAAAGAAAATGCGAAAGCCAGCCAGTTATTTTGGGCAAGTAGTTTATTCAAATGCATATTATGTACATATTTGGAAAACACGCTCCCCCAGTCTGGCGGACATGTTTTTCAACGAGGCCAACATTTTAAACAATCTTTGTAGAGAGTAACAAAAGGAACATCAATGTCAAGAACCTTTGAAATCCAACCACGAAGAGTTTTGAAATGTTGACATTTTTCCCTCTCACTTGCCACAGCTACAAGATTTCTGTATGAATTTAACTCTTTAACACAATTGAAGGGGGTACATTTGAGTTTGTAGGTAAAGGGCTATGCAAGTGTCAGGTAAGGAGAGATAGACAGCGAGATAACTTGCAATTCGAATAACACTAGTTCGGTGCAATCAGAGATACGTCTTACCTTTGCAGCAGATATAATCTGGGATTGTTTAATGGTCAGCAAGTGAGACTTAGAGGAAAATAAATGAAAATAAAGTCAATTGTAGGTACCACTGGGAGAAAGCATCGGCGATGAGGATAAATTTTCTCCCGATAACTCCCGATGTTTGAGCAAAAATAAAACATCACAGAGCAATCTCATGAGAAATGACACTTATAAGGCATTGGGGATGTTTCGTAGATGTTTCAGCTATGGTCACAAAGCTTCTGAGATTCCTGAATCACCGGGGCTAGCTCTCGATGTTCCAGAAAGCTCCGGAAGACATTCTCTGATAATCAGCGAAGAAGCCGAGGAGTTTCACTGAAATTGAAACATCATCTGGGGAACATCTCTGTTTGTGGATATATCAGTGAGTACTAGCGACCGATCCCACATGCCTCGGGGAGATTATGGAGATTTTGAGAATTTGATAGTGGAATTACAGAGTGAGTCAGGAGAGGGCTTTTATGGGGTCATGAGGATGCCTCCAACAATATCCTATGACCTTGTTGACCTTCTCAATCTTAAATTGACAAAGACAACAAAATTTTTAGAGCCGATGTTTAGGGGATGTCTGAGCAAAATAATATTACTAGGATGCTTCATGGATTGTTCCTCGGATCTTCCCCGTGGTTCCCCCCATCCTGACGTATTTTCACAGATTTCGAGAGGCATCCCGATAGCCCCACATGACTCACAACGCTCCTGAAACTTCCCCTCCCCCCACCGGGATACCGGGAGTCCTGTTCCCGACGCCTCCCAAGATCAATTTCCAACCGGAGTACATCCCGAGGCAAAAAATACCAGTTGGACTGAACGTGGAACGTTAGTGTCTCGATAGATCATAACATACTTACTTAGATTTTGTAAATGTCAAAAATAATTACAATTTCTAAATAAATTTGAATTATGGATTTGTCTTCATCTAGTAGTTTACAGGGTTGTGATACCGAATATAATGTGGTTTGTTTTAATTTCTTGAACATGGTATTTCTGTTTTCAGTGAGAGAGATTCGGTTTATTTTTCTGGGATCAAAATATATTAAAAATAAAAAAAATAATGCTTTTCTGGGATAAAATATATTAAAAATAAAAAAAATAATGCCAGGGGAAATAATGAGGAGAGCCATAACTGTTAAGCTCGTTTTCAATTTGAAATTGGTATTATCTTGATCCTTAGATGTTTTTTCACTCTACGATCCGCATTCTTGATTATTATCATTGACAAAGACTTAAATAATTATGTGTATAGTGAATCACATCGCGAATACCTTCAGTGCATACGTTAATTGTCGCTATTTAAGATTGCAAACTAGGGTGAACGTTTCAGTATCTGACTTATTTGGGCACTCTACTGAAGTGCTGCTAAACTGTATCGCGCCGCAGAGACAGGATACGATACCACACCAAGCCGAATTATTCTGACATCGTTAAAACAGGAAAAGATCTGTCCTTACCAGTATACGCCCAACAAGGGAGCTTATCAGATCAACTACTTACCCGACTGCAGACACGCACGATGTATGTCCTCGTTATAAGTTTGCCAAAGTCCCGTTTCATTACACGTTCTAAATGCTCTACCGGAAGCGGATATACATATATCATCAAATACATCTTTGTTCGGAGGGTCGAAGGTCATCCGACATCTTCGAGCAACTTTTCGTAACAGAGCTACACCAACATCCGTGGTTTGCAGGATTGAGTTGCATCCATGTAATCGAATACTCCACCTGGAACAAGCAAATATTTTAACAAGATTTCTTTTTTAATTTCAGGATTACAATAAGCTTCTGTTTTGTTTAGAGCTCGGACTGTACCTCTGTGCCATATCCAAGAGAATCACAACAAATATGTATTTATAAGTTTTTATTTATTTATCTAACTATCTTTCTATTTTTATTTTATAGTTTATGTACAGTGTGCGAGAGTTTAATAAAAAAAACCACAAACAATAGCACAATAGCAAGCTCTAATAGGACATTTGATTTTTTTTTATTTCTATCAAGACAACTACTGAATCCCTCTTATTGAAAATACTGGTATTCATGATAATTGTCGACAAAGTATATGTTATAAGGATATTTACTGACGAAATTATAGACATATACATACATGACCGTTTCGTTGATTCCGTTACACGTGGCACAGTATTTGTTTTTATATATTTTGTATTGATCGTTTGCGTCTGAAACAAAAGCAATGTCCTCTACAGTGTCAATTTCTTTGAAATAAACATGTTCACATCTTTCTAAAATGTCCGAGTCGTTGAAATCGTGCTTGCAAACCGTGTGTACTTTGTAATACTTATACAATTTTACTTTTGAATCAATATAATCAATGTCAAAAGAATTCGAATGATTGAACACAGAGTGGTGACACGGTATTTTTTCAAAACTCGAAGGCGGACCTGCAACATCCGGGCAACAATTCTCCTTCCACCAACAGGTTTCGGCGCAAGAGCATTTTGTACACAACGGGACATTCCCTTCCGGTATAGTGACGTTCTGCAGCGACGGTTTCGTGCAGAAATCGGTCAGGGGACAGAACCTCTGCGCCGTGTCCAGGAAATTCTGAAAACTTCTGCTTGTGATGTGTAACACCAAAAACAACAGTCCAAACAGCATCTTGTGAATGTAGAACATTTGTAGTAATTACATATTACTTATTCAGATAAAGAACATTTAAATAGGCATTGTACATACTAGTTAATAACCGATCCAGTCGAAAATGATAAATATTTGCCAAAAAGCACGTACTAAAACCTTATTCCGGATATGCCCAAAAGTTTTCATTCCATTAAAGGTCGGCAATGGATAGCGAACTGGTTTCCTCCATGTCAGACAATGAGAAGATTTATGATCAAGCATGTCTTTAAATATCATAGCTCCATATAAAAACGCTTGATTAAATTTATTCCTGTAAACTAATTGAGAAATTTTCTTTGATCTCAACCTACGATGAAAAGCAATCGTTTAAGAAGAAATACGAACTACATCTACTGCCGTCCGTCATCCGTCGTCAACAATTGATTGTGAACACTCTAGAGGCCACAGTTTTGGCCCAATCTTCATGAAACTTGATCAGGATGTTTGTCTACATGATATCTCGGATGAGTTCGAAATTGGATCATGTGGGGTAAAAAAACTAGGTCACCAGGTCAAATTTTAGAAAAACATTGTGAACACTCTAGAGGCCACAGTTTTGGCCCAATCTTCATGAAACTCGGTCAGGGTGTTTGTCTACATTATATCTCGGATGAGTTCGAAATTGGGTCATGTGGGGTCAAAATCTATGTCACAGGTCAAATCTTAGAAAAACATTGTGAACACTCTAGAGGCCACAGTTTTGGCCCAATCTTCATGAAACTTGGTCAGGACGTTTGTCTACATGATATCTCGGATGAATTCGAAATTGGGTCATGTGGGGTCAAAAACTAGGTCACCAGGTCAAATCTTAGAAAAACCTTGTGAACACTCTAGAGGCCACAGTTTTGGCCCAATCTTCATGAAACTTGGTTAGGATGTTTGTCTACATGATATCTCGTATGAGTATGAAAGTGGGTTATGTGGGGTCAAAATCTAGGTCACCAGGTCAAATCTTCGAAAAACATTGTGAACACTCTAGAGGCCACAGTTTTGGCCCAATCTTCATGAAACTTGGTCAGGATGTTTGTCTACATGATATCTCGGATAAGTTCGAAATTGGGTCATGTGGGGTCAAAAACTAGGTCACTAGGTCTAATCTTATAAAAACCTTGTGAACACTATAGAGGCCACAGTTTTGGCCCAATCTTCATGAAACTTGGTCAGGATGTTTGTCTACATGATATCTCGAATGAGTTCGAAATTAGGTCATGTTGGGTCAAACACTAGGTCACCAGGTCAAATCTAATAAAAACCTTGTGATCTCTCGAGAGGCCACAGTTTTAGCCAAATCTTCAATAGATTTGGTCAGGATGTTTGTCTACATGATATCTTGGATGATTTTAAAATTGTGTTAACATTAAGTGTTCAGCTAGTGACAAAAATTGATCAGAACCCTATGGAAAATTATATGTTTACGTGCAAAAAAAAATTGGTCATGACAAAAAGTGTTCAGGTAGCGCAAAAAAAAGACCAGCTAATAACTTTTCGGTATCACAGAAAAAGATCAGCTTGCGACAAAAAATGTTCAGATAGTGCATAAAGTTGATCAGCATGTGACAAAAATTGACTAAGACCCTATGGGAAATTACGTGTTAACGTTCACGTAATGAATCGGTAGTAACAAATATCGTTCAGTTAGCGCATAAATTGATCACCTAGTGACAAAAACTGCTAAGCTAGCACAGAAATTGATAAACTTGTGACAACAATTGATCATGACCCTATGGAAAATTTGCCTAAGGGACTGCCAAAAAGTGGTCACTAAATGAAATGGTATATATATATATATATATATATATATATATATATATATATATATACTGGCACGTGAAAATCAACATCCAAGAGAGTCCGGCCCCAAGCTCGTATCCATTAATTGTTAATTAACAGGATTCTGTTAATTAGAAAATGCTGACTGACACATTCATAACATTCATGCGCATTCGGTCATGTAATAGTTATCGATAAACGAGTGACGGTGAGCCTGTGGCATTCATTTGAAAATTCCGTCTAGGTCGATTTAAGGTCACTCAATGTCAGTGGAAAATGAAATCACTCTACTTCATCATAATCATTATCCTGGATAAATAGAAATCTATTCACCATATCACTATTAATACGTGAGTTTCTATTTCTATTTTATACCTAATTATTTAAACAATTTATTAAACAAGACGTATTTTGATACAAAGCATCAGTTTTTGAAGCACGACTTAAATGAAACAAAGCCATTTCAGAACATTTAAATAAATAGCATGTGCATGTATCAACAGCAGGTTTAAATATTTCCACTAGGCAATGCTACATGCTACATGCAATTTTGACATATATCCTCATTTGTAAGCCGTTTTGTTCAGAGATGTATAAAGTGTGTTCTAAAAAGTCCATGTAAATCAACAGTGTCTTTGGCTTAATCTTTATAAATGTTTTTTCCCAAAGATTTTTATCTATTAACTCTTAAAAAAAATCGAGAATATGAAAAATGAATGATGAAAAACTCATATTATCAAATTATTCAGATATATAGAACAAAAAAAAGTAAAGAAAATACTTTGATTATAGTAGACATATCATTTGATGATGTTTTGAGATGCTATAAATTAATAAATCTATAGACCAAAGATACATTTTACAACAGGTAATTCCTTCCATATACAAAGGGTTATTTTTACACTTTCTTCAGTATGCAGTAATACTTGTTATTATAATGCGATTTCAGTGATTTTTCATGTTGATGGTATGTATATAAAACTCTGAATATCTTCCAAAACCTTTTTTTCTAATCTTTAATGAATCTGGTTGCTTACAAGGTTCGTTAACCAATTTTTAAAAAAAAACGTGGCTAACGAGTTAAGGGAGAACTTATCAGATACTTATTAAATGTATCAAATTTCTTTTTAATTACGATAGAAGACTTGCATATTTCAAAACTTGTCATTTTTATATATCTGATAATACAAGTTATTGAATCATAAAGTTGCTGTTGTTTTTTTCCAACATATTACATGATTTTATCTTATAATAACAATAGTGGTTGCTCCCTTTTCGAATATGCGGCTCCATGGCAAAATTTAAAACTTATTTCATACTGCCGTGTTTCCACGTGGCATCAGTTACTTAGGGCGGTTTGGTAACTACACCTCTACTGTATAAGCATCAGCAGAAACGTTCCATGCCGCATGTTACGTTTATTTATTTATTTATTTATTTATTTATTTATTTAAAAATACTTTTAAAATTATAGTATATTATTTTGAAAAATGACTTTGAAATGGACTCTCAATATTTAGAATTTAAAATGTACTGACACTTAACGTTATGCAATATCCTACCGTGTAACCATTTCCGTAAGACGTGCCAAATTTATATTATTGACAAACGGTGTTCCAACTCCCACCCGGAGAGAAGGCACCTGTGTGATACGTTAGTCATTAAATATTCCGTCTATGTCGATCTACGGTCTGCTCTGATTTTACATGCAGTAAATTTGACAAGATTATCATTACAAACATAAATAAACCCGTATTTTCATACATTTGAACATACTGCGTGTTAATTCGTTCTTTTTAAAAATACCATTTATCGGTATGACAACCAAAACTACTATACGAATTATTTTGTTATCATTTCGTGCTGCTACTGTCAGATAAGAAGTAAACTGTTTCCTGCCAAGATGTGAAACAAGAAAGAGAGACGGAAAAGGAGAGAAATAGATTTCATACACACACACACACACACACACCAAAGAAGTATATAAGAGAGAATGGCACTGTCTTTCAAAGGAATGTAGATTATAATGAACTTTATAGATATAACTGCATAAAGTAAGAATTAATCACAATTTGGCCACAAACAATGACATGTGCTCCTTTATAAACATCGTGTTTATGGGACAAAATCTAACTGTAATCTATTGATAAGATATGCTAATAGATAGGTCATGGAACTATGCATTTTGCTTATACCGCTGGTCAATCATCCCGGAAAGCTTCATGCGTGTGTACATCAGCAAACTGAACCAATGAGGTGAAAATCAGCGGATGCGGATCTGCAGTCGACGTGAAACGGGTTTTGAGGTAAGTAAATAGCGTATCTAAATAAATATATAAGGTTATTTTTATTGCAACACATATACACAGAATCGATAAATGTCTACAGTACAATCGGTAGAATGCTCATTATGTCCGTCACCACTAAACGGTCACTAGAAACGGAGTTGATTGGAGTGTATTTTGTGTTTGTATTGTTTTGCATTTTCATGTTAATATTTGAATTGTCTCCGGTCTCTATCGCGGTTTCGTTTCTTGCGGTTGTACATCATATAAATGAATAAATAAATCATTTCGGATTGTAGCTAAAAATATCGGTAGACTGAAAAAGCCCAGAGAAAGAGAAATTGATAAAATGGTATTTATACAATTATTTGTTGAAAAAGCTAAACAAAGTCAAAGAAAAAAGAATAAAATTAAATCATTTAGAGTGGTCACTGATTCAAACACGCCTGAAATCTTTTTCAATTGCAGAAAGGTTTGACTTATACATAAGATACATAAATAACATTCGGCAATACAACTAAACGATATTAAACATTCATAATTATGTTCTATATCAATTGAACGAGCGGATACGAAATCTCGATTCCTTGAACTGCAGATAATTCGGTTTAATTTTATGTACCATTACAAAGAATCATGATTTTAAAGAATGGATTCGTGTATTATTTACGCTATTACACGAAGTGTGTAGATTTTTAATATTATTTTAAACAACAAAAGACTAATGTGACAAGAGATGAAGAGAGGAAAAAAAGATGAAAATAATAACAAATAGAGTGAGAAAGAGAAAGGAGAAGAAACAATTGGAAGTATTCTGTATGTTAACCAGTTCTTTCTTTATAGATTACAAATTAATGGTTATCTAATTAATGGATATCGTTTCATAAACGCGTCGTCTCTCTAGGGGACATACCGTCCGTCGGAAATAAAACATTTTGTTTAGTCCTGTAGACGGTGCCATCTCTAGGAAATAGGTTCACTTTAGGATATTGCAAACCGTTACGTGTCATTCCATTTTGACATAGCGTTGATTAACGCCTTGGTCAATTGTTTTATTTAGTCTCAAGCGTTATGAGAGTGGTTTGACCTTAAATCCTACTACAGTATAAACTCGTTAAACCGAAGTCCTTGGGACCAAGCTGAAAACTTCGAAATAACGATTATTCGGATTAAACATCCGGTGGAAATTATAATTTCTGTGCGTGCATGTCTGCGTTTTCATTTCCGGTGCAGATCGTTACGTATATAGATTTACGTGTATACTATTTGCATGTTATGAAAAGTACGGTTATAAAAATATTTCATAATCTACCGCGGTGTTACTGATTAACATAATCGTTCAAACATGTCAACATAGTGATGCATATTTTTCTGTCGATCTATTGCTTCATGTAGCGTCGCATTCTGGTGACGAACGCGATGATATAGAATGTATTCAAGATCTGACACCTTGGTTTATCTGCTGGCACGTGCATATTATGTAACCTATCAGACATTGATTAGCATTAATCAACATTTCCGGTCGGACACACATTGCCCAATTCAATCTCAAAAAGAGGTGTGAAAAACTTGTCTGAGCCATCACTCCAGGTGAAGCCGCAAAATAAACTAGGTTACTGGCCGGATACGAATGACTTCGAAATAAAAATAAAAAAATATACATAAATTGCGACCTCGGAACCGCGATTTTACTTCGAAATAGTTTTAAAAAAATCGAAATAGCGAAATTCGGATTAAACATTTTATTTTTAGTTAACATAAGAAGGGAAGAAATCGGGACCACAAAAAACAACGTAGAAATGGCGAGGAATTCGGTTTAATGATGTTCGGTTTGGCGAGGTTCTACTGTAATAAGCTTCTCTCACCGGGGGTATGACAAAAAGCGACCATAAATGACCCATTCATTAAGTCTGCTCGGACACATCAAGAGTGATTAAGAAATACTTCTGTAAACTGAGCGATAAAACAGAATAGTATTCGAGACATTGGTCATTTTTCCTGCAGATCGGGTACCTTTTCGTGTGGTAAGTCGTTTCTTTATATGATATTTTTGTTTTCGCTGTCCAATGTAGCTATGATTTTCTTGTACTATATTTTATTTACATATAGTTATATTTAGAACGAATTCTTATTTAAAAAGGTATTATATATATATATATATATATATATATATATATATATATATATATATATATATATATATATATATCATTGGAGATGATAATTAACCTCTTATTTATCATACACATATCACGGTAACCATTCTTTTTAAGAAGGACCTAATGTCCGTGACCACGCCGTGGAATGCACATTTTTGGCATTGGGTTGTCTTTCTAAACATGACGTCATTGTTGTGGTAAACATGGCCGCCTCGCACATTAGCACATTAGATGAAAATGAGCCCACTATGTCAACAAGACGGCCGCCGCTGCACTGTATCCTAACATCTTATATGCAAATGGTTTATTATAAAAAGTAACATGACCATCCCGTATTTATAAATAGAACCGAATATGTCATCTTTATTTACACCTCAAAGGGTCAAGTTTGACCTAGTTTTGACCCTTAAGTGATGCCTATACTGCTACCCCGCTTATTTCGTAAGAAATAAACATTTTAAATTCTTGGGTAGGGAATTTACGATGGGAAAATTTACTTTTCGCATAATAAATAAATATTTATTTTTCTAAATATTTATAGGCCTGTAGACCTACAGGTGAAATTAAGTGTACATTTACTCAGGAATAACGTGTAATGTTGCAGTTTCTGTTTCTGTTAATCGTTTTAAACCGACAAACGGATATATCATTCAAATTGGCGATTGCTAACAGTACTGAAAACTTTGCATTTGAAATATAGCACGCAGCCCAACTTCATATACATGTATCTAATCACAAATGTAAATGATAAATAAAAAGCGGTTCCAATCCACTGAGCCCAAACTGTCTCGCACATCACATAGATATCCACTTCGTTCACATGGTCATCTTTGATACTGACACGTCACAACTACATGTTCGCCACACGGGTACAACACAATCGCATATATGCCACACAGGCACGTCACGTCTGCTGGTTCACCACACAGGTACTACAACACAACCACGGATATGCCACAAAGTCACATGTATTAATAAGCCACACAGGCACATGTATGCACGCCACACAGGCAAAGTTAAACATAAGCTACATGTATAAGCATTATTTTATGCAAGCCACACAGGCATTATACGTAAGCCACACAGGTATTATATACAAGCCACACGGGCATTATCTTCTAGACTACAATTATCACAAGTACGTAACAGATAAGCCACACAGGCATTCACGAAACAACTATACACATTACATAATTAACGCTAACATGCGAGTCCATGAGCGACATGAGATGACAAACACTTGCAGGCACAATCATACGTCTCTCCATAAACGAACTAGTAAAAGTTACATCATACTGGCGACACTTGAAAACAACGATCAAAATAAAAGACAGTCTTCTATAGTATCTTTTCTTGCTCAGTAGACAATAGTTACACAGAAACGGGAGGGGAAATGGTCCTGGTGTCCACAACCAGTAGCTACCAACAGGATAAAGAAAAATAAACCTATTACTACTCAAAACTACAAATTAAATAAGAAAAGTCAATCCACGCGAGCAAAGCCCTAAAGAAATCAACCTTATCCTAAACTACAGGGCCAGGGGAAAACTTACAGTAATCAATAATGATAAAACAGCTCCTCCCTCTACAACAGCCTGCCAGGTATTGACTGACCAAAGCATTGCGCTATTTTTAGATACAAGATAATCACTCAAGCAACATGGCCTCAAGCAACACCTGCAAATCAGTGACCAGTGTGTAAGTACATGTACTGGTAAAGTATTTGTGACAAATAGAAACTGTCGCGATGGTCTTTAAACTGAAACGTGTAACATTCGTTTATTCCTTCATACAACGTTAATTTGTTATACATTCTTTTGTTGAATTTGAATATATCATGTGATACCAAATAAATATTATGAGATGTCATTCATCAAATGCTATCCTTGGAAAAAATAAAATTGAGTGGAACAAGACGATATTCATCCTTAAATGGATTGTCACATGATATATGACATACATAATTTATTAAGAAAAAAGACTACAACATTTTTTTAATCTATTCATGCGATGAAACAGGACTGAAGCAACAAAATCCAAAAAGGTAAGCCTAGCAAACATAAGTAAGAAGATGCCAAAAATGTGGAACGTGTAGGGGCTAAATTAAGTTATGGTGACAAGTACAAAACACAGACAACTTATAACGCAATATACACATTCCTGTGGACTTCATTGTCCGTTGACTAAAATAAAATTGTCAATATCTGACTTTAAAATATATAAAAGATATATGACATAT
>CM037792.1:38058843-38108843 GCA_021229015.1 Solen grandis
AAAAGGATTATAAGAACTTTATAATATAACTGTAAAAGTAAGATTTAATCACAATTTGGTCACAAACAATGACATGTGCTCCTTTTTAACATCGTGTTTGTGGGACAAAATCTAATTGTAATCTATTGATAAGATATGTTAATAGATGGGTCATGGGACTATGCATTTGTTTATACCGCTGGTCAAACAACTCGGAAAGCTACATGCATGTGTACATCAGCAAATTGAACCAAGGAGGGGAAAATCAGCGGGTGAGGATCTGCAGTCGACGTGAAACGGGGCTTTATGGTAAGTAAATACAGTGGTTCACGCGATTCCTCAATGTGGCGATTCATTGAATACCGGCGATGGCTCGAGCTACAAGCCGGTCCCTTGTTTAGCCCTTTTTATTCTATATAAATTTATGGGCGATTCTTCAAACATGGATTTTGGATTCCTCGAGCTCCGTCCTTGGTCCCTAGATAGTATATCCTATATTATTTCTATGCGATTCCTCGAGGTTGATATCAAAACCTACCTATATCTCCTTGTACAACCATACTCCGGCTCAGTGACCACCTGTAAATTAACACCTTGGTCGAAATATAAAAAATATATAAAAAAAAAATATATATATATAAAAAGTATTTTCGCAACCTACTAATCATGTATACAAACTGTGATGGGTCTGCATGATTAATCATTTGTCATTAAAATGGCCGATTTTGTTTGTGTGTTGTTCTTTTTCTCTGTAATCATTAATTTGAAGAACCACGGTATAAGTGTTTATTACAAGAATGTAAAAAATACGCAACGCCGCCATATACACAAACTAAAACAAAGGTTTTCAATCATATTATCGTTAAAAAAATAATATTTCTGACTTAATTCTCATATGAAAGCGTATATAAATGAATATATAAGGTTATTTTTATTACAACACATATACACAGAATCGATAAATGTCTACAGTGTAATCGGTAGAATGTTCATTATGTCCGTCACCACAAAAACGGTCACTAGAAACGGAGTTCATTGGAGTGTATTTTTGTGTTTGTATTGTTTTGCAATATTTTCTTCAAGTCATTTTCATGTTAATATTTGAATTGTCTCCGGTCTTTATCGCGTTTTTGTTTCTTGCGGTTGTACATCATATAAATGAATAAATAAATCATTTCGGATTGTAGCTAAAAATATCGGTAGACTGAAAAAGCCCAGAGAAAGAGAAATTGATAAAATGGTATTTAAACAATTATTTGTTTAAAAAGTTAAACATAAAGTCAAAGAAAAAAGAATAAAATTAAATCATTTAGAGTGGTCACTGATTCAAACACGCCTGAAATCGTTTTTAATTGCAGAAAGGTTTGATTTATACATAAGATACATAAAAAACATTCGGCATTACAACTAAACGATATCAAACATTCATTTTTTTTCTTTTATTTATTTCCAGACATAAAAACAATACATTAACACATACATATACATACACACAAACATTTTCATATACGTACACACACTCACCTACACATATACATATGAACAAGTTATCATTTACTATGCTGGGAATTAAATAATATGCTTTCTCTCTCTCTTTCTCTCTCTCTCTCTCTCTCTCTATCTCGTTTTCTCAAAAAAAAAAAATCTTAATCTATTAACATATGTTTTCCTATCACGCATTCTCCCTAAAACTGTCTATCATATCTTTCTGTATATTTGTTTCAAAGAGAAGTTATGTTTAAGGTTAAAATATTTCTACTTTTCAATTCATTTTGATTAAATCTAATTTTTTTTTTTTTTTTTTTTTTTTTTTTTTTTGTTGGTCATGGCTGATGTTTTTCTTCTTTAATATACCGCATTTTAATAAGTTAGAAAATATTTTCCATTTCCTAGAGTGTATTTCGCTATTTTGTCTTCTATTTTGACTCTGTTTTTGAGATATTCCTGAAATATGTTAAATGATGGTTTAATTTGATTAATTTTAGCATAAAATATAAAATATTTCATGACTATTATAAGAGTATTACAAGCATTATAATTCATACTTTTAGTTGTTATTCCTAACAATGCTTCATTTTTCTTACAACAATATCAATAGATTTTGATTTTATAAAATTATTTAATGAGTTCCATAGAGGCTGTACAGTATTACATTCCCAGAATAAATGTTCAATCGACTCAATTGATTCATTACAAAAATCACACAGGCTTGAAGATACATGATTGAATTTGAAAAGTAGCTTGTTTGTAGGAATTGTTTGTCAGAAATTTGTATTGGAGTTTCGTAATGTTGTGTCTATTGTCGACTTGTAAATATTATTATATATCTGTTTTCCATGGGAAATTATGGATTTAGACAGAGTTCATTTAACCACTTTCTTTCACTTGATGGGGACTCTTGACTATTTTGAAATAATGTTGTAAAGATATTTATTTATTTGTTTAATATTTGAAATTTGTTCTATCAGAGTTGTTTTAGTGAAATTTAGAATTCCTTCATTTTGAAGTTTATTTCTAATATCAGATGTTATTGATTGTTTTAGTGTCAATATTTAATAAATCGGATTTTTTCAATTTCATATAAATTTTTGAGAAAAAAAAATGTCACTCCATTGGTTTTAATCAATTTGTTATTCCATATAATTGTTTTACCTATTGGGTTTTTGCAGAAATCTGTCTGGTATGAATTTTTATCCATGCATGTAAGACATCGAAAAGGAAGGATTTTTTATTATCTATTTTAGAAATTGTGTTTTCATCAATACATTCATAATTAAGTTCTATATCAATTGAATGAGCGGATACGAAATCGCGATTCCTTGAACTACAGATAATTTTGTTTAATTTTATGTACTATTACAAAGAATCATGATTTTAAAGAATGGCTTCGTGTATTTTTTATGCTATTACACGAAGTGTTTAGATTTTTAATATTATTTTAAACAACAAAAGACTAATGTGACAAGAGATGAAGAGAGGAAAAAAGATGAAAATAATAACAAATAGAGTGAGAAAGAGAAAGGAGAAGAAACAATTGGAAGTATTCTGTATGTTAACCAGTTCTATCTATATATATTACAAATTAATGGTTATCTAATTGATGGATATCGTTTCATAAACGCGTCGTCTCTCTAGGGGATATACCGTCCGTCGAAAATCAAACATTTTGTTTAGTCCCGTAGACGGTGCCATCTCTAGGAAAAAGGTTCACTTTAGGATATTGCAAACCGTTACGTGTCATTCCATTTTAACATAGCGTTGATTAACGCCTTGGTCAATTGTTTATTTAGTCTCAAGCGTTATGAGAGCGGTTTGACCTTAAATTCTACTACAGTAGAACCTCGTTAAACCGAAGTCCTTGGGACCAAACTGAAAACTTCGAAATTACGATTATTCGGATTAAAAATCCGATGGAAATTATAGTTTCTGTGCGTGCATGTCTGCGTTTTTATTTCCGGTGCAGATCGTTACGTATATAGATCTAAATACTATTTGCATGTTATGAAAAGTGCGGTTATAAAAATATTTCATAATCTACTGCGGTGATACTGATTAACATAATCGTTCAAACATGTCAACATAGTGATACATATTTTTACTGTCGATCTGCTGCTTCATGTAGCGTCGCATTCTGGTGACGAACGCGATGATATGGAATGTATTCAAGATCTGACACCTTTGTTTATCTGCTGGCACGTGCATATTATGTAACCTATCAGACATTGATTAGCATTGATCAACATTTCTGGTCGGACACACATTGCCCAATTCAATCTCAAAAAGAGGTGTGAAAAACTTGTCTGAGCCATCACTTCAGGTGAAGCCGCAAAATAAACTAGGTAACTGACCGGATACGAATGATGAGAAGGACATTAATTGGTTCCCGAAAATTTATGAAAATTGACTTCGAAATGAAAATTAAACAATATACATAAATTGAGACCTCGGAACCGGGATTTTACTTAGAAATAGTTTAAAAAAAATCGAAATAGCGAAATTCGGGTTAAACATTTTATTTTTAGTTAAGATAAGAAGGGAAGATATCGGGACCAAAAATAAACTTCGAAATGGCGAGGAATTCGGTTTAATGATGTTCGGTTTGGCGAGGTTCTACTGTAATAAGCTTCTCTCGCCGGGGTTCTGACACAAAGCGACCATAAATGACCCATTCATTAAGTCTGCTCAGACACATCAAGAGTGATTGTGAAATACCTCTGTAAACTGAGCGATAAAACAGAAAAGTATTCGAGGCTTTGGTCATTTTTCCTGCAAGATCGGGTACCTTTTTGTGTGGTAAGTCGTTTATTTATGTGATATTTTTTGTTTTCTCTGTCCATTGTAGCTATGATTTATTTGTACTATATTTTATTCACATAAAGAACACGCTATTTAAGTTATATTTAGAACGAATTCTTATTTAAAAAGGTATAATATATATATATATATATATCATTGGAGTTGATAATTAACCTTTTATTTATCATACACATATCACTGTAAACATTCTTTTTAAGAAGAACCTAATGTCCGTGACCACGCCGTGGAATGCACATTTTTGGCATTGGGTTGTCTTGTTGTCTTTCTAAACATGACGTCATTGTTGTGGTAAACATGGCCGCCTCGCACATTAGATGAAAATGAGCCCGCTATGTCAACAAGATGGCCGCCGCTGCACTGTATACTTACATCTTATATGCAAATGGGTTATTATAAAAGTAACATGACCGACCGTATTTATAAATAGAACCGATTATGTCATCTTTGTTTACACCTCAAAGGGTCAAGTTTGACCTAGTTTTGACCCTTAAGTGATGCCTATACTGCTACCCCGCTTATTTCGTAGGAAATAAACATTTTAAATTCTTGGGTAGGGAATTTACGAAGGGAAAATTTACTTTTCGCGTAATAAATATATATATTTTTTTCTAAATATTTATAGGCCTGTAGACCTACAAGCGAAATCAAGTGTACATTTACACAGGAATAACGTGAAATGTTGCAATTTCTGTTTCTGTTAATCGTTTTAAACCGACAAACGGATATATCATTCAAATTGGCGATTGCTAACAGTACTGAAAACTTTGCATTTGAAATATAGCACGCAGCCCTTAATTGTTCATGACTTTTCCATCATGGAAAACTGTTGTACTTGCATTACTAGTGACAATGAAACATTTACTCGTGATAATAGAAACTGTCGCGATGGTCTTTAAACTGAAACTGAAACGCGTAACATACGTTTATTCCTTCATACAGCGTTAATTTGTTATACATACTTTAGTTGAATTTGAATATATCATGTGATACCAAATAAATATTATGAGATGTCATTCATCAAATGTAATTCTTGGAAAAAAATAAAATTGAGTGGAACAAGACGATAATCATCATTAAATGGATTGTCACATAATATATGACATACATAATTTATTAAGAAAAAGGACAACAACATTTTTTTAATCTATTCATGCGATGAAACAGGAATGAAGCAACAAAATCCAAAAAGGTAAGCCTAGCAAACATGAGGTAGAAGATGCCAAAAATGTGGAACGTGCAGGGTGACAAGTACAAAACACAGACAATTTATAATGCAATATACACTGACAATTGAAGAAAATGCCAAAGTGATATATCTTTCTTCGTTTGTAGATTCTAAACATTGGCTGTTTATTGAAATCGATGTAGCTTCCAGAGTATCGCAAGTTAAGCAAAAGTATTTCCGCTTGGTTATGAAAACCTAACAAATACTTACATAATAACACTGTTGGCTTAACTATAATTCCACAATGGATTAACTCAAAGATGCTTAAAAAAAATCCCGCGACAACTATTGAATAAAGGGAGATAGTTGATACGACAACCAATCTAAAATAGTACATACTACCTGTACATTTAAAAAACAATATTTAATTATACTAGAAATAAAATAATTCCCTTGTTATTTCCAAAGTTCTGACAAACCAAAATTATCGCTCGTGTAAACCCGAGATATAAGTGAGCGTATTAATTCCTAAAAGAATACCTTAAAGACAAGCATGTAAACTATAGTTAAAACACGATTGAAAATTATCAATTCAAATGAAAAACACATTTTTCTTATATAAAAGCTCATAATATGGACAGTAAAAAATATAGGACTGTAATGTGTCAGCTAATTTTTAAAATTCCGTACAGTTTATCAGTTTGACGAAATCATTATATAAATAAAACATACATCAACCATTCTTGAAAAAGGTGCCATCTCGATACTCTGCGTTAGTATTACTTTTTGTTTAAATACTGAATATAAATACTTACATAAATGATAGATATATAAGTATATTTTCTCAAGGGTTACTCGTGCTAGATATATATTTGGTTCATTCTTTATGAATGCCTAATTGAATATGAATCAATCAGAACAAAATACAAGAGCAAAAAGTCAGCATCACTGTCTCTCCAATTCAACAAAAGTTGAAAAGTTGTCAAATCAATGACATAATATATATATAATTGGTTATGGCAGATACCTGGGCACTGGAAAACATCGTTACAACGTTTTCAAGATAGAAATCGAGACAGTTAACTGTCTCACTACTAAATACATTTATACATTTAATTTGTGTTTCGTCCAAGTAGGCCTCAGATAGGCTATTCTTGACGATGTTTAATTCCTTACTTGTCAGGGACACATATTCGCAGATAAAATGGTCCTTTAGCAGGTTTGCTGTATCCATACAGGGACGTTGAGTTGGTAATGTTACTAACCTTCGCATGTTTATAGGAGCATCATTGGTGAAATGGGCAGTAACATTGATGACCGTGTTGGTAAAATACAACGCTAATATTTGGTTCTGCATATTTCGAATAGTTGATTTAATGTCCTCATTATCACATGGTGACACTAATCAGAGGTATATTTCAAGTCTTAACGTGGTGTTCCGAAAACGTGTTTGAAGATGTTTTTGATATATTTAGTTTTATTCTGCAGATATCACATTCTTCAACATTTAAAACTTTTATGCATGTAATTACCTTTTGTGCTCGAATTTGGTCAATAATCATAGATTCCTCAATCTGGGATTCCACTGTTACCATTCGGAAGTAACCTTTAAAAAGCATTCCTTCAATGCCATTTTAGAGTTAAAGGCATCTTCCAAAATATGGCATCTGGTATGGCAGGCATGTTAGGGACCTACACAAACTCTGAAGACAAGCAAATCAAACTAACTTTCCACTTAATACAAATCTAAAAATACATGTGCTAAATTAGTTAATTTTGTACATTTTTGAAGGCTCGCAATATATGAATCACAAATAATATTATATTGAAAAAATGACAATAAAAGCATAATATTATCTTTTTAAATATCTTCTAGGTGTCTGTCTTCCCATGCGTGTTCAGTTACACACATAAAATGTTCTAAATTTAACGGTCAACACAGCTGATGTCACCACAATGCCTGTATATGAACAAATCTATTCATTAATTTTTAAAAGAAAATATATACTGACAACTCAATATTACGCATATGAACTGATATACTATTGTTCAATATATCTACGCGTTATACATTGTTATCTTTCACATATTCATCTTTTAGACATTTAGTCTTCGTTATCAGACAAAACAATAAGGGCGTTTTTCTTAGATACGGTTTCCATGGATTTGCAAACATAGTTTGCAAACAAACAGGGTGACCTATCAATAGTTTTACATTTTCGAATTCAGCGAGATTTTTAAATAACATGCGAAAATCAGAAAATTCTATTGAAGAAAAGAACTGTAACATAGGCCCTTAACATCTAAAATGTACGAAATCACGACATACATGATATCCAAAGTGCGGGTCATATTCTTTGGAACGTTCACATAGTCTGTTCAAAGTTCGGCTTTTATCATGGGCGCTAAAAGCTGTCTTAATATCAAGATTATGAGAAGGCTGGTCCCTGACCTCCCGCAAGTTGGCGAACAATTGATTTTGAGGCATCATAACTGAGGGAGTATTACACAGGAAACCAAATACATTCCTGAAACTTTGGTAGTTACCACTCCAAAATATTATGATCTATAGTGGAATGGAACAAATAATATGTATATAATTTTAAATGTCTTTATAAGTAGTATTAAGTTATATATTTATATATATACAGGATTGGATGATCAAATGAAGTTTATTTCAATGACTGCGGTCCTTTTGCATGTCTCCTTCCAATTTATCCAATATATAAATACATGAATAAATGAATTAATATCATACATATACTTTTTAAGGGTTTCTCGTGCTAGATATATATTAAGTTCATTCTTTACGAACGCATAATCGAATATAATTCAATCAGAAGAATATACAATGGCAAAATGTCAGCATTATTAAAACACTGACATACATACACTTGGGTATGGCAGAAAGCTGGGTACTGGAAAACATTGGTACAACGTTTGCAAGATAGAAATCGAGGCAGATGCCAACTGTCTCCTTAGAAATAACAAATGCATTCATTTGTATTTCGTCCCAGTAGCCCTCAGATAGCCTATATTTGATGATGTCATATTCCTTTGTTGTCAAGGACACGTATTCGCATTTGAGATATTTACTTAGTAGGTTTGATTCACCAATACAGGTAGGATATGATCGTATGTTTGCTAACACGGGCATGTATCCAGGGGCATCGTTGGTGTAATCTACAGTAACATTGATAATAGTGTTGGTAAAATACAATGCTAACATTTGGTTCTGAATATTTTGAAAAGACGATATAATATAATCACTATGACAAGGTGACACTGTGCGGAGATTTAATTCAAGTGCTAACGTGGTGCCCGAAGATATGGTTAAAGATGTATTTGAAGATATTTTGGATAAATATAGTTTCATACTGCAAACATCACATTTTTCAATTTGAAATACTTTTATAATTTCCTTTCTTGTTCGTGTTCCGTCAATAATCATGGGTTCACCAAACTGCGATCCCTCGGTTACCATATGGAAGTAAGTTTTAAAAATAATTCCTTCGATGTCCTTGTAGAGTGAAAGGCATCTTCCAAAATAATGCATCTGATATGGCCGGCATGTAAGGTTCCTACACAGATTCTGAAAACAAGCAAAGCATATCATCTTTCCTCATCAAACAAGTCTAACATAATGTAGGCGATATTAGTTAATCATAATCGGTTCTCCTCCTTTTGCACATTTTTGAGAGCATGCGAAATATCAATTACAAAGAACTTTTTTCATGAATTACAAGAGAAGTATAAAAATTATTTTTTTATATATCTTCACGTGCATATTCAGTTATACACATACAGTTCTGTGAATGTAAGGTCAACACAGCTGATGAGTCCGCAAGGTATATGAATAATTATATCTTTTAACTTGAAAAGAAATTATATCCTGATAACTTAAGATATACTATTTCACACTATATCTCTGCGTTATATACTATTTCATTTCGTCACACTGAAACTAATTGTTATTGTAACATCCAGCATTTAAATGTATATTCGTCGTTTAGACCTCTAGTCGTCGTTTATCAGACAAAAACTTTTTTTATAATTTACTTAATTTTGACATAAATGATACACTCACAAAAAGGGGGTCATATACTTGGGAAGTTTCACATTGTCTGTTTAAAGTTTGGCTCTCATCTTGGGCACTAAAGGCTGTGTTGAAATCCAGGATATACGACAGCGACGCGAAATCGGTTCTAACCACCTCTACGTCGCTTGCGAACAACTGATTTGGAGGCATCACATTTGACGGAGTATTACACAGAAAACAAAATACATTCCTGAAACTTTGATAGCCGCGTCCAGAATATAATTCATAAAAGAATGGAGCATCTGAAATGATATGTAAAAAGATATAAATATTTTAAGTACTGAAATTTGAGTACGTATGCTTAAGTAGCCTTTTAATTGTGTGTGTGTGTGTGTGTGTGTGTGTGTGTGTGGTTTTAGTTGCTTTATGTCTTAAAAGTGCTACTTGTTTAAATACAGAATTATAATATTGTTTTTATACATATTTACTTGCAACTGTTCTATGGTACCATACATTTCTAAATCAGACAAATTTATGCCACTATTTTAGTAACAAATTTGTCTTTGTTTTTGTACTACACGCAGAGAAATAGTTTCAAATTTTGCTTTTATAACATCGTTCAGTGATGTTGGTTTATTTATTTATCTAAATACAATTATATTATGGAAACCGGAACTGTAATATGTAATTGATTGATGCTGATGCTTGATTACATTAACTATATATAGCAATTTTATTTACGTAAAGCAGGACACACTCGACTTCCATTTTCAACTGTCGCATTTGCTCTATTTGTAGAATTGATATCTCTATATAGCCCTGTTTGCATTGCAATGCACGAGGCGCGAGTTCAAAACCTCTTAAGGGAATTCAAAGTTTTCTTTATAGTTTCATTCTTTTTTGTAACATAAAATATTATTTCATCTTTCTTATAACCAAGTGTGTCATGGAGGCGCTGAAATCGCTAAGCTGTGAACAAAGTATTAGTTGGAGAAAGAGAAATAGCAAATATCTAAGGATATTAGGGAAAGGGGTCTCAGTCCCTGGCGGTTATGTTTTTTAACAGATTCGGAAGAAAAAAATAATTTTGGTAGAGAGTGAGCTAAGGAACATCTGTGCCAAAATACTTTGAAATCCAGCCAGTACTTTTGGACAAGAATTTTGATACACATAAGGAAATCGGGGCTCCGCTCCCCGCCCCCTGGCTTTCAATGGATCCAAATAATTTCAACAATCTTGGTGACCCAAGGAGCATATGTGTAAAGAAAATGCGAAAGCCAGCCAGTTATTTTGGGCAAGTAGTTTATTCAAATGCATACTATGTACATATTTGGAAAACACACTCCCCCAGTCTGGCGGACATGTTTTTGAGCCCAACATTTTAAACAATATTTGTAGAGAGTAACAAAAGGAACATCAATGTCAAGAACCTTTGAAATCCAACCACGAAGAGTTTTGAAATGTTGACATTTTTCCCTCTCACTTGCCAAAGCTACAAGATTTCTGTATGAACACAATTGAAGGGGGTACATTTGAGTTTGTAGGTAAAGGGCTATGCAAGTGTCAGGAAAGGAGAGATAGACAGCGAGATAACTTGCAATTCGATTAACACTAGTTCGGTGCAATCAGAGATACGTCTTACCTTTGCAGCAGGTATAATCTGGGATTGTTTAATGGTCAGCAAGTGAGACTTAGAGGAAAATAAATGAAAATAAAGTCAAGTGTAGGTACCACTGGGGGAAAGCATCGGCGATGAGGATAAATTTTCCCCCGATAACTCCCGATGTTTGAGCAAAAATAAAACATAACAGAGCAATCTCATGAGAAATGACACTTATAAGGCATTGGGGATGTTTCGTAGATGTTTCAGCTATGGTCACAAAGCTTCTGAGATTCCTGAATCACCGGGGCTAGCTCTCGATGTTCCAGAAAGCTCCGGAAGACATTCTCTGATAATCAGCGAAGAAGCCGAGGAGTTTCACTTAAATTGAAATATCATCTGGGGAACATCTCTGTTTGTGGATATATCAGTGAGTACTAGCGACCGATCCCACATGCCTTGGGGAGATTATGGAGATTTTGAGAATTTGATAGTGGAATTACAGAGTGAGTCAAGAGAGAACTTTTATGGGGTCATGAGGATACCTCCAACAATATCCTATTACCTTGTTGACCTTCTCAATCTTAAATTGACAAAAACAACAAATTTTTTAGAGCCGATGTTTAGGGGATGTCTGAGCAAAATAATATTACTAGGATGCTTCATGGATTGTTCCCCGGATCTTCCCCGTGGTTCCCCCCATCCTGACGTATTTTCACAGATTTCTAGAGGCATCCCGATAGCCCCACATGACTCACAACGTTCCTGAAACTTCCCATCCCCCCACCGGGATACCAGGAGTCCTGTTCCCGACGCCTCCCAAGATCAATTTCCAACAGGAGTACATCCCCGAGGCAAAAAATACCAGTTTGACTGAACGTGGAACGTTAGTGTCTCGATAGATCATAACATACTTACTTAGATTTTGTAAATGTCAAAAATAATTACAATTTCTAAATATATTTGAATTATGGATTTGCTCTTCATCTATTAGTTTACAGGGTTGTGATACCGAATACATGATGTGGTTTGTTTCAATTTCTTGAGCATGGTATTTTTGTTTTCAGTGAGAGAGATTCGGTTTATTTTTCTGGGATCAAAATATATTAAAAATAAAAAAATAATGCCAGGGGAAATAATGAGGAGAGCCATAACTGTTAAGCTCAAGTTTGGTCAATTTGACCAATTGGTCAATATCTTGATCCTTAGATGTTTTTTCACTCTACGATCCGCATTCTTGATTATTATCAATGACAAAGACTTAAATAATTATGTGTATAGTGAATCACATCGCGAATACCTTCACTGTATACGTTGATTGTCGCTATTTAAGATGTCAAACTAGGGTGAACGTTTCAGTATCTCACTTATTTGGGCGCTCTACTGAAGTGCTGCTAAACTGTATCGCGCCGCAGAGACAGGATATGATACCACACCAAGCCGAATTATTCTGACATCTTTAAAACAGGAACAGATCTGTCCTTACCAGTATACGCCCAACAATGGAGCTTATCAGATCAACTACTTACCTGACTGCAGACATGCACGATGTATGTCCTCGTTATAAGTTTGCCAAAGTCCCGTTTTATTACACGTTATAAATGCTATACCGGAAGCGGATATACATATATCATCAAATACATCTTTGTTTGGAGGGTCGAAGGTTATCCGACATCTTCGAGCAACTTTTCGTAACAGAGCTACACCAACATCCGTGGTTTGCAGGATTGAGTTGCATCCATGTATTCGAATACTCCACCTGGAACAAGCAAATATTTTAACAAGATTTCTTTTTTAATTTCAGGATTACAATAAGCTTCTGTTTTGTTTAGAGCTCGGACAGTACCTCTGTGCCATGTCCAAGAGAATCACAACAAATATGTATTTATAAATTTGTATTTATTTATCTAACTATCTTTCTATTTTTATTTTATAGTTTATGTACAGTGTGCGAGAGTTTAATCAAAAAAGAAACCACAAACGAACAATAGCACAATAGCAAGCTCTAATAGGACATTTGATTTTTTTTTATTTCTATCAAGATAACTACTGAATCCCTCTTATTGAATATACTGGTATTCATAATAATTGTCGACAAAGCATATGTTATAAGGATATTTACTGACGAAATTTTAGACATATACATACATGACCGTTTCGTTGATTCCGTTACACGTTGCACAATATTTGTTTTTATATATTTTGTATTGATCATTTGCGTCTGAAACAAAAGCAATGTCCTCTACAGTGTCAATTTCTCTGAAATAAACATTTTCACATCTTTCTAAAATGTCCGAGTCGTTGAAATCGTGCTTGCAAACCGTGTGTACTTTGTAATACTTATACAATTTTACTTTTGAATCAATATAATCAATGTCAAAATAATTCGAATGATTAAACACAGAGTGGTGACACGGTATTTTTTCAAAACTAGAAGGCGGACCTGCAACATCCGGGCAACAATTCTCCTTCCACCAGCACGTTTCGGCGCAAGAGCATTTTGTACACAACGGGACATTCCCTTCCGGTATAGTGACGTTCTGCAGCGACGGTTTCGTGCAGAAATCGGTCAGGGGACAGAACCTCTGCGCCGTGTCCAGAAAATTCTCAAAACTTCCGCTTGTGATGTGTAACGCCAAAAACAACAGTTCAAACAGCATCTTTTGAATTTGTAGTAATTACATATTATTTATTCAGATAAAGAACATTTAAATAGGCATTGTACATACAAGTTAATAACCGATCCAGTCGAAAATGATAAATATTTGCCAAAAAGCACGTACTAAAACCTTATTCCAGGATATGCCCGAAAGTTTTCATTACATTAAATGTCGGCAATGGATAGCGATCTGGTTTCCTCCATGTCAGACAATGAGAAGATTTATGATCAAACATGTCTTTAAATATCATAGCTCCATATAAGAACGCTTGATTAAATTTATTCCTGTAAACTAATTGAGAAATTTGAGAATCGTTTAAGCAGAAGTACGAACTACATCTACTGCAATGAATTGTAAAATTAAATAGCTTAATCTGGAGAAGACCTATCTTTCCATTTAAAAAGATATTTTATCATTTTTTTTTTGTACCTTAAGAAGTTACACATTAGCTCAACTTTTCTATGATTGTAATATTTTACGCAATTTCTGGTCAAAATGGTTAGTTTCATCACGTATCCAAATTGTTAACCTTTTTCTTTCAAAAACAGATTTTTAGGACTAATAAAAGTCAGACATTATTATAAATCAAGTCATTGTCTTGGAAACAAAAATATCTACTATAATTGGAGCCAAAAAATAAACCTGATATACATGTATTCGTTAAATTTCTGAAAAAAAAAGAATGATGAAATGGAAAATCAGTACATCAGTTAATTGAATAAATATATATACAAATTATTTAACATCCGTAGTGGTTTATATGTTTCAGAAGTTTAAGGCACTCAGATACTTTGATACAGAACTTGTGTGTGTTTATTTCTCTCTTTATTTCTACGTGGAATAAAATGTTCTTGATAAATGAGTAACCCCTGCATGCAGGTGATGCTATATATGGAAAACGGGGAGGGCGGATGGGTTGTGAGAAGGAAGGCGGGTGGAGAATAAGGAAAACATTTTTCTTTCTTTCCTTCTTTCTCTCTTTAAGGTAAACAACCATGCTCACCATGTATTGTTTTCATATGCATCCCTCTATGCATCATTATTAATCTTATATCTGTATATGTATAAACAGATTTATATTGGAAAGTATGATGGGGGATGGTCCTGCCTGACCCTCGCATACTTATGACGTGGAGAATAAAAGAACCTTTGAACACGCCCGCACAAATCTATTCTGTTTTTAAAAGAGTGCAGGTATAGAAATTTTGCAGCATGTTGTTTAAAATAAACATTATGAAAAAACACTAACTTAAAATGAAAACTTAAAAATAATTAATTTCTGTAAATTTAATTTGTTTTCCAAATCGTTGTCATTTCTTTCGAGCGTATATTTAGGGTAATGTTAATTTACACCCCCAGAATTGTAAATTGCGGGATACCCAATGAATGGGTAATTACCGAACCAGGTGACGCTATTGACTGAAAGTGATTGGATAGGAATAATAAAGACTATTGCGGCAGTTTCAACATTTTTGAAAACATTTAGAATTTCATGATTCTTCGTTGATTAACAATATCATCTGATCTACTATAATATAAAATAAAAAAATGGGTGATAACGGCCTAAGAAAAAAATATGTGTTTTTAGCTCACCTGAGCACTTGTGCTCGGGTGAGCTTTTGTGATCGCCTTTCGTCCGTCGTGCGTCGTCTGTCGTCCGTCGTCCGTCGTCAACAATTGATTGTGAACACTCTAGAGGCCACAGTTTTGGCCCAATCTTCATGAAACTTGGTCAGTATGTTTGTCTACATGATATCTCGGATGAGATCGAAATTGGGTCATGTGGGGTCTAAAACTAGGTCACCAGGTCAAATCTAATAAAAACCTTGTGATCACACTAGAGGCCTACATTTTTTCCCAGTTTTCATTAAACTTGATATGAATGATGACTGCATGAATTCCCAGTTGAGTACAAATTCAGGTAGGATCAAAATGTAGGCCACTTAGTCAAATGTTTGAAAAACACTTTAGATGCCATATTTTTTGTCATTTTGCCTAACACAGCCATCTTAATCAGGTGAGCGATACAGGGCCATCTTGGCCCTCTTGTTTAATTTACCCTATATAGCAGCATTTTAGAAGAAAATTTTAGAATGAAAATTAAGTGTTTTTTTAAGTTATTCACAATTATTAGTAAATATGTTGAAACATCAAATTTTATGAGTTTAAAGAAACAAACCGAATTTGGGGTTTACTATGCATCAATCTATCATTATATACCCTTATGTATGGCTAAAACCCACCTTTATTTTGAAACAAAAATACAAAACAGAAGTATTTGCTTTAAACTTTATCTTTCTTCTTATGCTCGAACATTCAATTTTTCTAATTTCTCAAATGAGTATTATTTAGGTACTAATCTATATGATAAGCTTAAAAGCAAAATGTCATCCTGAGTTGTATCCGGGCCTCTTTAGGGGCAAAAGTAGGTCAAACTTGTGGTTAAAAAATATGACGTAATCGGTTCTATTTTGCAGGCGGCCATGTTTGTTACTTTTTATGATAACTCTTTTACATATAAATAGTAAGTGTATAGCGCATGCGCGTCGACCATAACGTTGACCGACCATTCCCATTTTCATCTCTTGAGAGTGGCGGCCATGTTGACTACAACAATGACGTTATGCTTAGAAAGACAACCAAATGACATAATCACAAAAATTTACATTCCACAGCGCGGTCGCGGACATCAGGTCCTTCTTAAAAAATGGTTACCGTGATATGTGTATAATAAATATGAGGTCAATACAAGAGTGCTTATTATCGTCTTCATAAAATATGTATATTATACCTTTTCGAAATAAAAATACGTTCTGGGTGTATCATAAATAGCGTATTCTTTATAAAAAATAAACTGGAAAAAAATAATTATAATAATTAATCATTGACAGCGAAATCAAAAATAAATTGCTGTGGACGCGAACATCTCCCGGAACAGCTAGGAAATGACACCAAATCCTTCTTTTTACATTTCTATTTTAACGCACAGTTCATAGAGGTATTTCACAGTCACTCTCCATTTCACCAGGGTCATATAAAGTCGCTTCGTATTAAGGATCCCCCGGTGAAAGAAACTTATAAGAAGGATCAAGTAACGGTAAAGAAACTTGATATTAAGATATTTTAATGAACAGAACAGCAAATTACTTTTTAAATGAGATAATGTCGATAATGCAAGCAACCCATTTTAACATTTATTATGACCATTGATAAATCCGTGTCTAATGATTGGATATATCTCAGAAATATCAAACTAGATCTTCGTTTTGAGAAATAAGTAAAACTAAAAACACACAAAAATGATCAGTTCGTGACAAATACTATTCAAGAAGCGCAACAAATTGATCAGTTTGTGACATAAATTGATTAGGACCCTATCGGAAAATACGTATTAATATTTGCAAAATATATCGGTCGTGACAAAAACATTATTTAGTTAGTGCCAAAAATGGATGGATCAGCTAGTGACAAAAACTGTTTAGGAAGCGCAAAAAAAAATGATCTCCTTGTGACCGTGAATGTAGGAAACTGTTCAGATATCGCAAGAAAAGATCAGCCAGTGACAAAAACTGTTAAGATAGTGTAAAAAGTTGATCAGCTTGTGACAAAAATTGATTAGGACAGTACGTATTAACGTGCACAAAATGAATCGGTAGTGACATTGTTTTTTGAAAAAAAAACTTGTGACAACAATTGATCATGACCCTATGGAAAATTTGGTGTTAATGTGCACATAATGAATCAGTAGTGACAACAACTGTTCAGGCAGCGCAAAAGAAAATTGATCACCTAGTGACAAAAACTATTCAGGAAGCGCAAAAAATGTTCTGTTAGTGACAAAAATTGTTCAGATAGTGTAAAGTAATGATAAGTTTGATCAGGTCCCTAGGGGAAATTACGTGTAAAAGTGCAAAAAAAAAAGAAACGAAAAAAGAATCAAAAAAATCAGAACCTTAGGGAAAAATAGATAATGACAAAAAATTGTTTAGGTAGCGCTTAAAATGATCAGCTAGTGACAAAAATTGTTCAAATAGTGCAAAAAAAAATTGAATAACTTGTGATAACAATTGATGAGTACCCTATGGGAAATTTCGTGTTAACGTGCAAAATAAATCGGTTGTGAAAAAAAATGTTCAGGTAGCGCAAAAACAAAATTGTTCAGATAGTGCAAAACATTGATCAGCTTGTGACAAAAATTGATCAGGACCCTATGGGAAATTACGTGTTAACGTGCAAAAATATCAACAAATCGGTAGTGACAAATATTATTCAGTTAGCGCAAAAAAAATGATCACCTAATGACAAGAATTTTTCGGGCAGTGCAAAAAATTTGATACGCTAGTGACAAAAATGTTCAAATAGTGCAAATAATTTACCAGCGTGTGACAAAAATTGATCAGGACCCTGTCGGAAATTACGTGTTACACGTAATCAACAGATTGTAAAGCACTTTTGAACGTATAACATATATGAAAAAAGTGTTATATAAATGTGGTGTAATAATAATAATACGTAATAAGGTGCACAAAATGAATCGGTAGTGACATAAGGTTGTTCAGATAGTGAAAATAATGATCAGCTTGTGACAAAAATTGGTCAGGACCCTAAGGGAAATAACGTGTTAATGTGCAAAAAAATCTGTAGTGACAGATATTGTTCAGTAAGCGCAAAAAATCACCTAGTGGCAAAAACGGTTTAGGCAACGCAAAAAAATTGACCAGCTTGTGACAAAACTGTTCAGGCAGAGCAAAATATTGTTCAACTTGTGATAGAAATTAAACAGGAAACTATGAGAAATAATGTGTTAACGTGCATAAGTAGTAGAGTCGAAATTGTATTAAGAGACCGCCTAAGGGACTACCAAAAAAGATCATCAAATGAAAAAACTGTTGAATAGAAATGAATCAGTTGTGAAAAAACTGTTCAGATAGCGCTAAAATTTGATCAGCAAGTGAAAAAATTGTTCAGAGAGTGCAAAACATTGATCAGCATTTGACAAAAATTATCAGGACCCAATGGAAAATTACGTGTTAACGTGTAAAAAAAATCTGTAGTGACAAATATTGTTCAGGTTAGCGAAAAAAAGTCACCTAGTGAAAAAACGGTTTAGGCAACGCAAAAATTTGATCAGCTTGTGACAAAAAATGATCAGGAACCTCTGGGAAATTATTATGTTAACGTGCACAAAATGAATCGGTAGTGACAAAAAACTGTTCAGGTAGCGCAAAAAAAAATGATAAGCTGGTGATAAAACTGTTAAGGTAGAGCAATATTGGTCAACTTGTGAAAATTAAACAGGACCCCGTGAGAAATAATGTTTAACGTGCAGAAGTAGTTCAGTCGACATTGTATTAAGGAGTATGCCTAAGGGACTACCAAAAAGTGATCACTTAGTGGGAGTTGGAACACCGTTCGTCAATAATATAAATTTGGCACGTCTTACGGAAATGGTTACACGGTAGGATATTGCATAACGTTAAGTGTCAGTACATTTTAAGTTCTAAATATTGAGAGTCCATTTCAAAGTCATTTTTCAAAATAATATACTATAATTTAAAAGTATTTTTAAATAAATAAGTAAATAAATAAATAAATAATAAATAAACGGAACATGCGGCATGGAAAGTTTCTGCTGATGCTAATACAGTAGAGGCGTAGTTACCAAACCGCCCAAAGTAACTGATGCCGCGTGGAAACACGGCAGTATGAAATAAGTTTTAAATTTTGCCATGGAGCCACATATTCGAAAAGGGAGCAACCACTATTGTTATTATAAGATAAAATCATGTCATATGTATAAAAATGGAAAAAAAAACTTTATGATTCAATAACTTGTATTATCAGATATATTAAAATGACAAGTTTTGAAATATGCAAGTCTTCTATCGTAATTAAAAAGAACGAATTCTTATTTAAAAAGGTATTATATATATATATATATATATATATATATATATATATATATATATATCATTGGAGATGATAATTAACCTCTTATTTATCATACACATATCACGACGGTAACCATTCTTTTTTAGAAGGACCTGATGTCCGTGACCACGCCGTGGAATGCACATTTTTGGCATTGGGTTGTCTTCCTAAATATGACGTCATTGTTGTGGTAAACATGGCCGCCTCGCACATTAGATGAAAATGAGCCCGCTAAGACGGCCGACGCTGCACTGTATCCTTACATCTTATATGCAAATGGGTTATTATAAAAAGTAGCATGAGCGTCCCGTATTTATAAATAGAACCGAATATGTCATCTTTAATTACACCTCAAAGCGTCAAGTTTGACATAGTTTTGACCCTTAAGTGATGCCTATGCTGCTACCCCGCTTATTTCGTAAGAAATAAACATTTTAAATTCTTGGGTAGGGAAGCCCTAAAGAATTCAACCTTATCCTAAACTACAGGGCCAGGGGAAAACTTACAGTAATCAATAATGATAAAACAGCTCCTCCCTCTACAACAGCCTGCCAGGTACTGACTGACCAAAGCATAGCGCTATTTTTAGATTCAAGATAACCACTCAAGCAAAAACAACATGGCCTCAAGCAGCACCTGCAAATCAGTGACCAGTGTTCAAGTACATGTACTGGTATAGTATTTGTGACAAATAGAAACTGTCGCGATGGTCTTTAAACTGAAACGTGTAACATTCGTTTATTCCTTCATACAGCGTTAATTTGTTATACATTCTTTTGTTGAATTTGAATATATCATGTGATACCAAATAAATATTATGAGATGTCATTCATCAAATGTTATTCTTGGAAAAAATAAAATTGAGTGGAACAAGACGATATTCATCATTAAATGGATTGTCACATGATATATGACATACATAATTTATTAAGAAAAAGACTACAACATTTTTTTAATCTATTCATGCGATGAAACAGGACTGAAGCAACAAAATCCAAAAAGGTAAGCCTAGCAAACATAAGTAAGAAGATGCCAAAAATGTGGAACGTGTAGGGGCTAAATTAAGTTATGGTGACAAGTACAAAACACAGACAACTTATAACGCAATATACACATTCCTGTGGACTTCATTGTCCGTTGACTAAAATAAAATTGTCAATATCTGACTTTAAAATATATAAAAAATGAGAAATGTTTATTGAAATTAAATCAAACTAAATACAGACATGGCGACAATTTACAAGACAAAGCGGTCTCAAATCCAATTAATTGAGCAAGCACAACCAGTCCAAACGCTGGCTTGTATTAGACTGAACATATTTATCTTGTTCAGCTACGCTAAACACCAGTCCAGCAATTGATGTGTAACTGCGGTCCAACCCGTATGGCTAAACAACAGCAAGCCAAGACGATGGCTTCTACCAGCGGCTCACCGCTCGCTCATCTACAGTCCTATGCTGGAACACCCTCTGCCTAAACTGATAATTAACGAAAATGCCAAAGTAATATATCTTTCTTCTTTTGTTGATTCTTAACATTGGCTGTTTATTGAAGTCGATGTAGCTTTCCAGAGTATCGCAGGTTAGGCAATTGTACCTTCCGACCAAAAAAAAAAAGACATCGAAGGTAACATTACGAAGTTTCGCTCATGCAGAGCAGTATATATTTGAAAAAAAAGTATTTCCGCTTGGTTATGAAAACCTAACAAATACATACACAATAACACTGTTGGCTTAACTATAATTTCACAATGGATTAACTCAAAGATGCTTAAAAAAATCTTATCCTTTGATACAATTCCCGCGACAAATATTTGAATAAAGGGAGATACTTGATACGACAACAAATCTAAAATAGTACATACTACCTGTACATTTAAAGAAACAATAATTAATTATACTAGAAAGAAAATAATTCCCTTGTTATTTCAAAGTTCTGACAGGCCAAAATTATCGCTCGTGTAAACCCGAGATAAAGTGAGCGTATTATTTCCTAAAATAATACATTAAAGACAAGCATGTAAATTATAGTAAAAACACGATGGAAAATTATCAATTCAAATGAAAAACACATTTTTCTTATATAAAAGCTCATAATATAGACCGTAAAAATATTGGACCGTAATGTGTCAGCTAATTTTTAAAATTCCCAAAAGTTTATCAGTTTGACAAAATTATTATATAAAAAAAACCTTTTAAGTATATTTTCTCAAGGGTTACTCGTGCTAGATATATAATTGGTTCATTCTTTTTGAATGCCTAATTGAATATGAATCAATCAGAACAAAATACAAGAGCAAAATGTCAGCATCACTGTTTCTCCAATTCAACAAAAGTTGAAAAGTTGTCAAATCAATGCCATTATATAATTGATTATGGCAGATACCTGGGCACTGGAAAACATCGTTACAACGTTTACAAGATAGAAATCGAGACAGATGTTAACTGTCTCATACCTAAAAACATTTATACATTTAATTTGTGCTTCGTCCAAGTAGGCCTCAGGTAGCCTATTCTTGACGATGTTAAATTCCTTACTTGTCAGGGACACATATTCGCAGATAAAATGGTCCTTTAGCAGGTTTGCTGTATCCATACAGGGACGTTGAGTTGGTAATGTTACTAACCTTCGCATGTTACAGGAGCATCATTGGTGAAATGGGCAGTAACATTGATGACCGTGTTGGTAAAATACAACGCTAATATTTGGTTCTGCATATTTCAAATAGTTGATTTAATGTCCTCATTAACACATGGTAATCAGAGGTATATTTCAAGTCTAATACCCCTATCTCACCATCGCAGGATCGCTCGCAGAGACTCGCGGAAGATGTTTTTGATATATATAGTGTTATTCTGCAGATATCACATTTTTCAACTTTTAAAAGTTTTATGCATGTAATTACCTTTTGTGCTCGAATTTGGTCAATAATCATAGATTCCTCAATCTGGGATTCCACTGTTACCAATCGGAAGTAAGCTTTAAAAAGCATTCCGTCAATGCCATTGTAGAGTTTAAGGTATCTTCCAAACTATGGCATCTGATATGGAAGGCATGTTAGGGACCTACACAAACTCTGAAAACAAGTAAATCAAACCAACTTTCCTCTTAATACAAATCTAAAAATACATATGCTAAATTAGTTAATTTTGTACATTTTTGAAGGCTCGCAATATATGAATCACAAATAATATTATATTGAAAAATGACAATAAAGCATAAAAATATCTTCCTTTAAATATCTTCTAGGTGTCTGTCTTCGCATGCATGTTCAGTTACACACATAAATTTTCTAAATTTAACGGTCAACACAGCTGATGTCACCACAATGCCTGTATATGAACAAATTTATTCATTAATTTTTAAAAGAATATATATACTGACAACTCAATATTACGCATATGAATTGATATACATTGTACTATTGTTCAATATATCTCTGCGTTATACATTGTTATCTTTCACATATTCATCTTGTAGACGTCTAGTCTTCGTTTATCAGACAAAACAATAAGGGCGTATGTTACGGTTTACTATTGCAATGTTTCGAATATGTAAATTGTTATATACTTTTGATACACCAAATGTTTTGATATACGCAGTCACAATACTCTAAAAGGTTATTTGAACAGTAAATGACGTCTGTTTGTATTTATAACATTTCCTTTCAAAAAAGGTTTATCAGTTTTAAACGAATTTAGTATTATTCATAGATTTTAAACTCTGTCCTCTTGTGTAGCAAAAGACAGTTGCCATAGAAACAGCTCAGTAGGTCGAAAATGAACTGGCTGACCTATACTGTTTTCATTGTTTTAATAAAAAAAAAAAAAATGTTATTTTAAAAAAAAGTAAAAAATCAAAAATGTTTAAGATGGTGTCATTTCTCTCACCCTTTTCCAAAAATTCTATATTTTTGTTCATTTCTGTAAATTGAAGTACCTAATGATATTTCTTCTATTCCTTGAGATAAATTTAATTATCATTAAGAAACTTTTTGTATGTGCGTCTTCTTACTACTTTTTTCTTTTAAACGAGAAATGTATATTTTAGCTATTTCTTAGAGACAGTTACCATGGATTTACAAACATAGTTTGAAAACAAATAGGGTGACCTATCAATGGTTTTACATTTTCGAATTCAGCACAATTTTTAAATAACATGCGAAAATCAGAAAATTCTATTGAAGAAAAGAACGGTAACATAGAGCCTTAACATTTAAAATTGTACGAAATTACGACATACATGATACAAAATGCGGTCATATTCTTTGGAACGTTCACATAGTCTGTTCAAAGTTCGGCTTTCATCTTGGGCGCTAAAAGCTGTCTTAATATCAAGAATATAAGACAGCGACAAGGCTTGGTCCCTGACCTCCCCAAAGTCGGAGAACAATTCATATTGAGGCATCACAACTGACAGAGTATTACACAGGAAACAAAATACATTCCTGAAACTTTGGTAGTTACCACTCCAAAAATATATACAAACAGGCTTTGATTATCAAATGAAGTTTATTTCAATGACTGCGGTCATTTTTCGCCCGTCTTTTTCCAATTTATCCAATTTAAATGAACCTGTCTTGAAATAATGCACATGTATCTTATTATTAGTTAAGTATCTATTTGATATGTAGTTCATAAAATGTGTAAAATTATCAATATTAGTCACAGCATGTTTTCCATGATCTATGTGTGACATTTAACACGAATTTGTGATCATATGTTATCTGTAGGTCCATTATTGAACATAACTATCAGTCAACATTCGTTATGAATATAACGAACAATTTACTTAACTTATAAGCATGTTCAGAAGTTGTGTTCTCTTTTTATCGGGATTGTCAGTTCATTAAATTACTTAACATAAAACAAAACATAAACGTCCATGATATAGCTTATCCATTTGTTTTAGAAAAGTTTGGTTTACTATAGCGACAATTACTATATCTAATATGATGGTAAAATATGTAAATCATACTTAAAATAAGATTCATGTAATTCATAATACATATTCAGTATCGCATTTACTTTGAATAATCAATTTGGCTGTTTGTTGTAATACACAATTCATATATGTGTGTTGATAAATACCTTTGCAACTCGTTCTATGATCTTTGAAAATATAATCAACGTTTGGTATATGTACGTTGTACATATGGTAGAATTGCGCTGTAGGTCATATCTTTGTAGTGAGAAAATAAACCATTCTGTATACTAGATTTATATTTCCTGTGGTAGTTGGTTGTTTGGATTTTATATCCCACCGACAGTATCTCAGTCAATTGTGCTTAATCTGTATGAGACAGATCTATAAAGGATAATATACTGCATTGATTTGGTATCAAAATTATGTCACGACAACGGGATAAAACGAGTCCGTAGCCATAATTTGATATCAATTATTCTCTTTATTATATACCATCTATACCATCCATCATTTTTATTAAAAATAAAGAAATATGGAAGCAAGAGAAGATAAAAAGACTAGTAAAACGGGAAAGATGTAAGCCACCCCTTTGTGCACCGCGCGTAAGAATATACATCAATTCAAAAGCACCGACATACTTGGATGTATAGTACACTCTGATAGTGATTTTGTTAAATCTACGCCATAATGACCACCAAAACATTTCTATAATTTTATTTTTTTTTTCAAATTATAAACATAAAATCCTGAGAACGGAAATACACGCCATCCTTGAACATCATCACAGATGACGTAGGACCGTTTAATATACGATAGTCTCATGACTCCTACCGCTTGAAGTGATAAAATTAAGGACAAATTATGTCAGGAGGGTGGATTTAAAGGGAGGAAACATAAATGAGAAAGGATTTACGATGAATTATTTAAGGTACATAACAACAAACTAAACACGTAACGCTTAATCGTAATCGTAAGTTAGAGTGCAAGTCTCTCTTCGACAAAAATAAAGGATTAAATCTAAGGTTTACCAAGTGGAATAATCGAAGCCTGAATGGATGGAAAGGAGCCTTTTGGGGGACAGAAAGTGATATATTCACTGGTTATGGTGCGTGCATCTTTTACTTGGGGATAGTAACATGTCTGTAAAATCATCAAGAAGGAAAAGTAAGCAGATTGCCACAAAAGGGGACATTTTCATAAAGTTTGTTAAAAAAAGTCTAGATCTACAAATAATATAACGGATTAGAGATACAGACAGAAGAGAAATAAACGTTATTTAATGTAAACATATTCCTTTCTTCATTTCTTCTCTGTTTACAATTTAACAATATCCAGGAGTACCCAGTTCTCGCCAGCATAAGAAGTTATTGTAAGAAAATGAACAAAACAATCTCTCACCCTTACATTAAATATATAACAAATGCATTAATAATGGTGTCTTGAATTTTCGACAGTGAACTCAAAATGTGTCACACTATGGTGCACTGTTGCAGTGAAGTTCTTCTTCCTAACAGCACAGATTGGTGTGCTATATTTAAGATAACCTAAATGAGAACATGTAATACTTTCACATTCACAGTGTCCATTTTATCAATGGGTGCCTTCCGAGTTTTGTAACTGGGAGTACAAAGCTATTTTTCCTTAACTTTTATCCTTTTATATATATTTTGGTGTAACATGGCCAATTTGTAGGGTAAATAAAACCCTCTACAGCGAGCGGTAAATGGACATGCTAATATACTTATCAAGTGTCAATTTCGCTGTCGGATTAATAACAATCATGGCTCTAAATGACAGTAAATTCAGTAAATAATATCGTACACTATGTTAACAACAGATATTGGTTTATATACGCCAGTCATTGTCTGCTTGCTGAGTGTTATTGGTAGATTTAAACTTGTTGAAAAAAAAATGATAAAAAGTAGGATTAGTTAAAACGGTATAAAATTGGTACTTCTTTATTAAATGAATGTATTTATCTGTTTCCCAAGCATTTTCAATGATAGCTTGGATCAATCAATTTTGCTAATTGTCGATGGTTTCATGTGAAAATACGTCACATTCGATATGAAATACATAGCCCGAGAATAACAATATGGCAAGAACTGAATACTTGAGGATATTCATTTTAAATAGACAAGGGCAAAAAAGTTGTTTCGGCAAAAATCATATCATCACTAGTGATGATAACAACAGTGACTATACCAAATTTATCTCACTGATAAATCGCAATAAATCGCTGATTGGTATATATAATAAAGTGCAATATCACATGGTATGCAAGTGACGTTATATTACACTCAATTACATTATCCTGACTCTAAGTCAATTATCGTGTCGACGATAAAAGCGATCGATAACATCGGTAAAATGACCTAGCTTCAATATCTCAATTTTTAGAGACGATTTAGGATTTAGTGCCTAATACACCGATTTCTCAAGTATGAATTATATTTGTATTTCATCGTAGAAAAGACTATAGATGAAACGATGATCGATTATATTTGATGATTGATCGAAAGCTGCCAAGGTCGGCGATCACTGATTGTGTTCCCTCATAATAAATTCATCTAATTTCTCTCCTCCTTTCTCGGCCTTATCCATTGCAAAAAATATTCAAAGTTGTTGTTTTAGATATTTTATTTACATATGAACACATTCTACAGTAGTACGCAACTGAAGCAATACAGTACAAAGATACATTGGACTTTACAACAAGCACGAAAACAATGGAAAACATTAAGAGAAAGTTAATTAAAATTACAATATTCTTAATACGGCAGTTCATTTAACTACACTTCTACTCTTATGGCCTATCATATGTTGCAAATTTATACTGAAGTGATTTTACATTAATATTTGTTGTATTAAATGTTAAAGAGTCACATTGTACAAATAAAATTCTTATATTGCCATAAATAGAATCGTGATATTCATTAAATATTTTGTGTAAAAAAATAATTCTGCCCCCCCCCCCTCTCTCTCTCTCTCTCTCTCTCTCTCTTATTCTTAAAAAATGTATTTAACACAACGTCAGAGTATTGATAACTGATAACTTTAAAAAATCTTAAACCCCCCCCCCCCCGATCATCTGTTCCCCACCCGGTCATCACAGGATATTTTTTTTAACTATCTATTTATTTTTTGGTGGTGGTGATTCAAAAAGTGATATGCCAAACGTGACAGATTGACAAGCATGAAAAACAGATCGATAGGCAGAATAGAAAATCCTGAGAGATTTCGTTAATCACGATAATCGACTCGGCCCATATTTAGGGACAACCTTCGACTACACAACCCACGACCTGAAAAATATGATGTGGGGCTCTAGTTAATTTAAGATAATTACGATTTAAGATTAATTCAGACTAACACGAAAGGCTTTAGGTTATTATGCTTAAGCTATATATTTATTTAGTCATTTGGTGAGTTTTCTATTCATCTATTTATATTAATGTCTTATCTTGTCCTATGTACTGAATAGTTTGTATTTGCAAATCGAATACAAGTGATTTAGTGTAAAATTGTATGACTCAGTTTCGCTGCAAAATGAAAGATATGTTTTTATACATTGTGTATGTTATTATTTATTTATATATGTTTTTGTTTCTTATAATAAATATTTCAATCTTGAAGGCGAGCTATTAAATTATAAGTATATAGACGAATAATTAACATGTAAATGCTGAGAAATGCAGTTGGGACATGTTCCTGTTAAATGTTCCTTCCTAACAGAATAATTTAATAGTAAGCATAACACTATCGTAACAAATCCAATTCAAATTAAAAAATACACATTTTTTTATATAAAACCTCGTAAAATGGACCGTGAACATATTAAAATGTTAGGAATTAATCCATTTCTATAGCTTTCAACTTTTTATCAATTTGACAAGATCATTATATCAATTAATCATACTTGAACTCTTAAACCATACTAGAAAATGGTGCCGGGCCGACACTCTCTAGTCGCGTTTTGCTTTGATTTAAGACGATGTTTGTTGTTTGGTCTAACGTCCCACCGACAGTATTTCAGTCATTTGGAGACGATGTCTACTTGAGACAATGGATATAAATGCATGAATTTAATGAATAAATATTATACCTATATTTTATAATGGTTTCTCGTGCTATATATATATATATATATATATATATATATATATATATATATATTAAGTTCATTCTTTACGAACGCATAATCGAATATAAATCAAGCAGAAGAACATACAGGGGCAAAATGTCAGCATCACTACTCTTCAATTCAACAAAAGCTGAAAAGTCATCAAAAGACTGACATACATACAGTTGGGTATGGCAGAATACTTGGTACTGGAAAACATTGGTACAACGTTTGCAAGATAGAAATCGAGGCAGATGTCAACTGTCTCCTTAGAAATAACAAATACATTTATTTGTATTTCGTCCCAGTAGCCCTCAGATAGCTTATCTTTGATCATATCATATTCCTTTGTTGTCAAGGACACATATTCGCACTTGAGATATTTGTTTAGTAGGTTTGATTCACCACTACAAGGACGAGATGATAGCATGTTTGCTATCACGGACATGCCACTAGGAGCATCGATGGTGTAATCTACAGTAACATTGATGATAGTATTGGTCAAATACAATGCTAACATTTGGTTCTGAATATTTTTAAAAGACGATATAATATAATCATTATGACAAGGTGACACTGTGCGGAGATTTAATTCAAGTGCTAAAATGGTGTCCGAAGATATGGTTAAAGATGTATTTGAAGATGTTTTGGATAAATATAGTTTCATACTGCAAACATCACATTTTTCAATTTGAAATACTTTTATAATTTCCTTTCTTGTTTGAGTTCCGTCAATAATCATGTGTTCACCAAACTGCGATCCCTCGATTACCATACGGAAGTAAGTTTTAAAAAGAATTCCTTCGATGTCCTTGTAGAGTGAAAGGCATCTTCCAAAATATTGCATCTGATATGGCCGGCATGTTAGGTTCCTACACAGATTCTGAAAACAGACAAAGCATATCGTCTTTCCTCTTAAAACAAGTCTAAAAGAATATAGGCGAAATTTGTTAATCATACTCGGTTCTTCTTTTTGAGAGCACGCGAAATATCAATAACATAGAACTTTTTGTAAATTGCAAGAGAAGCATAAAGAATATTTTTTTAATATATTCACATGCGTATTCAGTTACACACATACAGTTCTCTGAATGTAATGGTCAACACAGCTGATATCACCATAAGGAATATGAATAATTATTTCCGTTAACTTTTAAAGAAATTATATCCTGATAACTTAAGATACACTATTTCGCAATATATCTCCGCGTTATATACTATTTCATTTCGTCACACTTAAACTCATTGTTATTGTAACATCCAGTATTTAAATATATATTCATCATTTAGACCTCTAGTCGTCGTTTATCAGACAAAAACTTCTATAAATTTACTTAATTATGGCATAAATGATATACTCACAAAATGCGGGTCATATACTTGGAAAGGTTCACATGGTATGTTTGAAGTTTGGCTACCATCTTGGGCACTAAAAGCTGTGTTCAAATCCAGGATATAAGACAGCGACACGGAACCGGTCCTGAAATCCTCTGAGTCGGTTGCGAACAATTGATTTGGAGGCATCACATTTGACGGAGCATTACACAGGAAACAAAATACATTCCTGAAACGTTGGTAGGAGCGGCCAGGATATAATTTATGAAAGAATGGAGCATCTGAAATTATATGATAAAAGATTTAGATATTTTAAGTTCTTAAATCTGAGTATAAAGTTGCTGAGTACGTATGCTTTATTAGCCTTTTAATTGGTCGTGTGTGTGTGTGTGTGGTTTTAGTTGCTTTAGGTCTTAAACATGCTTTTTTAAGTTTTATATACAGATATGATAATATGCAATTTGTTTCTGCATAGCTTTGTATCACGTGTGTTTTTAAACAGATTTACTTGCAACTGTTCTATTGTTCCATCCATTTCTACATCAGACAAATTTGTGTCACTAGTTTAGCAATAAATTTTGTCTTTGTTTTTGTACTACGCGCAGAGAAATAGTTTCAAATTTTGCTTTCTATAATATCATTCAATTATGTTGATGTACTTATTTATTAAATACAACAATTTATGGAAATTGGAACTGAAATATGTAAATAATTGATGCTGATGCTTGATTATATTTACTATTGTTAGCAATTTTATTTAGCTAAAGCAGGACACACTCGACTACCATTTTCAACCGCCACATTTGCTCCATTTTGTAGAATTGATATCTTTATTTAACCCTGATTGCATTGCAATGCACGAGGAGCGAGTTCAAAACCTCTTGAGGGATTTTAATGTTTTCTTTATAGTTTCATTCCTTTATGTAACATCAAATCTTATTTTAACTTTCCTATAAACCAAGAGTGCCATGGAGGCACTGATATCGCTAAGCTATGAACAAGGTTTTAGTTGGAGGAAGAGAAATAGCAAATATCTAAGGATATTATGGAAAGTGGTCTAAGTCCCTGGCGGCCAAGTATTTTCAACAGATTCAGAAGTAAAAAATAATCTTGGTAGAGATTGAGCTAGGAACATCTGTGCCAAAATATTTTGAGATCCAGTCACTACTTTTGGACAAGAATATTTTGATACACATAAGGAAATCGGGGCTCCTCTCCCCGCCCCCTAGTTTTCAATGGATCCAAATAATGTCAACAATCTTTGTGACCCATGGAACATATGTGAAAAGAAAATGTGAAATCCAGCCAGTTATTTTGGGCAAGAAGTTTATTCAAATATATACTATGTACATATCTGGAAATCACACTCCCTCCACCCTGGCGGACATGTTTTTCAACGAGTCCAACATTTTTAACAATCTTTGTAGAGAGTAACCAAAGGAACATCAGTGTCAAGATACTGTACTTTGAAATCCAATCACGAAGGGTTTTGAAATATGAACATCTTTCCCTGTCGATAGCCATAGCAGCAAGATTTCTATGTCAGATAAGGAGAGATAGACAGCGAGATAACATGCAATTCGAATAATACTAGTTCGGTGCAATCAGAGATACGTCTTTGAAAATAGATCCTTGGAGCAGGTATAATCTTGGATTGTTTAATGGCCAGCAAGTGAAGACTTAGAGGAACGATGAAAATAAAGTTACTCGTAGGTCCAACTAGGGAATAAGCATCGGCGATGAGGAGATAGACAAATTTTCTCCCCATATCTCCCTATGTTTGGGCAAAAACAAAACATAACAGAGCAATCTCATGAGAAATGGAACTTATAAGGCATCAGAGAGGTTTCGAAGATGTTTCGGCCATGAGCTTCTGAGATTCCTGAATCACCGGGGATAGCTCTCGATATTCCAGAAAGATCCGGGGGTCATTCTCTGATAATTAGCGAAGGAGCCGAGGAACTTCACTGAAACAGAAACATCATCTGGGGAACATCCCTGTTGATTAGAGGATATATCAGTGAGTACTAGTGACCGATCCCACGTGCCTCGGGGAGATTATGGAGATTTTGAAAATTTGATAGTGGATTTACAGAGGGAGTCAAAAGAGGACTTTTATAGGGTCATGAGGATGCCTCCACCAATATTCTATGACCATGTTGACCTTCTCAGTCTAAAATTGACGAAGACAACAACAAATTTTAGAGGCGATGTTTAGGGGATGTCTGGGGGAAATAATATTTCAAGGATGCATCATGGATGGATCCTCGGATCTTCCCCGTGGTTCCCCCCACCCACCCCGGCGTATTTTCACAGTTCTCGAGAAGTCTCCGATAGACCTACATGACTCACAACGTTCCTAAACTCTCCCCCCCCCCACACACACACACACTTCCCGGATACCGGGAGTCATGTTCCCGACGCCTCCCGAGACTCATCAGTTTCCAACAGGAGTACACCCCCGGAGGCAAAATAAAGCCCAGTGGGACTGAGCCTGGAACGTTAGTGTCTCGATAGATCATAACATAATTACTTGATTCTGTAAATGTCATAAATAATTACAATTTCTAAATGTATTTGAATTGTGGATTTGTTCTTCATCTAGTAGTTTACAGGGTTGTGATACCGAATACATGATGTGGTTTGTTTTAATTTCTTAAACATGGCATTTCTGTTTTCAGTCAGAGAGATTCGGTATATTTTTTAGGGATCACAATATATTAAAAATAAAAAATATTAATGCAAGGGAAACAATAACTGTTAAGCCCAAGATCAGTTAGATTGACCCATTGGTCAATATCTTGATCCTTAGATGTATTTTCACACTACGATCCGCATTTATTAAGTAATAATGCTCAAATTTTGAGTCGGTGTTTATAGCCATAGTGAACATTTCAGTATCACACTTATTTGGGGACTCTACTGAAGTGCTGCTGAACTGTATCGAGCCGCAGAGACAGGATATGATACCAAACCAAGCCGAATTATTCTTGCATCTTTATAATAGGAACAGATTTGTTCTTACTCTTACCAGTATACTCCCAACAAGGGAGCTTATCATATCAACTACTTACCCGACTGCAGACACGCACGATGTATGTCCTCGTTATATGTTTGCCAGAGTCCCGTTTCATTACACGTTCTATATGCTTTACCGGCAGCGGATAAACATATACCATCAAATACATCTTTGTTTGGAGGGTCGAAGGTTATCGGACAATTTCGTGCTATTTTTCGTAACAGAGCTACACCAACATCCGTGGTTTGCAGGATTGAGTTGCATACATGTATTCGAATACCCCACCTGGAACAAGGAAGTATTTTAGCAAGATTTCTTTTTTAATTCCAGGATTACAATAAGCTTCTGTTTTGTTTAGAGCTCGGACAGTACCTCTGCGCCATGTCCATGAGAATATCAACAAATATATATTTATAAATATTTTTTTTATTTATCTACCTATCTATCTATTTTCATTTTATAGTTTATGTACAATTTGACACTGCGAGAGTTTAATAAAAAAAAGGAAACAACAAACAAACAATAGCACAATAGCAAGCTCTTATAAGAAATTTGATTTTTTTTATTTCTATCAAGATAACTACTGAATCCCTCTTATTGAAAATACAGGTATTCATAATAATTGTCGACAAATCATATATTATATGGTTATTTACTGAAGAAATTTAAGACATATACATACATGACCGTTTCGTTGATTCCGTTGCAAGTGGCACAATATTTGTTTTTATATATTTTGTATTGATCGTTTGCGTCTGAAACAAAAGCAATGTCGTCTACAGAGTCAATTTCTTGGAAATGAGCATTTTCACATCTTTCTAAAATGTCCGAGTCGTTAAAATCGTGCTGGCAAACCGTGTGCACTTTGTAATATTTATACAATTTTATTTTTACATCAATTTGACCAATATAACTCGAATGATTGAACATAGAATGATGACACGGTATTTGTTCTATTGTCGAAGGCAGCCCTGCAACATCCGGGCAACAATTCTCGTTCCACCAGCATGTGTCTGCGCAAAAGCATTTTGTACAAAACGGGACACTCCCTTCTGGTATAGTGACGTTCTGCAGTGAAGGTTTCGTGCAGAACTCGGTCAGGGGACAAAACCTCTGCGCCGTGTCCAGGAAATTCTCAACACTTCCGCTTGTGACGTGTAACGTCACAAACAACAGTCCAAACAGCATCTTGTGAATGTAGACCATTTGTAGCAGTTATGTATTACTTACGTGGTTAAAGAACATTTAAATTGGCATTGTGTATAACAGTTAGTAACCGATCCAGTCGAAAATGATAAACATTTGCCAAAAACAAACAAGTACTATAGCCTCGTTCCTAAATATGCCGAACTGGTTTACTCCATGTCAGACAATGAGAAGCCTGAGGATCAAATACGTCTTTAACTACTAAACGCTTGATATTTTTTTCTGTTAACTGCTTAAAAATACACATTTCATTAACTTTGATCTCCATCTGCGATGTAAATCGTGTAAGAAACAATACAAATTACTTCAATTGATTGTGAAATTAGATTACTTCATCTGGAGAAGATCTATTCATGCATTTTAAAAGATATTCTAAACTATTGTTAGTTTGTAATATTTTTCATTTTTATTATACAAGCCGCGAGTTGTCTAATTCGTAGATTTGAAAATTCCAATTTATGTTTATTCTACTGTCGAATACAGTTGAGTCTTATATTACTTTTCAAATGACTTATGCGTACCGCGTTACTATAACATCGTTTTCTGCATTTCAAAAGATATAAATTAAATATGGTTTCAAAATCGAGCGAATATTTAATTGACAGTCACAGCATTTCTAAACTCGGGACTTTTACCTAGATATCTTTGATAGTTAAACCTTGATAATCTTGACTTTGTCTAAGTTTATGTAGTATGGGGTCATGTCAGTGAATAATGACAGAACACACACACACACACATCCGGGTATCCGATATATTTAATACTCGACGGATGAATATTGTTGACATAGAAAGAAAACCTATCAAGAGATATCAACAATTAATTAATGTTACATATTCATATAACTATATAATGATAGTTATACTACATAGATAACCAACTTAAGTTAATTACAGATTGGTGTAGATCTTAATTGTGTACATACTTAGTATAATTTGGAAATGATTGATTTAATATATAACAATATTAAATCTTGTAAACACAGGAAACAAATACCATCTGATAATTTTTAAAATACAAAAATTTACCAGATCCGCTCCTTATACAAAAAAAAGGATACAATTAACGCTCAATGGTAAGAGCAAGCTAATATCATGAAAATTCGTTCTGATCTACACAGACTCAAGTGCTAGAGTGATGTGAAGAAATATTACTTTCAGGGTGCGGCAAAATGCGCGTGGGTAAAATAAACTCTCATTCAATCATTCATGCCTAACAAACAATTTTGACAGGTTCTTGACACGACAAAACTGGACAAAGGACGATCGTGGAACACCACTCAGTATGAACTATATTACATAACATAGTGAAATAACATGGACTAACAAAACAGATATACAAACACTAATACGTGAATTTGGCATTCTCTACAAACACACCGCAGAGCTTAAATGTCTCCTGACATTCCAATCATAAATTAAGATAAATGGGCACCCTGCAAAACAAAGATAAAATCAATTTTACATGCACATTTATCTTTTATAAAGGAGGTCTGCAAAATAAATCATACATAATGAAATGTTTATCATACATTTTTATCAAAAATAAAATAAAAGAACCAATTAAATACAATTTGTGTCACAGGAGTCAGGAATAACATATATTCTCAATATTTGACACCATACCTGGCAAAAAAAAACGTTGCCTCGATAACCAAACTGATTTGTCTTCATCAGGATGACCAACTTCAGAATGCACACCCTGAAAAGCAACATACCGATGAGACGGTGGCAAGACTAACTGATCCACATTTACTCCATCAAGGGTTGAAGAGCGATAAAGTACGCCATCGCGAAGGAAAGGGCGATCAAAATCGCGGAACAGAAACTTTAAATCTTTTGGTACATTCCTTCTCCCCTTAGAACGAGAACGACTCCTAATGAGTTCAATAACCTTGGCCAGACTTGGATCACTGGCCTGTTCAACGAACCCAATCTACAGGACTTACGGCAGCTTGTTCAGAAAGTCGAACAGAATGAATCTGAGGCGCAGAAGTGCAAACAATGGTTTCGACGGCGAAATGAGTTTCCATAACACCATGACAAATAGCCTATACTGCATCTGAAAACAGTTGAGGCATTCGACTTAACCCATCACAATCTGAATTCAACTTTCCAGGTTTGTAAACAATTTCAAAGTCATACGTAGAAAGAGCTCCACCTAGCGATGTGATGTGGCATCGAGCTTTGCAGACGACAAAACATTAGTAAGAGGTAATTGTCTGTTTTGACTGTAAAAGAACTGTCACACAGACAATCGTGAAACTTGTCTGTCCCTCTTTTTCTCCACCTCTCTCTCCCTCTCTCACATGAAATTTATGTTGTGGTACATGTTATTATAAACTATGAATATATGATTTTAGAGGTATTATTTTCATGTGACATAAACAACAGTAAATTTTGACAACTATTCACACATGACATATTTACATGTAATCAGTCACCGCAGTAAGCCTAATATGCATACGTAGGCGTAAACATTATTTATATACCTATACATGTACTTATATAAACTTACCTCTACGTATAGCCAGTAAATTATACATATTTTTAACTAAAAGCATTACTTCCTAAGGCCTTATTAAAAAAGAAGTTGACAAGATAAATGCATTTTAATAATTCAGCATATATGTAATAAGTCTGGTTCCCGACTAACTATTTAGTAAGATCCTTTACTTCAGTAATAAGGGGAAGGTACTCCAGACTTTTAAGTAATGTGCTACGGTACTTATAATCAGCATAAATAGAAGATATTCAAGCATGTCTGTTTCCAATTATTTATGGTTTCCTTACAGCTTAATATTCTTACAGTATCTGTTAAAAAAGTAAACATTGTTATTTTTCGCTGATTTTGAAAAAGCCTTTGATACTGTTAACCATTAATTTATGTTCAGATGTCTAAAACATTTTAATTTTGGAGATACCTTAATAAAATGGGCAAGAGTATTTTATAACAATATTAATAGTATAATTATAAATAATGGACACTTAAGTGAAAGTTTTCAGTACAAAGAGGAGTAAGACAAGGATGTCATCTTTTATCGGTACTTTTTTTTTAATTTGCATAGAAATACTATCAAATTATTTTGAAAAAGATAAAGAAATTATTGGAATAATATCAATAATACTGATATCAAACAAACACTTTTGCTGATGATGCAACTTTTTTAATAATGGATCTGAAAAATCATTAAAAAGACTTGTTCATGTCATAACAAATTTCGGATATTTATCTGGTCTAAATCTAAATAATTCGAAATGTACAATGCTAAAATCGGGGTCATTGAAAAATAAAAATATAAACTATTGTAAAGAAAAAAGATTCAATTGCACATCTACATCCGCAAAGATTTAACATTTTTAAAAAAAAAAATTGAATGAAACAATGGCAACACAGAAAACTCACATTAATAGGTAAGATCACTGTTATAAAAACGTTTGCACTTCCAAAACTTATATACCCTTTTACAGTTTTACCTAATCCTTCATGTAAAACAGTTCAAGATATAATAGATATATGTTCAACTTTATATGGGATGATAAACCAGATAAAGTAAAAAGGGATGTTTTATATTTACAACATAAGAAAGGGGGATTAAAACTTACTAATATAAACTTTTTTCAAATTCCATTAAATCATGTTGGGTATAAATAATAATAAATAAAGAAAATAAAGGACAATGGAAAACATTTTATGAATGTTTAATTAATAAATATGGAGGTAAAACACTATTTGACTGCAAACTGAAAAACTATGACATTGATAGAATATGTAAAGAGAATATACTTTTAAAGACATTTTATATTCTTGAAATAACATAAAAGAATGTTATGAAACTAAGTATGATATCAATCAAAATATTATTTGGAATAATTCTAACATAAAAGTAAATAACAAAACTATTTTTATAAAAAAAATGGTATGATAAAGGAATATTGTACATCAATCGTCTAATAGATTTTCGAACAAAGAAATATTACACATTTGATCAGTTTCAAAACATTTTTAAAATTGATAAATCTGATTATCTTAAAGGAATACGCTCGGCTGAAATGAAAATTTAACCATCAACAAACCTTTTAGTGTAGATCACTTTGACATGACTTTCATTTTTATACACGCTATATTTGTGAAGATATAGCTGTTTAAAGTTTGTGATTTCGATCGGCTATGGCCGCCGCCATCTTTGTTCATGTTTACCTTTCTGTGACGTCACAAATACCCACTGAACCATATCCCGATCGATGAGTGCGATTAATAGGGGTTGTGATAAAAGCATTAAAGGAATACGCTCGGCTGATTACAACTAGGTTTCAATTGAAAGATATTGATGTAAATAAACCAATTAAATTTCTCGTTTCATTGAATCAATCGTAATAAGAAAGAAATTGTAAGTTAAAGACGTCTTTTTAAACCAATTTGCTCCGCGATATTTTTTTATTTCTATAATACATCTTTGTCATTTTTACCGTGAAATGCTTGCAACTGCGGTTATTGAAAAGTTGTGTGGTGTTATACTGATTGGATAAGAAATCACTGGCAAGTCTTTGTAACAGACTAAGCGTCATATAAAATCGCACCTCAGGGCCATAAAACACGGCCATAAAACGAAGCGTGCGACCGAGTCACCATGTCAACAGACAATTGATGTGCACGTTTTACTGAAACGGACATGTAGAGTATAATATCTCCACAAACAATAATCATTAATAAATATATAAAGGATAAAGTCTGTTTAAATAAATATATTTAAAAAAGTATCGCAATGAGCTCATGTTAGTGTGATATACAGAAAGTAGTTAGCATAATTTACATTATTTTGCTAAATTGCGAGCAATTAGGTGTGTTAATCATAATTACAACACGGTGTCCCTTTGATTCGTCTCTATAGTATTTCACAGTTACCGTCATTGCAATTAGATTTCTACTTACATGATACCGCCCCTTTTATATATTTATGTTTGATTAAAAAACTGTTTAAAAATTGTTGATAATTGCTGTAATGATTTGCGCAATTAAAATAGCAATGTTTGTGAGAATGTGCATAAATGATTGCGTGACAAGGGGTATTGACTTTAGTTATGGTTCGATCACTATAGCAGGAAGTTAAATAAAGTTTTTGTCTGTGTGATAACTGTGCTATGATGCCATCCAATATGGAAAATGTATGTTGCAAATCGAGTGACTTGGTTGTTGGAAATTTAGATGAACTTACGTGCATTACGGACCATCACACCTTAGTCCTGAATGATTCTGTTTTAGAAGTTGCACTCATTACCATTCTGGCATACAAAGGTCATAGGACAAGGGCTCCAGACTCTCTCACTCACGAGTAAGAAAACAATAAAATGATTATAGTTTAATCTTTTAATAATATATTTTCATCATATTCAAATAATAAACATTTTTCAAATAAATATAATAAGAACAATATAAATGTTAATTTTATACCCTTGATATAAATTACATGTAAATATGCAAAGCCTAGTGATTCTCTGCTGTAATATATTTATATATATATAATACACAAAGTATTTGACAAGTGGGTAACACTTCCCTCATATAGACTCACTTTGACACCCCCAGTACCCCATAAAGTCTGATATACAGAGAGCCACAGTAAAACCTTACAAAGTTTAATTGTAAAATCCTCATAAGCAGACCATTGAGGAGCAGCGATCAGCATAACACCTGATCAGCCTATGAGTTACGTGCAGACTGATCTGATATTATACTGTTCGCATAGGTCTTTTCAAGTCGGCACAGAACCTTTTTTCAAACTTTTCTTCCTCTGAGTAAAACCTAATGAGACTGACACTGCACTGCTAAAACTTCCAATGAAACAGTCCTCGGTGAAGTGAGCATAAAATACCAACATAGCCCTATGACTGCGAAACGATTCAATTCGGAGTTTTCCATTTTTTAAATTGTCAATCCATTTCTTGCACAATTTTCGCTCTTCAAATCCTTTCTTGGGGTCAGGAAACTTAAAAAAACTTCTACTGCACTTTCCTGGCTTATTTGTGCAGTTGATTGCCTGACACTGAGGCATTTTCGCTTACTATAACAAGTCAATGAACATTACTCCACCCACTGCGACATACTTCACAAAAGGATCGATTAAGTCCACAATCGCAACGTATATGAACACTAAAATTATAAGATTAATAAAATATACACTTAAAATGTCCTTTAAGTAATTATAATTACTTTTTGCCTTCCTGTTTCATTTTGGGGGTAAAATTTCTCCACAACACACGTAATTCCCTTCTATATTTCAATGTATGTACGCAACCGGAAGTATGTCTGTGACGTCACGATTGTTGTAAAAAATGTCTCGCGAGACCACGAGACGTAAACAATGTCTGCGCCCATGTCTCGGAGCAAATTGGTGTAAATAGGCGTCTTTAACTTGCAATTTCTTTCTTATTACGATTGATTCAATGAAATGAGTAATTAAATTGGTTTATTTACATCAATATCTTTCAATTAAAACCTAGTTGTTATCAGCCGAGCGTATTCCTTTAACTATTACACTTTAATTAAAAGTATTCCAAACGGCATGACGGAAAATATAAAAGAAGGTACATTGACAGGACAAAGAAAACAAACTTTAAAAGATGTAATAGAAGAAAAGAAATGTCTGGACAAAATCCTTTATAATATTCAATTTGAAAGTATCAAGAAGATTTCTCTAAAATCAGAGACAAAATGGTGTACTATATTAAATGATGAAAATATTGATTGGAAAATGGTTTATACATTACCTCCAAAAACCACGAGTGACACTTATCTCAGAAATTTCCAATACAACTATATTATCGTAGGATAGCAACTAATAAATGTCTATCAAAAATTAATATAAAAAATTATAGTCTATGTGATTTTTTCAACAGTCACATAGAAACAATGGAACACTTATATTTGGAGTGTCAGCACAAATAACAATTATGGAATACTTTAAATTCCTTCTTACAAACAAAACACATAGAAGTAGTATTTAATTATAAAGTAATATCTTGCGGTATAAAAAGTAATAAAGATAAAGATGATATGTTAAACTTTATTATCCTATTAGCAAAAGTGTTAATATATCAGTCAAAAATAAAAACTAATATAAATGTGTTTAAAGAAATCTTAAAATCCAAACTGACAGTAGAACAACATTTAGCTCAGATGCGTAATAATTTAACTCTGTTTAATAATAAATGGAAATTTTTTCTCTAATAATCATTTGTTTTAACCATAAAAAAATATTTTTGCTCAATAGAAAAGAAAAACACATACTGTATTTTTCTTTAAAAAATATATACAGAGACAAATATATTGAAGATATTAACAGCATCACCTTTCACCATTTCACTTTCTCTGATTTCATCCATCCTTTTATTTTTTTTCTATCCTTTTTCTATTAATGTAAACCTTTCCTATTTTTTCTATTTATTATTCTGCTTTCTTTCTCTCTAAATTTTCCATGAAATTGCAGTACATGTATACTGAACTTTTATATGTATGTTTTGCAACATCTTCAAGATATAATGAACTATGTATGTAATTGAAATGGAAATAATAAATAAATGAAAAAAATACCCCATCCTTAAAAGAAGGTGACAAACTGGCATCTTTACTGTCAACAGAGAGGTCATCGTCAGGCGACACATCTGACTCGCGGAGTTCTAGTTTGTTCATTATTTTCAACATTTTCTTCATTTAAACGTTTTTGCATCTTTTCTGTTGTTTTGTTTAGTTCATCGTTTAGTTCATCTGTGATGTTTTTATTTTCATATCCTAATGAGTCCACTTTATCTGAAAGGATTTTACATTTTTCATGAACCTTTTGTTTAATGCCTTTCTCATTTTTTTTCAGTGACACCATTTAAGTTTCTACTGATGAGATGATCAAATTTTCTATGTCTTCTTTCTTCAATAGAGTTTCTCTCAGTTTACTAATTTCAGACGCCAATTCATCTAAATGAATCTGGTTAGCTGCCATATCATCAGGACTTGTACTTTCTTTGCTGACCTCTGAGTGGGTCCTCTTGGTCTTACTGGGGACTGGCCATGTGTTGTCTCTTTTCCTGGCTTTGACATGGTGACATGTGACGTGTTTTACCTAGCAGATGACCCAGTTATGAATCTTGATATAATGTTATTCCCACAGTGTGACTGCAGTGTTTTCTTAAGCAGTATCAAACCAGTTATAGTCCTGAATACACGTCCACATAAAACATGTGCAAACTTGAATATATCCCAGAAAATACTGTAACCATTCACCAATCAACTTAAATCCTTCAGGCACTTTTTGCAGCTATTGTTGAATAAAATCAATCAGGTGTATCCAGATATTTTATATACACAGACAAAAAAATATATATATTCCTTGAAAAAATCAAAATTTCCAAAGTCATTTTCCAAATTTCCAAAATCTGTCCACATCAGTTGAAAGCACATTTCTTGCTCAACATTTTGATATAAAATATGTTACTACAGCATCAATGCATCACTACGAAAATAAGTGAAAACTTGAGAGAAAATTAAACCAACACTTCCATATCACACTAACTCAACAAGTTGTTTTACTTGTATACGAATTTTCATGTGATTTGATGAAGAAATAAATTCTTGATAGGAGAATTCCACGAATTTATCCATCAAGCCTCGCAGAATATATAGAATATTGCAACGTAATACACGCCATATTTGAGTCAAACATCAGTGCATTGTATTATGACCAATCATTTAAATAGTTTAATCAGAATAAATATGAAATGATGACGTTATTCATTTGTTTGTTTGTTGGGTTCTATGTCTCGCTGACAGTTTGTCAGTCATTTGGAGAAGTCAACTTGATAGCGAAGACTGTAGACAGCTCAATACCCATATTATCTTCTTTATATTACTTTATATTACTAAATTCAATGTAATACGATAAATATAAATAATATTAATATTAATATATTTAAATGGTATAATCAGAATATATATGACATGATGACGTCATTCATTTGTTAGTTTGTTGGGTTCAATGTCTCGCCGACAGTTTGTCAGTCACAGTATGGAGATGTCTACTTGATAGCGAAGACTGTAGACAGCTCAATACTCGTATTATCTTCTTTATATTACTTTATATTATTAAATTCAACGTAATACTATAAATATACAATAATATTATTCTCTTTTTTCCGATGTTTCACACGCGGTTCTATATGTCCAACTGACTCTCTCCCACCCGTAACACAAAGAAACACGGATAACTGAGAAGATAGTTAGTACATCTCGTTATCATGCATTTCCTACACAAACAGTAACGAACATAAATATACCCTCTGCTTTCCAAGATGGCGGCTTTTGTTTACAAAATGAATGGTATGACGCAGTTCTGATTCTAATCCCTGTAAACGGCTAGTTCTTAAAATAAAGTGTCACTTATACAATCATATAATCAAACATAGAAAACTGTAAGCTAAACAAAATTAAGCAAGTCCATTGTTACGAAATGTGAAATAAACAAACATCAAGCTATGTAATAACGTCTTAAGAATGTTTCATATCAACTGATCTAAAACAAGTTTTAAATGAAGATATTATGTAACAAACTACAGCACAAACTTTATTATTGATATCTGTAAAATAATTAAATATAAAACAAGTTAAGTATAACATACTGCCATAATTTGCCTTGTGACACTACTTCAAAGAACTGTGACATTTAGCGACTTCATCGGGAGGAGATCTATCCATGCATTTAATTAAGACGGTGACCCCCATTTTTTTCCATAACAATGTTTCTTTTATGATTCTCTTTAGTCATGAAAAGTTTAAAAAAATCTGAAACAGTTTAATTTTTTGCTTCTTTGTTTATATAGAAAATGTAGCAAACTGTCACATACGCCCTTAACAGATATTCTAAGAAAGATTTCGTCTGATTTAAATATTTTCCATTTTTATCATGCGCGTTTCAAAATCGTAGATTTGAAAATTCCATATTATTTTTATATCATAATGGTAAGGAGCGGTTTACAGCAGTGGTTGTTTTTCATACTCATCGAAGGATGTTAGTGTAATTGCTACGTGTTTTGATGCAAACGTTTTAGACATTTAAGACAAAACTTTTAGGCATTTGGAGGACCTTAACCATTTTCTAGCGAAAGAAATGGGAGATGTCACGAGTATACTGTAAAGTCATAATGGAAGTATAAAATATTTTCTCTTGACATCATTTTTGGTCTCCCTGACGATTTGGTAAGGAAACGAAGTTGCATGTGCCAGACCAATCAGAACGGTCAAGAGCCGCTTATTATCATTCCGTTCTGATTTTTTGGTTTTGCAGCACGAGCTTTTTGTGCTATAATACCTGGATAGGATTTGTGTAAAACCAGTCATTCTACCAGACGTACTCGTTAAGTTCACGTAAAAAGGAAAATATTATAATATGAATAGTTTGTATTAAAAAATTTTATTACTTAGTATATTACACAATTGGGGAATAATTATTTAGTATCGTAAACAATTAGGGAATAATTATTTCGTATCGTACACAATTAGGGAATTATCACTTATTCTAACACGACTCGTATCTTTCTCTCTCAGTAGGAGTTTCAGTGAACCATTTTACGTGCATACACCTCATTTCATTTGCACAAATCTACCTCCAATTTTCAGGTAGGGCCTGTTTAATTCTACATCCGTTTTATTGCTGATTTTTAATTAACTCCATCAAATGGTGATATCAACACCTTTTAATTATGCCTAAGCGTATTTGGAAAAGTTTTTTTTTTCAATTTCAGCAGTCATTTATTTCTAATGACATCCAAGAATTTCGGCGAAATAGTATTTTCATTTCAGAAAATCCGTTTTCATATAATATTATTTAGTAAAATTTGCACTTTTTTCATTCCAACTGCTAAAAGTCTATAATACAAATTTCCTTTATATTCTGTTTATCTCTGATATTCGATTATCCACTAAGAGGAAAAAGAAAATATGTATTACAGATCTGTAGTAAACTTTTTTTTCTTTTTAACCCACCATATTCTGTAGGTCAAACCGGGTCATTCTACATATATGTTTTATAGTTTATAGAATCCCTGGTCAAATCGGAAGTTTATTTATGTTTTTTTTTATAAACCAAAATAGAATACATGCAATATGATGTTCATTGCTTAAAATAAAAACAATTTGTGAAGATAACTAAATAAATGTGTTTTTGCTTGTTTCTTGCTGGATTTCCCGAAATTTCAGTAGTTTCGGTACTTTTTAGTTTTACGTGTGCTACAGTACGTTTCCAGGATCGTTGCAGTAAATTGTATTATATTACGAGTTCTATCAACTGTGGTGCTTTTAGGCGCGCCGTTTTCGTCGCAAATAATATTCTTGCAAAATATCAAAACTGTGTGGTTGTAATAAATTATTTGATAGGCACCCGTTTTTAAAATATAAATTTTCATCTGATGAGAGATTGAGATTTTTATTGAGATGCCTTCCATTCGAAATCACAGCCATTATCATACATATGCAGATGACTGTGTAAAGATTAATATGTTAGATGATTATATATAAGAGGTTATTAACCTTTCTGAAGATATAGTTACTAGTATTTTTTATTTAACACTAGCTTAATCAATGCACAATCAAATCCGTTCATCTGCTTCTTATGTCAAAATATTTTCAACAAGATTTTCTTGCTTTTACTGAGTGACCCCGTGTATTGTTATCTAGCTCTATACTGTACTTTTAAAACTAAAATGAAGTAAAATAAACAGCCTTTAGAAAAAAAAGTTGACAGATTTTCAAATGAAATTTATCTGAAAGTTTCGGATCTATGCATAATATATATATCAGAAGATATATGCTGTTTGAAGTTGAATTCTATTTTATTTACCAAAGAATCATAGAAATGTGTAAAAAAAAAAACGTTAAAAAAATTGTGAAAAAAATATGAATTTTCCTGTTAATAAAGGTCCTGTACCCATCCAAATTTTGTTTCGACAAGATGGCTCTATTCAAGATGTTCGTGAAGTTAGCGGCCTGGCGGCCTGAACACAGTGGCCTAGCGGCCTGGCGGGCGTGAACAAAACGGCCTAGCGGCGTGAACTTAATTGTCTGGCGGCTTGGCGGCGTGGACTTAGAAACCTAACCTTATGTTGCTTGTTAACACATTAATAAGAAATGAACAATTACACCTCACATACAATTAATACCATACACATAACATTTGAAGAATATACATTGAATCCCATACATAAAGCAAAATAAGCACTGAAAGAGCAAAAACCTCTGTAAACCGCACACCTCTGAAAACCGGACATTTAAGCTGGTCCGGGCACCGTGCGGTTTAGAGAGGTTCCACTGTACCAGAAAACGTAACCAGTGGGATGGGGGAGGGGTAATTTATTTCACTGTTAAGTAGTGGTATATCTGAGAGAGAAAAAAGAAGAACAAAAACAACAACAAAATCAGTAGATCTGCATAACAATAAATGACTATATACTGGTCATATCGGACATCACATATTATATTTATATGTACAAGTAATACATTTTATATATGATATCAAATTATCTGATTTTCTACCAAAACGTATTCTACAAATTGCTGCAATTGACTTGAACTGTTATGAGTTATAAGAAACGTAATGAGTCATAAATTCTTTTTTTTAAGTCATTGTTCCAAAACTCGTCAGCAAACTTCCAGCTTACGGAGGAAATATATTTTTGTCAGATATATGTAAAAAAAAAAAAAGTCATGTATTCCGCCGTATAACGTATATTTGGAGAGGTTCACGCAATTTTCATTCATAAATAATCAGATTTTTTTATTTATAGGATTACAGGTTTCAGGCCGCCAGGCTGCCGTGCCGCAAGCAGACTTTCAGCGGCCTTACGGAGGAAATAAGTCTATGACAGAAAGACATCAAAAATCATTTATTCCGCATAAAAATGTATATTTGGAAGAATTCAGACAGTTTTCATTTATAAATAATAAACTTTTTTTATTCATATACATACTTAGTTTCAGGCCGCCAGGCCGCCAGCAGACTTTCATCGGCCTTACGGAGGAAATATATATTTGACAAAAATACATAAAAGTAATTCATTCCGCCATAAAATGAATATTTGGAGTGGTCCACACAATTTTTAGTTGTTGTTTTTCATTTTACATACTGTTATTATTTCAATACTCGTCAGCAGGTTTCAGCGGCATTACTGAGGAAATATATTTTTGACAGCAAGATTTCAAAAATCATGTATTTAGTCGTAAAATGTTTCTTTAGAGAGGTTCAAACAATTATCCATCGTATTTTTTTTATTTTAAATCATTATATTGTTCTAATACTCGTCGGCAGACTCTCAGCGGTCTATGGAGGACACATATATATATATTCTATTTACGGAACTTAATGGCTTTGATATCATGTTTTTTTCAGAAACATTCTTAAACGCGTCCATTTCTTCAGACGAAATTAATGTTTTGGGTTATGTAATAGAACGACGGGACAGACTGAGCGACAGTCATGGGGGTATGTATTTATATCAAAGATTCTATTCATTTTGAACGCCGCTATGGCTTCCAAACTTAGAATGTATTTGGATCGAATTAATTTTGAAAAATCATAAACATTTATTATTCGGAACATTTTATAGGGCACCTAACACAAACGCTGCTTACAGCTATAATATAAGTGACTCGATAGCACTAGCTATTGACTCAGGAATAAAATATGTAATTATTATGGGTGACTTCAATTACAATACTAATCATAATTCAGCTAACCGTACTAGGATTATCTATGTTTAAACTTTGGTCTCTCACAGGTTATTAAAGACCCCACTCATTTCACTGAAAACCCATCCTCAATCATTGACCTGATATTTGTTTCCAACTTAGACAGTCTTATATTATCAGGAGTAGGTGATCCTTTCCTCCAGTATTGCCATCGCTACCATTGTCCAGTATTTGGTATTTTAAAGTTTTCTAAGTCTAAATCAACTACATATACCCGCGAGATATGGGATTACGATAAGGGTGACTATACTAATTTGCGAAACTTACTTTCTTCAAATGACTGGAACTCTCTTGTAAATGATGATGTTAATGTATATACTGATATTATAACTAAATCTATACTGTCCTGTGCCAAACAAGGTATTCCAAATAAACGCATAACTGTTCGACCAAATGATGTTCCATGGATGTCACATGAACTTAAAAAGTTAATTCGAAAAAGAAAACGTTGCTATAGAAAAGCTAGGATAAAAAATACTGCTTATCTATGGGATAAATTTAGGCGCATCAGAAATGATACAGTTTCGGCTATCCGACAGGCAAAAACAAATTATTACTTTAAAATCTCCGAAAAACTAAAAAATAATACTTTACAACCAAAAGGTTGGTGGGAAATACTTTAATCTTTTCTAGAGCCAAATAAAAAGCAACTTATTAATGGTCTTATTGATCCACAGAATGGTAACCTATTCCTAGAAGACTTTGATAACGCCGAAATTTTAAATAAATATTTTAGGAAATCAAACTATACTGGACGACAGTAATCACGAACTACCTAATATTAGTATCCCTGAACATATACAGCTTGGAAATATACACCTTTGTGACCAACAAATAAAAGGCATTCTTGATACACTACCTATAAATAAAGCCTCAAGCCTCAAGCCCAGATGGAATAAGTAAAATGTTCACATATCCTCGCGCGCCCACTTTGTTCATTGTTCAATGTATCACTTTCATCTGGTAAATTTCCAACCCAGTTGAAGGAAGCCAATATTGCGCTGTTTTTAAAAAAAAGTGACGCTAAATTGCCACAAAATTATAGACCTATATCTCTCTTAAATACACTGGAGAAAGTATTTGAACGGGCAGTTTATAAGCATATTTTTAACTATCTCCGAGATCCTAATTTCTTTACCCCTTTTCAGTCTGGTTTTGTTCCTGTCGATTCTACAGTTAACTAATTAACGTTTCTTTATAATACTTTTTTGTAAGGCTCTTGATGAAGGACTAGAAGTTAGAACAGTTTTCTTTGATACTGGTAAAGCCTTCGATAAAGTATGGCATGTAGGTCTTCTCCGTAAACTAAAGCAATTGGTATTAATGGTAATCTCCTTATTTGGTTTCAAGATTATTTAACGAACAGACGACAAAGAGTAGTGTTGCCTGGGGCAAATTCTAATTGGACGTATCTCGAGGCTGGAGTGCCTCAAGGTTCCATACTTGGTCCTCTACTTTTTCTGATTTAATTAAATGACATAGTTGAAAATATTGGATCGAATATTAAGACAATTTGCAGATGATACAAATCTCTTCATCATTCGTAGATGATCCATTAACCTCTTCTAACACTCTTCAAAATGATATTCAAACTATTTCTAAAAGGGATAATAAGTGGCTTGTTGCCTTTAACCCAACAAAAACTACTTCTGTTACTTTCTCTAGGAAACGGAACCCAAAATCCTATCCAACTCTGTATATGTACAATCAACCTATTTCTGAATCTTCTTCTTATAAATATTTAGGTGTTTTATTATCAAGTGATAGCACATGGTATGATCATTTCCAATATATACAAGAAAAGGCTCTTAAAAGAATTTGTGTTCTCAGAAAACTTAAGTTTCGCCTTAATCGGAAGACACTTGAAATCATATACTTTTAATTTATAAGACCTATTCTTGAATATGCCGATGTC
>CM037792.1:38108943-38132457 GCA_021229015.1 Solen grandis
TTATGGGATAATTGTACTGAACATGAAAAGGAAGAATTACAAAAGATACAAAATGAAGCTGGTCGCATCGTATGTGGTGCAACTAAGTTTATCTCAGTAAATATCTTATTATAATATCTTAAATATTTTATCTTATTTTTCCTCAAAAGTAGGTCAAAGGTCAAGGTCACAAGGTCAACTGCATAGTGTAAAGGTCCATCCACTTACTCAAGTGTCCAAATATTGAAGCAATCCAATGAAGGGCATAGAAGTTATAGCAGATTTTTTTAAAAAAAGGTCAACATGAGAGGACATCCGAGTCGGACGATGCCCGCCCTGACATCATCAATTTTAAGGACGGAATATTCCGTGAAAAAAAATCCAAAATTGGTTTATGGTTGATTATTAAAGTCTCTCAAGAATTACATAGAAAATCCATCTTGATACTGTCTGTGTGACTTATTTGGAATCAGAATTCTCGCTTGAAATTTGTTATGACATATAATTAAAAATGTCAGCTTCATTCCGTCTCTTTACATCTCGATGTGGTAGGATTCGTGTGTTATGGTGTGGTGTAGCATTAATTACGATTGTTTCCACCAGCATCTCTAAAAATATAGGGCCAGTAATTCGGCAAACCTTTTTTTTTTTTTTTTTTTAAACTGTTTCATATTTTTCCTCATTCTTTCATAGGATGTGACGAAAGTTTTTCAACCGTGATACCGGTAACCCGACTGCTAGAGTCGGTAGAAAAAATAGGGGCGGTCTGGTCAGTGGAAACAAAGACTTTAAAGCAGTTTTATTTTATCTTTGGTGGAAACAAGCCACATTTTAATTACGATTATCTATAATATCCTAAAGATAATCGGTGTATCGATATGATCGTTTGTGCCTAATCATTCTGCATATCATGACTTTAAGGTAATCCATCCATCATTAAATTGTGATCATGGTTCATCATGTTATCGTGGGAATTTCATAGTTAATGCAGGCCTTTATTGATCTAGAGCAAAAAAAACCTGCAATTCCAAGTCAGTGGATGCTTGCATATACACTAAAGTCATTGTAAGCAATTGACCGTGATTATGACTTAATGATGGATGAATTACCTTAATTGTTTTCTGTATACATTCGTCGTAATTTTGTGTTGTAAAACAAAACGTCTTTTTTGCAACTATTCTTAAATGCTTCCTATCAAATTCGGGGAATTTATATGTCCTACTCTCAAAGGTTTCATCTCTGCTGACACTTCTTTTACAGTTTGTGAATTAGATTTCAACAAAAAAATACTGACTGAAAATATCAATAGCAAACAGTAAGAATCGCCCATCACCATCATGTTTGATTAAGTTTACCATTGAAGTTAAATCAACAATAAATTGTTCATCGAAAGGAGAAACCAATACTCTTGCAATGTGAAACCTTTGTCGAGGTTCCCTTCAAAAAGATCACTTGTCTTACTTTCTCAAACGATTTTAATGTATTTTTTTAATGTTAAATATGTAATATGTAATTCGAATTCTTACTTTGAAATGATAGTCACGTGAAATTAATTCTTTCTGTTTATAATATTAATTATTAACACTAGCTTTAATTTGAATTCTTATCTTTTAATGTGTGCATATATGTAAAAATAATATTCACGTTAAATTTATTCTTTCTACGAGATTTAAATTCTTCTTTTATAATGTGGGCACATGTGCATGTAACAGAAGACATTCATTATACGGTATCTAAACAGACTATATTCAGCTAATTGCAAAAAAATAAATTTCTTACAATGTCCGACAAATCATTTGCCCGGAGTCCGCGGGCTACCAGATTTTCTATATATACGTACCAGTAGAAGCCCGACGGAAAACCGTAAAATTAACAATTTAGTAGCCCGAGATTTTCCATATTAGGCACCGTGTACCGAATCCACTGATTGCATAATCAATACTGTGATTTGTTCATCTTCACCAAACTTAATAGTTATTAAAAAGATCTCTGTCCATGAAAAAAAAAAATTTAAGTTATAAAATTTTATAATAACAATTAACATCTCACAATATTTCGATGTGTTACTCAATAACTTTGTATTACAATTGAACCTGTATAAGCGGCTGCCTGTATCAAGCGGTCAACCTGCATTTAGCGGTCAATTCTAATATTACCAAATAATAGCATATTGTTAAATATTTAACCTCTATTTAGCGGTCAGCTCTGCTAAGTGGTCACTTACTTTTTCTATTTCCCCCTACTGACCGCTTAAGACAGTTTAACTGTATAGGTATTTGAATATTGAAAAGGAAATTAGGATACCCTCTAAGGGTAATATGATTGTTGTGGAAAATGAGTACCACATTCTATATGCTTGTCCTAATTACCATTAATTAAGAACCCAATATTTTCCTAGATATATCTAAAGGTGCCTCACTCATGAAGAAATATGTACAGTTAATTAAATTTAAAAAAAAAAAACTGATAATGCGAATCTTATTAAATTTCCAAAACTAGACCTCCGCAGAGCGGCGACAGCACTCGTCTGTTTTACATGTCGACGACGGGGGGACATATTTGAGATTTCATGTTTGAACACCATAAGGTATAATGAGTAACTGTTTAGTAAATGCGAAATAGAAAACAATGATTCTACTTAATAAACAATTTTGATCAAAATTCTAAGTTAAAGGGGGCATAACTACGAAAGTATAGCTTTCAGAATAATGTCCCTTGTCTTACAACTGCACCTTGTCATGATTTTAAAGTATTCCAAGTTTCATGTGAATAACAGTAATGGGCTACATTAAAGTTTTACACGACAATGACGACAACAGTAATGGGCTACATTAAAGTTTTGCACGACAACAACAACGGCGACCCAGCTCGACTTTTTCTTCGAAACAGACGAACTAAAAATCAATCCGTTTATTACTCTGACTTGCGCCACCATGATCACCCAAACAGGAAATGGTATATTTACATAATCATACCAAGCTAAATTAAGATAAATAAAAAAAGAACGTAATTCTTCAGTAGATAAAGGGTACGTGAATGTGTATTATATTACAAGACGAAAATAAGAGGAATTTGGATGAGAAGGTATGCAAAATAAGATATTAAGTAACCCACATTTTTAGATGACATTTATTTTTTCCTAAGGACCCCCCTTACACACACACGCGCCTATTAGTATTCGGTACATTTATTGCGACCAGTTTAGTGATTCATAATAACGAATACGTATTCTTATTTTTGACAGAAAAGTAAATAAATTTATTGATTTACACATTTTTTATCATAAATCCGTCGTTTTCACCAATTTATTCGCGCTAACTGTTTATTGTTCAATAACATATAGAGCTAGCTACAGAGATCAGCAAAAAAATTAAATATATCGTTTGCACAAGAGATATACACTGGCATACAGATAAATACGAAAATGAAATCGTGTTTACAGTTGGCCTTTAAGTCTCAGACATTGTGTTTTATATGTATATTATGGAGGCTATTCGTTGCCAAAAATCCAGCCTTGTAATCATGACAATTTATACTTCGGTTCAACTAAACGGATTTGTAAAAGTATAAACGTTTATCCGAGAGGTACATATTGTGCTCGTATTTTGCGTTTTGATTATCTCGATTTAACTAGTAACGTTTTTACTTCTAGAATGTAATTTGGTAACATGCAGCTAAGATAAAATGCAAATAATATTTATAATTTTTCAAACTCAAATTTACGAAATGTACAACGACACACACGACACGTTTTATGCCGTACATCACGACGTTCGAGAATGGATCCGCATCAGATAACACTCTCAGGTTTACAACTGCATACTTGACTTTTACATTTCTACGCGATTAACATTTGTAGACGATTTTGCAACTTCCATATATGGCAGTATCACGGAAATAGGCGAAGATTTAAAGGCGGAGCCAAATTTCACGAGCGGAAAATAAAGAGAGGTAACTCTTACACCATGATAAATCGGTAAGTACAGAAAGATTTCGTATTTACCTGAGTCTGAAAATGATACTTTGTAAATACAATCATTTTATATACATCAATTGTTAATCATTATACTTACCTTTGGACTCTTTTAATATATACATGGTAAAATGAAAACGAAAAAAATATGGTTGAAAAAAATGTTATGTAGATCTATGAAAGGGAAGTTTCTATGTACAGACATTTAAGCTTCATAATTTTGGTTTTAATTTTATTAACGTTATAAGTGAATATTAAGAAATGAAAGCTTTACATTAGAAACTGCATAGATTTTTTTTCTCTTTTTTCTTATCCAGTCATACCCTAGTATTAAGGTTATATTTGTAATATAGTAATTAAATGTTACTTAATATTACTGGGAAAGGCAGCAGCCAGAATTTGGCCTGTAAAAATTATTGTATAGATCTATCTGTAGCAAATCTTCCATCTGTTTTGACTTGAAAATTGGACAATAGTAAAGCAGCAACTTAACTGAACCTTAAATATCAATTTGACTTATTCCTTCTATAAATATATTTGTTTTGCATAAAAAATATTGATTTATAGTCAAGCAGTAATTTTTACTGTCTGGAAAAAAACATTAAGAGTTGGATTAAGACACAGACATTTGGTGGCATGTAACTTTTGTGTATTTTCTTAAAGAAATTAATCCATCTTCAGGTATGTATATGAACAAACACAGAGATTCAAAATAATATTGGAAGTCAGACACTTTTTTTTTTGCATTTAAAACATTAATATACTAGGTGACAAGCAAAGGATCAATCTTTATTAATGCAGGAGATATCTTATATCTTTATAGAACATCTCCTGATTAAGGACATAATGAATACTTCAACTTGAACTTTATACTGCCAATAGTCAATATTGACTACTTAAGGCACCTTAATTTTGTATGTGTTCTTGAATTGTTATTCAAAAAATTGAGTCCGGTACACCTCAGCTCTGTTTGTGAAAATTATGCATTGTTTTTCTGAAAATTGTGAATAAAAAAATCGACTTTTTTTATGAAAGTGGCATTGAGCGCAAATTCACAACACCAGTGATGGCAGTGGCTAGATATTAAATTTTGAAAAAAGCTCAGTTGTGGTGAAGTGGGTTCTCATATCATGTGTCTTTGGTGGCTCGACTAAAAAAACATCAAAGTTAAAATCTAAATATAAATTTACGCCATGCTGCGCTTATATTGCTGGCTTTACAATGTAGGTGGGGTACGTTTCAAAAACTAATCTTTTTTATATCTTCTGATGTTGATTCAATACCTGCATACAATGGCACTCATGCAACTGAAACACATGATGCTTAGTAAATAATTGCGATACTGTTTAATTCTCATAATGCATTTACCTTGAATGTGTAGACCTACACGCTGCAACACTTCCCTTATTCGTACATGGGAGATAACTGCGTGGAGATTTGCCAGTCGTTGTCGGAAAATACCGAAAGTGAGCGGACAATTACGTTTATTTACGATGATGTAGTGGGCGGAGAAATGGGCGGAGCTTATTTGTCAACATTGTAAACGTGTAAACCTGGATTAAGCTGAGCCGAATCATGATGGTCGGACAATGTAAAGTTGCGAGCGTTAAAGTAAGAAGGCGTTTTTTAGTTTATCAAAATGTATTTTGTTGAAATACGTATTTACAATGTTGCATCGGCAAATCCAGTCCAAGAATGTATCTCTGGAGTTTAAATACTAAGAAATTCAAATGAATTGTGTATTTTGTCGGAATAAACTGTTCAACTCAGATCAACAATGCTGGATTTTTGGCAACGAATAGCCCTCCATAGTATATAGCCTACGGTGACTTTTGTTCAAGAAAACAATATTAAATGATTATTTTCATTCCCTTGTTTTTGTACATTTTACAATCAGAGGCTCTACAATCCACAAGGAATTTGTTTGTATTTTATTGTATTTTCATGGCGATATTTGATATTAACTTATTTCATATTTTTTCTCTTGAGCTGCACGCTACATTGAATACCCATTTTCTACCGGTGAATTGTCCGTTTCTTGAACCGTAAAAAACATTACTTACAGATATTTGCTTTCGGTCATGGCATTTATGGATATACCATTACATTAAATTGAAATTAATGCCCCGTTTGAAAAAGAATAGGAGAAAAACCTGCACCATCTGGAAATTAAAGATGGGGTAAAATTGATGAAAGAGGTTTTTGATATATATGTAAGCGATGCTTAAAATCAGTTTGCAATGTCCATTCATCTAGAACAGTGTTATGAAACGTAATAAATGTGAACGTTTGTAATGATATCGCTGGAAGACATTAACCTTTGCTTTTTTATGATGAAAAGAAAAACAGAAGGGGCGCAAAAAAATCCGTAGACTATGTTTCATAAGATAAAGATCTATTACAAAATTTTAATGATATTGAGATATACAAAAGTCATTTATCTACTCGATGATATTACAAACGTATCGTGTATAAAATTTCGATATTTCAATTTTTGTTGTTGTTGTTGTTGTTTTTACAAGTTGACCCTCCTTTAAAATCGGAGTTTCTTTAATGATAAAATAGGACATAAAAATACAAATCTATCGATGAAATATGCTTTGAAAAACGCGCAATAAACCATTAGATATTTTTATATGGTGATGTGTTTTTACACATATATCCAATGTATTTGTCAAATTTTACTATTACCTCCCTTTGCTTAATCTACAGTTTTGTGAGTAATAGAGAGAGGTAAATTAGTTTATCTTATTTTTTTAACCTTATTAAATAAGGAAACACAAAATGTCCGAGGAGAGATCCGACATCCACGTTCAAAATGAACAAACTCCAGAAGAAGGTGCAAGTAAGGATAAAATGAACCCTTAAACACGGAAACAGGGCATTGCATAAAGAACTACCATTGCCGCCTTAGAACGTCAGCCGACAAAAGGACTAGGCCCCAACAAGGTATTTCACGAGATAAACAGTAAAGTAAATAATCCCATCAAAGTGAGACAATTAACAGAAGGCAAGTGCATCAGAAAAGACAAAATATCGATATTTTTTATAAATATGCATATAACAATAATAATCGAAGGGCCGATAATCCTGAGAGCTGCCAATAGAAAAATACTGCTACATTATCCTAGCTTATAAGTTTGTGCAAGGCAATTCATGGGATTTTGAAATCAGACACGTAATAATGTAATGAAATAAAATCTTTCAGAAAAGATACCATAATGCTCTGCTATTAAGATTTTTTTCGGTATTAAAGTTTAGACCGTGGCAGGGTTGATATGTGGGTCAACCATTACGAACTATACATTCCGATTTTTTATGCGCAGTGCATATAAAAAAAAAAAATCGCTCTATCCGGAGTTATAAAGACAAAATATCCTAAACATATAAAAATTATTCTGAATACATTACTTACCAGAGCAAAATGTCCTAGAATATATATATATCAGACTCACATCGTGGTATAAACTGCCTATCGAATAAACTTAGCTTTATACTCATTCGTGAAATTTTATATACTCTGACGTCATCGGAACTACTTTCTTGAGTTCAAAGTTCAAGAAGTGCAGAAAGAGTTTATGTTACGATTTTACTGGTAGAAATAAAAGGGGGATAAATGCTGCTGTCATGAATAAATGTCAAATTTTATTAAATAAACAAAAAACTTTAATGATGTTTTTAGCTCACCTGAGCACAACGTGCTCATGGTGAGCTTTTGTGATCGCCTTTTGTCCGTCGTCCGTCGTCCGTGCGTGCGTGCGTCCGTCGTCAACAATTTGCTTTAAACAACATCTCCTCATGAACCGCTGAAGGGATTTTGACCAAACTTCACAGGAACCATCCTTATGATGCCCTCTATCAAAGTTGTACAAATTATTAAGATTGGTTAAAAAAGTAGGTCACAGGAGCTAAAAATAGATTTTAAAAATGCAAACTTTGAAAATCTTCTTCTGCAAAACTGCAAGGCCTAGAGCTTAGATATTTGGTATGTAGCATCATCTTATGGGCCATTACCAAGATTGTACAAATCATAGCCCTACGGTGATAAATGCCCCCGCACCAGGGGTCACTTGTTTTACATAGAGTTATATAGGAAAATCTTTAAAAATATTCTTCTATGAATCCATTAGGCCTACAGATTAGATATTTGGTATGTAGCATCATCTTATGGTTCATTACCAAGATTGTTCAAATCATAGCCCTATGGTGATAAATGCCCCCTCACCATGGGTCACTTGTTTTACATAGAGTTATATAGGAAAATCTTTAAAAATCTTCTTCTATGATTCCATTAGACCTAGAGCTTAGATATTTGGTATGTAGCATCATCTTATGGTTCATTACCAAGATTGTTCAAATCATAGCCCTATGGTGATAAATGCCTCCGCACCAGGGGTCACTTGTTTTACATAGATTTATATAGGAAAAACTTTAAAAATCTTCTTCTATGAACCCATAAGGCCTAGAGCTTAGATATTTCATATGTAGCATCATCTAATGGTTCATTACCAAGATTGTTCAAATCATAGCCAAACGGTGATAAATGCCCCCGCAATAGGGGTCACTTCTTTTACAAAGAGTTGTATAGGAAAATCTTTAAAAATCTTCTTCTATGAATCCATAAGGCCTACAGATTTGATATTTGGTATGTAGCATCATCTAATGGTTTATAACCAAGATTGTTCAAATCATGACCCTATGATGATAAATGCCCCCGCACCAGGGGTCACTTGTTTAACATAGAGTTATATAGGAAAATCTTTAAAAATCTTCTTCTATGAATCCATGAGGCCTAGAGATTAGATATTTGGTATGTAGCATCATCTTATGGTTCATTATCAAGATTTTCAAAATGGTGGCCCTTTGGAGATAAATGACCCCGCACTAAGTCTTCTCCTCTGAAACCATAAGGCCCAGTGCTTATATATTTGGTGTGTAGTATTGTCAGGGCTAAAATGTTTAAGATGGAGTTATATCAGAATTCTTGTCTGTTTAAAAACCTTGTAATCAGTTGTAGCAATAGTACTCAGGTGAGCGTTTCAGGGCCATCATGGCCCTCTTGTTTAATTTATTTTAATATTTTACATTTCAAAATACACACATATCAATACCCCACCCACCACCACACAACATGCTCAGCAACAATTCACTAACATCCCAATTTTATGGGTCGACATTTAACATACATCATTTCCATGTACACAACTAAGTCTGAGCCACAACCATAACTACACACACAGCGACGATTCATGTTTTGTTTAATAGTTCCAATGATATTTTTCAGTATGTTTCGACTCACATGTGTTAAAAATGTGTAGACTGATCAACCGTGTTACATATTATTCTTTTTAAATATATTTCTTTCTTTTTTTGAGTATTTGAAAGTTGAAAATGCCTAAACGTATATGCTTGATAAAATATTTCGAAAAGTGCATAAATTGTTATAATCTTTTTTTTAAATCCTGGGACTACTTAGGAGGGTACGAAGAACGGTTTTGGCTTCACACGCGAAGAATACTAAAGTGTAGTTAGTTGGGAGAATCCTTTTTTTTATTTAAAATAATCAGAAATATTAGTTAGTATGATAGGATAAATAGAATACTAGGTTAGTGTTGGATAAAGATAAGTTTATCCTGCTCGGCAAAGAAAAAATAAACCGCTCGCCAAGGCTCGCGGTTTATATTTTCTTGGCCTCGCAGGATAAACTTATCTTTATCCAACACTAACCTAGTATTCTCTCTCTCTATATATATATTACAAAGAACAAAGTAGAATTGTGTACATCGAAAGTACACAATGTATATTGTTAATGATAATTTTAGGACAGCATATAAATAACAACAGAAGTTCCTGTCACAAACAATAGAAAAAGAATATCACATGTTCAGTAGTTTTGATACATACAAGGCTAATTTTCGAATGACATTCTCGTTATTTGATTTCATAAGCCTGTAAAAATCCTCTAAATGATGATACTAATTTAATAAGTAATATTTCTCACACTGAAAAAAATACATTCACACTGAAAAAATACATGGTATTCACATACAACAATCAATATATTGTATGAATAAAAACAGTGAGTACATAATCTATTTTCTCTGGGTTCATTTACATATCTACAAGTTTCACTCCTAAAACGATGACTAGAAATAGAACATCTAAATTTCGCAAAAGCTATTCTTAAAGTACTGTGCATATTGATATTAAGATAATGTTCAACATTTAAAGGTGACTTATATTCTCTGTAATGATACCATCTAACAGATTTATGCCACTCTTGATTCTTGATATCAGAGATTCTTTGCTGAAATTCAGAAACAAAAAATTTAATATTCCCGACTTCCTGTGCTATCCACACGAAACAAAATCCATATGTGTATAGTAAATGTTTAACACGAGTTGCCCAAGAGCATTGGTCACCGTCTTCCAGTTTTTTTTGTTTTTTGTTTTTTCAGCATTTGATATTGTGAATGAAATACTAATAATTGACACTAATATTTAATGCAATGTGTATAGGATACACATGGTGGAAAGCGTCCACATTTACCTAAAACAACGGAGTAGTTAATACATCTGTTCACTCGTAAATATCTTTTACAAAATGAAATTTGAATTTTTTCTGTGTCAGTAGCATAATAATGGCCAAAAATTTGAGATCCATAGCAAAGAATAGGTTTAACCATAGCATCAAACAATGCAAATAAGTCTTTGTCTAAAAATTGCCGAAAGGTCTTTGATATCTTAATATGGCAAAATTGCTTTTTGCGCTTGAGAGGCTAGCTTTTGTTGTGCCGTAGACCAAGAAAGAGTTGGGGTAAGTTTTAGCCCATACACTTATACCTATCAAATATATCAGTAATATTAATAGTTTTACCTGTGTCCATTTTTCAGGGTTTTTTTTAAAGTTGCCGCCATTTCTATATACAATTATTTCAGTTTTTCTTTAAATTGATTTCCATCCTTGTAAGTACAAAATCCATCTACTATATCTAATTGTTGTTGTAATAAAAGACCGTTTCTGCACAGCTTGCTATGTCATCTGCATATATTAAGCATAGTATATCGGGTATGTCGAATTTAATTTAAATACCTGAATCACATGTTTCCCCTTAATAACAGAGCTAAGTCATTTATAAAAAGGGAGAAAATAGTCGTACTTGTTACATCCCCTTGTCTTGTACCAACGTTGGACGGCGCCCTATCCAAAAGCATACAGACGCTGATATAATATTTATTTAAAGTCATTATTTTTTATTTGTAATTTTCTGTAACATCATTGCAATGTCAACCATATATGCTTATTGTATTCAAGTTGCGTCAATATTTCTCTATAACATTTTAAGATCTAAAAATCATTCACGGGTCTGTATATAGACTATAATATTCATATGCGATTGTGAACCAGAGTGAAATATTTATTTCTCATACTAGTAGGTGTAATGGCTATAAAATATAGTTTAAATACAACACTTTCTGAAACATTTAGTCAGATACGAATTACTACGATATTATATAGAAACAATTTGGCCTATTTCATAGGAAGCATGTATACTGCAATCTGAGTTAACAGGTTCCGCAGACAGAGAACATAGCAATGAAATAAAATAAATCTATTGAAGTAATAATAATGAAATAATATAGAAGAAGATTAAGATAAACATCGGATTTCAACCCAGTTCCAAAATTAAATAATGTCTTAATGTAATTTGATAATAAAACTATATGTTTACTATTTAACCCTTTCCCTCATAGAGGAAACCATGAAAAGACCTATGCGAACAACATAAAACCAGATCAGCCTGCGAGTTACTCGCAGGCTGATCAGGTTTTATGCTGTTCGCTGCTCCTCAGTGGTCTGGAAATGAGGATTTTACAATTAAATTTGGTAAGGTTTAACTGTGGTTTTCTGCAGATCAGGCTTTATGTGGTACCTATTGAGTGCGTCAAAATGAGTCTATATGAGGGAAAGGGTCAAAGTTCAGTAAAATGACATTCAGCAAGTCATAATTTTAAGGTAAAGGGTTGAAATAGAGTTCATAGACTTTATGAAAAGCAAACGTTTCCAGTAACAATAAAGCATTGATAATAAAAAAAATAACGCATTTTTTTCTCTCGTATTGTATGTGTAATAAGTAAACAACACATGAACGCATGTCTGTATCTATAGCATTTGGAACAACACGCTTTTTTATCTGAGCACCGACGCATATGGCCGAGTAGATATAGTCGTATATAAGTTGTTTTTAAGTATAGTATATTGCAATTTGTACATGTGTATTTTTAGTCAAAGAGCTATTTAAAACACTATGAAATCATATGATGAAAAAGAAAAATGTGAAAATATAATATTTTTTCTATTTTATTAACGTAAGACTGATTTTTTTTTTGGGGGGGGGGGGGGGACGATCGTATATAATATTACTTAAAAATTTTGATCCAACACTTGTGCTTATACAAGAAATATTATAGAGAACCTTTTTTAAAAAAAAAAGAAAAAGGTATATATTTATTTAAGCATGATTGTTTGTGTACATATTTGTTTGCGAAAAAAGCAATAAATATACATGCATTTAAAACTAAATACTCTATCCGTATATGTACACACGTCATGTATTACATATTGATATTATAGGAATTTCTAAACACACTGGAATATAGACTCTGGAATATAGCCTATACAAACGTCCATCCTATGCCGATGCATCATTTTACACCAAAATTATTTTTTCTTCTTGCACCAAGTCTTATACTATCTTGGTATTGTTCTGACTAGCTGTATGTGTTTTGTTCAAATTAAAGAGGGTTATAGGTTTCATATTGTGATCCGTTTGTTGACAGCGTCTTTTCATATACAGAAATAATAGCACTGTCCGCTGACGTCATCTCACCAAAGTCACCGAGTTGCAATTTTTCTGTTGTCAACTCTATTTCTGAAACCGTGGTAGCGCTAATAAGTTCAGCAGCTTTCGTGGAAATTTCTTCTTTTTGTGTTTCTTTAGGTACTGGTACCGACGGGTTTTTAACGGCTGTAATGTTGTCTGATGAATCACTCTTCTGCTCGGTATTAACGATAACGTTTACAGACTTGTCCTTGAAGCTAGCGATAGTCAGCCAAATGACAGACGAAGTAAGAAAACCGACAAAAACTCCAACAACTAAACCAAGAAAAACAAATCTACATACATGCAGGTGTACATTAATTCTCCCAGACTGCCCAGATCTGGCGTCGATGTTGTCATACGGCTTTGTTTGTCTGCGGAGTGAGCTTTCTGCTTTCTCTTTCCTTGACATCGGTTCACTGAGAGACTGCAGTCGTTTTGGCTCAACGCCTTTCGTATCTCGAAATACCGTATATCCTGACTGACCGCGGGTGTCAGGAGAACAGTCTGCTGTCATGGCATACACATTTGATTCTCGATTTGCAGTGTTTGCGTAAGCTTCCAGTGACGCAAGACCCAAGACTTTGTTCCGGAAGTCACCCATTTCCATGTAACTCATTCGGTCTTCTTCCGTCATTTCTATCGATTACGGCAGAAATCAGTTGATAAAATATACGTTCAAATAAGTCCTGTGAACAAAAGGAGAAATGCATGTACTTGTTTAAAGTTATTGTATAAAAACATTAGAAGATACCCGAAATCTGTGACCAATCAGAAGCTCTGGAAATTAATTCACCAGCAATTTATTTCAATAAAATTCTACTTAACCATTTATGAAATACATGTGTAGATCTATTTATTTATTAGTATAATCCTATACGATCGCTTAGTTTGAAGAAATATCTTTAAAGACTAAATCCTTTACATCTACAAGCTTGTTTAATGTCTGGAAAATAAAACTGATATATTCACTGTATGACTGAAATATTGTTGCAACAACGATAATTAACATTTATTTGCAATATTGCATCCTTAGCTTAAGGTAATCCAGCCATCATAAAATTGTGATCCATTAAGTAATCGTGGGATTTTTAAAAATATAAATATATAAATGCAAAACTTTATAAACTTCGAGCAAAAGAGTCTATAACTCCAAGTCATTGGATGCTTGCATGTGCACTGAAGTCATTTGAACTGAAGTCATGAAGCATTTGAAGGACTATGATAGAAATTTGATGATGGATGGTTAATATTAAGCACACTATACAAGCAGCATTTATTGGTAGTTTTAAACGAAAACATAGACTCAACACTTAAACTTGTGTACTTTACGTTGACTTGGATACAATTTTTTACAATTCAAACCAATATTTCTCGACGGTCCCTGAATTGGACCGGGCTCGAATTCCACCAACAATACTTAGCGCTATAAATTCTTAAATACTTAGGGGCGAGTTTCATATTCTTTTTTCTCTAATAAAATACATAAATATCTTACACGAACAATTCAATTATATACTAAATTGACATACATAATTACCTTGATAATTGACCATATTTGCTAAGAAATGAAATGTTTGGCTATTTCATTAGATGTTCAAAAGTAATGGCATATTCCCCTAACAATTAAGTATTGTTGGTGGAATTTGAGCCAGTATTGTACATCTGGGAAGCTCATGGATCCGATGTGTCTTTTCTATAAAATATTGACCAATTTTCTGTTTCCATCTAACAGACAACCATTTTGAGTTACTCCCACATGTTTCTTGATATCAGAACCTTTATGCTATTTATATAATATCTCCTGTTGATATTGTCCGGTCTTTCTCCCATACTATCAATACAAATTATAAAGTATATTTAAAGCCCCAGTGCGTTATAACTGGGAAAAATATATTTTTCAAAATTTCTGATTAGCAAATCCTCAAATGATGTTTGATGAACCTCTTAATGTTTAATTTAGCCCACATAATGAAATATTCGGCCGGAAGTCTTAGTTGTTCAGACAGGGCAAAATAGTGAGAAAGATGGGCGGAGCTTGTTCTGAAACACACTGTTCAGTAAAATCACGGATGTCTCGGTGTCCATGGGGTGTTTCTGAAGTTCAATGATTTTTTTCTATAGACTGAATAAATATTGGTACCGGTAGTAGAGGAGATAGGAAGAAAATCCATGAACTTCTGAAAAATCCATTGTATGTTAATTTTATGCTGTCATTGTTCTGAGCTAAATATAGAACGAGACAGCCACAATTTGCATTTTTTCTTATAGAATCTTTCCTGTAAATTAGGCATTTCTCAAAGTTTTTCAGTGATGAAATCAAAACTGAATTATATATGTTGTAAGAGCATTCGGATTTAGGTCTAACATCTATAAGATACTGGAACTTTAAAAGATGCTGGTCTTCAACCTCCATACCGTATCAATCTATTTCAGTAATTCACCAGTATAATCTACATTGACCACCTTTCGAATGATCCAAATGCTTAGCAGATCTTTGTTGACAGAAAAGTTATTAAAATGATATACGGTGATTTTTTTCTCATGATTTCCCTAATTCCCTTTTTGAGTGGACGTGCTTTTGATGAAATATACCTAAATATAATAACAGCTCGCTCTGTAAAACACACACACACACAATAATGATAATGGTGAAAATAATAATAATAACTTACCTAAATCTAGTAACCAATACAATGATTGATAGTCATTTAATGCAACAATGGACATCACGCGGTTACTTTTCCCACATCAGGAAATAAAACCGAAAATGCAACACCAATCGGGATTCGTTTAATTCGTACAAATCCTTCAAGGAAGATAACAGTATAAACTGGTCCCCAGCAAACATGCTGAAGTGGTATAAACTGGTCCCCAGCAAACATGCTGAAGTGGTATAAACTGGTCCCCAGCAAACATGCTGAAGTGGTATAAACTGGTCCCCAGCAAACATGCTGAAGTGCCATTGTGTATTCCCTTACATCACACGAATATTCCCACAATTATTCATGAAAATAATTAAACTTTTATCCTCCAATATTTGAGGGGCCTTTGACGTTCCCTCAGTGTCAATTTACATTCAATTAGGGCTGTTTTAAGGATGGGATGTCTTCGTCGAAAACGAATAATACGTGCAGAGAGAGAGAGATATTATAAAAGCTTATATTTTTTTCTTAGTTACAAGTTATCATACAGGCAATAAAATTGTGATGCGTCATAATGCCAGGAAATATTATCTAAATAATGCTTAGAATGTATTTAAAAGCATATGTATGGTCTGTAGACAAATTTTAAGGGATTTTGATTTGTAGACGAAATGGGTGACGTCCCCTTCAGGCGATCTTGTTTTTCGGTATTGATTTTGGAAATCATATGAAGACACAGATAGAATTTTGATAAAACTGCCTGGTCTCAATTGCAGAGATTGCTCACTTGATTAAACCCTTCATCTCATGAATATTCAAGTACAAATTTGTAACTTGATGAATACTATTTTTCTGAACTTTAAATGATCATTCAAACAGTTGATTTTTCTTTGCCATGTAGACAGTGTAGTGTAACTTTGCTAATTTCCACACGAGTAACACGCAATATGGGAAATAACAAATCAAGGAGTCGTGCGTTCTGTATACGTCCCGAAGGTGTTTATTTGTAGTTACAGGAGTTTACGGGTGTAACGAGTTGTGACCTGAAATCACAAAATACAACTCATAAACGTATAGTGGCTTTAACAATAATTCCTGTAAGTGACATAGTACGTATTTATACATTTAAATGATATAGTTATTATGTGACTAGAGGCCGTCGTTTAATAAATTAAGTTACAAACATATAATAAAAAATACAGAACATACATTTACAAACAGAATAATGACAATCAGTTTTCCACAGGTAACCTACCAATATATGGTATTGCTCACAATACTCGTCTCTCCCTCGTTCTCTCTATCCGTGCTGGTTATAATCTGCCATGTTAAACATGTGCAATAGAGAAAAGAAGACTAGTGATATTGGTTATGCAGGACCATTACCATTTCATTATTAAACCGCCATTCTGAAGACAATGAAATACAAACCGCGCGTAAAGCGAATTGAACCGAAAATAAATGTAAAAACACAAGACGGAAATACAGCACGTTTCCAACTTCAATCATGACAAATCAGAACAATATTGAAAAACTGTGAGACATACATACCAACTAATATTTCATATTCAAACGATAAAATACAACGCATCTGACATCTGTCCATCACCAAATACTCTGACCTGTCTGCTCAAGACGTGAAGCGAGAATGCTTGTAATTCACGGTCAAACTGACCACCTGACAAACCGCTTATCTCCAAGCCAATCAGAAGTAAGTAAAATGATATGATATGCAAAACACAAGGGGCCAAAATAGGGTTGATAGGAAAACAAGTGGTCTCACACCAGTATAAACAAATGGACTCACACCGGTATAAATATACCCCGTCACAGTAGAATAGGCACTACCAAAAATATATGAGCAGACAGAGGAAGGCCTGAGCAGACAGCTCCTTCCAAGAGTTGATTGTCAATCAAAATCCATAGTTTCATAAACCATTTAAATTCAGTCAATTTATATTCATCAAGTCATAAATTAGTACATGAATATTCATGAGGTTAAGGGTTAATGACTAGAATATCTCAGTATCTCTGACTGGAATAGCTCAGTATCTCTGGCTGGAAAATCTCTATCTCTGACTGGAATATCTCAGTATCTCTGGCTGGAATATCTCAGTATCTCTGACTGGAATATCTCAGTATCTCTGACTGGAATATCTCAGTATCTCTTATCTCAGTATCTCTGACTGGAATATCTCAGTATCTCTGACTGGAATATCTCAGTATCTCTGGCTGGAATATCTCAGTATCTCTGACTGGAATATCTCAGTATCTCTGGCTGGAATATCTCAGTATCTCTGACTGGAATATCTCAGTATCTCTGGCTGGAATATCTCAGTATCTCTGACTGGAATATCTCAGTATCTCTGACTGGAATATCTCAGTATCTCTGACTGGAATATCTCAGTATCTCTGGCTGGAATATCTCAGTATCTCTGACTGGAATATCTCAGTATCTCTGGCTGGAAAACCTAAGTATCTCTGACTGGAATATCTCAGTATCTCTGACTGCCCCCCCCCCCAATCAAAATGGCTATATTCATGTGGGTGTGAGCATCACCCAACCCATCAACACACAGGATTTTGGTACAGTGGGTTTCTCCCTCTTAAATGCCTGATCCAGAGGGGTTTCATTCAGACTTATTAAATATTGCTATTATAGGACTTTGTTTCATTACATTACATGCAGTGACTTAAGTTTCATTAAATTGTTTGATAACCAGGCCCCATATTCTCAAAAATAAAATTATGCCCATTAATTTCAAAAGGGATTTGAGCAGGACACTCAAATGCCAAGGCCAGAGTTTGTACCCCTATGTAATCTCTTTTTGACTCCGCACTGTCCAGCAGCGTCCTGTTTCAACTTCGTACAAAAAAAATTGATCTTACTCATAAGTATGTTGTTCTACATGTTGTCTAATAATGTCTTAGTTGTACAATAAAACATAAGGAAAGGTGACTCATTTCATTATACAAACACAACTCTATCTATAAAGAAACAAGAGGGCCATGATGGCCCTGAATCGCTCACCTGACTACCATTGCTACAACTGATTACAAGGTTTTTAAACAGACAAGAATTCTGATATAACTCAATCTTAAACATTTTAGCCCTGACAATACTACACACCAAATATATAAGCACTGGGCCTTATGGTTTCAGAGGAGAAGACTTAGTGCGGGGTCATTTATCTCCAAAGGGCCACCATTTTGAAAATCTTGATAATGAACCATTAGATGATACAGCATACCAAATATCTAAGCTATAGGCCTAATGGATTCATAGTAGAAGATTTTTTTTAAAGATTTTCCTATAAATCTAGTAAAACAAGTGACCCTGGTGCGGGGCATTTATCACCATAAGGTCATGATTTGTACAATCTTGGTAATGAACCATAAGATGATGCTACATACCAAATATCTAATCTCTAGGCCTTATGGATTCATAGAAGAAGATTTTTAAAGATTTTCCTATATAACTCTATGTAAAACAAGTGACCCATGGTGCGGGGCATTTATCACCATAGGGTCATGATTTGTACAATCTTGGTAATGAACCATAAGATGATGCTACATACCAAATATCTAATCTCTAGGCCTTATGGATTCATAGAAGAAGATTTTTAAAGATTTTCCTATATAACTCTATGTAAAACAAGTGACCCATGGTGCGGGGGCATTTATCACCATAGGGTCATGATTTGTACAATCTTGGTAATGAACCATAAGATGATGCTACATACCAAATATCTAATCTCTAGGCCTTATGGATTCATAGAAGAAGATTTTTAAAGATTTTCCTATATAACTCTATGTAAAACAAGTGATCCCTGGTGCGGGGGCATTTATCATCGTAGGGCTATGATTTGTACAATCTTGGTAATGAACCATAAGATGATGCTACATACCAAATATCTAATCTCTAGGCCTTATAGATTCATAGAAGAAGATTTTTAAAGATTTTCCTATATAACTCTATGTAAAACAAGTGACCCATGGTGCGGGGGCATTTATCACCATAGGGTCATGATTTGTACAATCTTGGTAATGAACCATAAGATGATGCTACATACCAAATATCTAAGCTCTAGGCCTAATGGATTCATAGAAGAAGATTTTTAAAGATTTTCCTATATAACTCTATGTAAAACAAGTGACCCCTGGTGCGGGGGCATTTATCACCGTAGGACTATGATTTGTACAATCTTGGTAATGGCCCATAAGATGATGCTACATACCAAATATCTAAGCTCTAGGCCTTGTAGTTTTGCAGAAGAAGATTTTCAAAGTTTGCATTTTTAAAATCTATTTTTAGCTCCTGTGACCTACTTTTTTAACCAATCTGAATAATTTGTACAACTTTGATAGAGGGCATCATAAGGATGATTCCTGTGAAGTTTGGTCAAAATCCCTTCAGCGGTTCATGAGGAGATGTTGTTTAAAGCAAATTGTTGACGACGGACGGACGGACGCACGGACGCACGCACGCACGGACGACGGACGACGGACAAAAGGCGATCACAAAAGCTCACCATGAGCACGTTGTGCTCAGGTGAGCTAAAAATCACAGGAAAAATACAATATGAAGTTTAGTGAAATGGGCCCCATGTTACGCCGTGGTGAGGAATACAGGACTCAGAAAGATAAACAATATTTAACTTTTATTGATCATTGTACAAAATTAAGAAACATACACTGAAATATACAAATGTTTTTACGACTCATAATGAAAGGATGAATAAGTAAACACAAATAATGACCTGTATATAACACCTTCAATGTGTACAGATTACAACATACATCTCACAGCAACAGTGTGGGCTAGCTTCAACATAAAAATACACATCAGAGTAAACACTAATCCTTATTAATCATTACAAAATCTTCAAAAAAAAACACAAAAAAACTAGAAATGTATCTGTAAGACACAGATGCCCACACAACTGCTTTTTTGTTGAATGATAGCATGTCAAGAACCTTAGTCCAGTCTGACAAGGATTTCATTAAAGGTTACAATGACCATGACCTTTAATGATCAGATGAGGATTTGATACTAATGTACCCAGTGACCTTGATCTTTGACCTAGTGACCTCAAAATCAATAGGGTTCATCTACTGGTCATGGCCAATGTCCCTACCAGGTTTCACAAACCCAGGTCCTGCAGTTTTCCAGTTATGATCAGACACGTTTTGGTCGCACATACAGACAGACGGACGGACAGACAGCAGCAATGCTACATGACGGAATTTTTTCAAATGGGGGCATAAAAATAAAAAAAAACACAATGTGAGATTTATTTCCCTGTCTCCTATTCAAATAATTGACAATAGACAAACAAAGTACAAGTAAAGTACAAGTATTTTTAGAAAACAATTAACAGTTACACAATGTCAAATGCATTTGATTTAATGACCGATGGTTTTAAAAGGCTGCGACCCACTGGCCTTATTCTGGGCACACATCATATACCTTACTCCTGGATACAGTGGAACCCTCTCTAAACCACGTGACACCCTGACCTGCCAAAATATCCAGTTGTATAAGGTGTGCAGTTTACACACAGAGGGTTTTCCTTTATGAGTTGCACTGTATTTCAAATTCAACTTTCTTAGATTCTCTCCACATTCATAGTTTATGACATCTTAATCAATGAATGAAATCAGATTTCTATATTACCTACATGTATTCATAGATAAAATGATTTGAGATTTAATAACAGGTATTACAAATAAAGTCCCCATACTGGATCTAAATGGCAATTTTCACATCATTTTTTTTTTTTTTCAATTACATTTTTTTTTTTTTGGGGGGGGGGGGGGGGGGGGGGGAAAGAGAGAGAGCATTTCTAGAGTCTATATATTCAAAGGTAACATGTAACAGATACTTATTTCTGCTATGTAATGTTTAAAACAATAAATAACCTATGTTCCCTTTAACATATTAATAAGTTGTCACATTCACTTTTCTAATGTCTGTCCCACTAAAATCACTAAATATAAGAAAATTCTTAAAAGATGTTATGTGATTCAAGGACTATGAAGATAGGGGGGTCCCAGCCCCCTCACAACAGAACTCTTGTAGATATACACCACTCTGGCTCCAACAACGTTATGTTAATGTCTCTGAACACACTGGCTTCAAGGGTTAATGGCATACACAACTATGTGGTCCGGATACCCAGGGCTTGCTCAAGCTCCACACGCCTCTGCTGCACCTAGAAATATATATACACATTGGGTCAAGGTCAGGGTCAAATGTACATAATAAGTGTCAAAGGTCAGGGTCAAATGTACAGGACAAGAAACATCAGTTTGTCTGTTAATTGGGTTAACATTAACAGTGTTTCAGTCATTTAAAAACTATGTCTACTTGAGAAAGATAAAATACTGCCACAGTGCAGTATCATGCCGTAGATATGTGGCATGATACCACACCCAATCACATTATCCTGGTGGACTACAAATCTCTCAGCCCCTCACCGCTGTGGGTTCGAATCCCAGTAGGGACTTCGGATTTTTCATGTGAGGAAGCCTTCCAGCTGGCTTGCGGTAGGTCTGTGGTTCTACCCGGGTACCTCTGTGTACTCGGGGTCTTCCTCCACCTGTAATTAGCTGGACTTTGCTATATGATTGAAATACTATCGCAGCGACGGTAAACCCCAATACAACAACAACAACATTATCCTGACACTGGGCCAACCAGGTCTGAAACTGAGTGTAAAGCAAGGGAGGAACTTTTTAGGTGCCATATTTTACGACTTTGGCCCAGTATTCAACCTGAAACCTTGTGATTCCTGAGCAGACGCTCTAACAATTCTGTCACCAGGACCTAAGTATGATATATTAGAGGTAAAACTAGCAAAATGTTAGTGAATTTTAAGAATTGCATAAACCTGTTTAGAGAGAAAAAATCAGGAATAACAGCTACTATGAATTACAGTAACAGATATTGCTCTTGAAAGTTAGCATAAATTTGACGGTATGAAAATAAACAGATTTTGAACGCTGAAAGATTAAGGTAAGATTGATTTGACCAGACATTGTAGCACAGTCCAGGGTTCAATGTTCATTACCAGAGACTTTTGTGGTAAAAGTTAGAGCCAAATATAAACGAAATGAAATAAAAAATGTTAGGGTGACTGCAGTATGAAGCATGACCTCTTGTTGGTATGTCTGATTGAGTTTAACATCCCATCTAGGATATTTCAGTCTATTGAAGACTTTGTCTTATGTGACATATGGCTTGATGCTACACTATCCTGACACTGAGCCAGTCAGTCCTGGAACTGAGCACCAAGCAAGGAAGCTATACCCGTGCCATATTTTACAACTTTGGAATGTTGCAGTTGGGGATCAAACCACTTGGCCATAGGTTCTGGCTCTTGGGAAGAGTCAAGTGTTGTCGTAACCTTTTCCCTCATAGAGGAAACCATCAAAATGAGTCTATATGAGGGAAAGGGTTAAACTATAAAGGTCAAATCTCCTGGTGTAAAAATTAATATTATGTTGATCATGAAAATAACTGTATGTTGACTCAATCTATACAGAAATAACATTGACCCAATTAAGGTCTGCCATATTCCATATCTTGCCACTAAATGGTTATATTTCTAAGAAATTTTGTCACTTTGAAGACATCCAAAAATAAAAATATTTCACCAAGAGCTTTTTCAATTTTATCTAATTTGGGGGAGATAATCCGCATATAAGTTAACATTGAAGCCTATGAAAAATATATATTTTCTGTGAACATGAAAAACTGAATTTGATTTATGAGAAACTCATGGTAGAAAGATGCATTTTATGATTTTGTATCAACTTTCGTGAAAAAACCTAAACTTTGCCATAGGAAAATGGAGAAAATTACCATTTTTTGACACTTCAAAAGCTTTATACATGTGATGTTTAATTTATGCATGACTTTGAAGGAATTAAACGCTATTTGGATGGGGGAAAACCTTTAATTGAGCTTTCAACTGCATGGTAATGGCCCAAAAAAGCTCAAATTTAAAAATCAACAAGTGCTTTACAATGA
>CM037792.1:38132557-38181410 GCA_021229015.1 Solen grandis
TGGTATGATCCTTCACTAAGGCGAAAAAAAAGTTCTATTTCTGGTCTCCCGACCAACCCTCTTTTTTAACGATAGATCTCAAAGGGTTTTTTTACCTTTCTGCCTTTAAAAAAATATTTCCCTTTTTTTATTACCTTTTGTTTCATGTAAATAAATAAATAAAAAAATAATAAAATCCCAACCTACAGACCCTCTTTTTTTTTGCTAGAGACCAGAAAAAGAAATTTTTTTTTTTTGCCGAAACATAATTACTGACCATTTCGGTTGTAGATCCATGAGACGGTTGAGACAATCAACCAGCTGAAGACCAACCGGGAGTTCTTCTTGAGCTTTGCTAAGGATCCACAAGAGTTCATCAACAACTGGCTCATCTCTCAGACCCGGGACCTCAAGGTAAGGATGTCATAGGTTGTCAACACAAGTGAATTTCATGGTCATGACATTTCTCTGTTTTTGTTGTTTTTCATAGCTCACCTGAGCACATATGATTAGTATCGATGAAGCATGTCCTTCATCTGTCCTTCAGTCATCAACAATTTGTTGGTTTACTCATCAGCATCTTCATTTCTTAAACAATCAACTTCAAACTTCATGACAATGTTTGTAGCCATAATCTCTTGGCTTGACTTTGGCTGTTATCAGCTAATTATGTCAGGAGTTGTCGCCCTTGAAATATAAAAAGATGTCGGATTTTACTGTCGGGAGTTTACACTCTAGCAGCTTAATTACTTAAGTGCAAAGCAGGCAATGAAGGCAATTTTTCCCTGGAGAGCAACTTCAGACAATCTTGGTCCTTTTGTTTACCATACACACGGGCAGATTAGGCGCAGTTACGTATAAGGCACATCCTAATTTTCAGGGTAACTTATTTGAAAAAAGAAAAAAAAATCACTTATTATATTGTATACCGCAAAATATTGTTTTGAAATTTGTGCTGTTGTACATTTTGACTGACTGAAAGCTTTCCGTATGTAACTGTGGCTACCATTTTCTTTACACATGGCATAAAATTACCGTTAGACAGTTACATTAAGGAGGGGTAGGATAAAGGTGACACATTTTCATCAGTCTCCACGCAGTTATCTCCCTTTCATTCTTCCGCATAGATTTCTGCCACCATGAGAAGGCATTTATCAGGATTTCTGATAATTATATCTTTTTTTTTTAAAATTGTTAAAAAAAACTGTTTCTTTGTATAAGCTTAGTTTTTTCTCATTCATATAATATTGATTTTGATGAAATAAATACAAATGATAACAAATAGAAATATTTAAAAAAAAAAAAATGAAAATAACCTTCGAATTATTTTTTATTTTTTCAAATTCTTTTTATTTTACAGCAAGTGGCATTTTCCTTAACCTATTTTCTTAAATAAACATCAATTATCGCCTTGTGGTAAAAAATAATCTGTTTAGAAAATAACTTTTTCTGTGCATGAAGATCTATAAATAATAAACCTGTGCCATTTTGTAAGTCGACCATCATCACATGACATTTGTGATGGCAGTGATTTTTTTGAGTGTGCAAGGGAGATCACTGTGTGGAGTCTGCATTTTCATAACATGGCATTACTCAACCATGTCCCTGCATTCCAAATAACACTGGAGACCAATGTCACCTGTCAAAATTCTCCCAACTAACAGACGTTACGTTACAATTGCCACCTGTCAAGTTTCTCCTGTACATCATGAGGTCCCATAAATCAGACTTATTTGTTTATATTGAAAATGGCTTCCATCAAGTTGTTTCAGTTTCACACAATCATTTTATCATGAAAAAGAGTTCCGGATAACGTGCGTATTGGTATAATTTACCCTTCAAAAGTGATTAGAAACGCATTCAGATATAATGTTGATGCATTTGTTTACGCACACTCCTAATTGATTATGTAAGGAATTAAAAATCAAAGTGTTACTGTCTTTGTGGTAGCTACTTGAATAACAAATTCAGCATCTGCTAATTTTAGATGCCCAAACTGAGTTACAGTGACACCTGCATCATCTAGGCACTTGATAAATAATCTGGAGTACCATCCCCTTATGTACTCTCTTAAAGACTAGAAACGAAAGTAGTCAATAATGGACTGTTCGTAACCAAAGCAACGGAGAATTGACAATTTCTTTGTTACAACTGTATACATTGCCAACAAAGACATAAATGAGCCCCATCATCAACGAAATCATCAACACAGTGTTTAAAAAGAAAAAAGGCTCACATTATCTTTTATCGTTCAGTTTCGGAAAATTGGCAAAAGGCGCTTCTGTGGTTGTATATATATGATAGACTGAAGACTGAAAATGATGTGCGGATGAAATGTGTGACACGTGAAAAGTTTATCTGGGCAGATGATGGATCTGCTAATATTAAAAAATCAGCACTTGACAGTTACATAAGTCATTATACTTTTGTATAAAAAAATACAATATCATTGGTGCAATAAGATAACATGACACCTCCTTTTTAAGCTGTATAAAATTAACAAAAGTAGTTCTCGTTCTACTCTCCAAAGCAGAGATTGGTATTCAATCATGTAAATTTATAAAGCACTTAATTTTATTCTTTTTTAGCTCACCTGAGTGTCCGTCATCCGTCGTGAACAATTTTTAGTGTTAACACTCTATCACCTTTATTTCATAAGCAATCATCTTCAAACTTTAAGACAATGTTTAGGACTATAATGTCTCGATTGAGTTCGATTATGGCTGAGATCCATTAGTTAGGTAAGGAGTTATGCCCCTTTTAATATTCAAAAAATGCCATATTTCACATTGTTTACACTCTAGCATCTTCATCTTTTGAGCAATCATCATCAAACTTTATGGAAATGCTGATTACCATAATGTCTCGATTGAATTCGATTATGGCTGAGATCCATCAATTAGGTCAGGAGTTATGCCCCTTTTTAAAAAAAAACCATTTTTTTTTAACTTCATCTTTTGAGCAATCATCTTCAAACTTTATGTCAATGTTTATGACCATAATGTCTCGATTGAGTTTGATTATGGCTGAGATTGGTGAATTAGGTCAGGAGTTAAGCACCTCTTAAAAAAAAAAAAGCAAGATTTCACTTTGTTTATTCTCTACCAACTTCATTTTTTTTACAATCTTTTTTAAACTTTAAGACAATGTTATGCCCATAATCTCGCAATCGGGTTTAATTATAACTGATATTGACTAGTTCATTTAGGAGTTATGCCCTTTTCACCATAAAAAAGCCAGATTTCACTTTTACACTTTAGCATCTTTATTTCTTAAGCAATCATCTTTCTCAGGTGAGCGATCAAGGGCCATCTTGGCCCTCTTATGTTATAATGTAAACAAGTGTCCTCATCAATCATCAAAAATGCTAAGTTTTGTATTTTACCCTTTATGGGATTTACCCTCAGGGTTAAAAAATTATCTGGAACTTTGTGAAATATACCAGTAAGATAACTAATAAGAACAAAAACAATAACCTGGTATTGTTTATTATGGTTTCGTATAGACCTTTATGGTATATTTTTGTATTAATTGGCTTTCAGTATATCCATTTTCTGAGATCGTAAACCGGTAAATTTCACTTCTCGGTGATTGGAAAAAGAAACCTGATAAGCTGTATATTATCATTTACGGCACACCCCTTCTATAAACCTGAATTATTTGGAAAAACAGTGCGCCTAATCTGTATATGGTACATTGAGATTTGCAGATGATTTGGTTTCTCAGTGTGGGATACATTGAAATTGTTGAGATCATTGTTAATGTGTCAGTGCATATAGCGATGATTTGAGCTTAAAGCTCAGTACCTTGATTTAGCCTCTCATACTCTTTGTTTTTGGGCAAATCTTCAAACATCCAATTTGGGATATTAAACTCAATCTCCTTGCTTGTTCGCCAGGTAGTTTTTCTTATATAATTGAGGTTTGACTGGTTGAGGTTGAATGTCCGACTGTTTGTTTCAGACGATGACTGACGTGGCAGGTAACCCCGAGGAAGAGAGACACTCAGACTATTACCACAGACCCTGGTCCCAGGAGGCCGTGTGTCGATACTTCTATGGCAAGGTATGTGTGATACACTGCTATGTTATAGAACAAGGTTTCTCCACTTAGCCCCTCACCGCGTGGGTTCGAAACCCGGCAGTGTCATTCGGATTTGCATGTGAGGAAGCATTCCAGCTGGCTTGCGGTAGGTCGTTGGTTCTACCCTGATGCCTCCGTGCATTCGGGGTCTTCCTCCACCTGTAGTTAGCTGGATGTCGCTATATGACTGAAATACTGTCAAAGCGATGGTAAACTCAAATAGTCAAGTCAAGTCCACCCTAAATCTTTTCTCATTTTATTATTACTATATTGCCTTGTTAATCATCTCTGTCTTTCTCTCTTGTAATAGAATATTCAATTTCAATTAAGCTATACCTACCTCTTTTTTGCTTTTCTTTTCACCCTTTCTTTCTTTTTCTCAGAAGGAAGGGATGTAACACTTGTAAGATTTTTTATTAAACATAAATTTGAAATAAAGTTGTCTCCCATTGATATCACTGAAATAAGCCAGTTTTAAGAGGTATACATGTATTATTAAATCTGCTTTTGTGGATTTTACCTTCATTGGAATTGTAAAGATAATCAATTTTTCTTTTTTTTTTTAAACAGAATATGCCATTCACTTTTTCCCAATAGTTATTGTAATGAAAAAAGTTTTATTCTGGAATCTAGGGATATGGCATATTTAGGTTTAAGTTCACTCATTTAAAAAAATATCAATGCAACCTGCCATCTCCATTTCACAATGATGAAATTAAACAGTAATTCGGTACTTCATTGTCAAGCACTTGTTGATGGTTAAATTTGAGTTTTGTGTTGAGCCATTACCATGCAGTTGAAAGCTACAATTAAGGTCTTCCCATCCTAATAGCGATCTTTTCCTTCAAAGTCATGCATATAACTTAACAATACACATGTATATAAGCTTTTGAAGTGTCAAAAAATGGTAATTTTCTCCATTTTCCTATGGCAAAGTTTAGGTTTTTTCACGAAAGTTGATACAAAATCATAAAATGCATCTTTCTACCATGAGTTTCTCATAAATCAAATTCAGTTTTTCATGTTCACAGAAAATATATATTTTTCATAGGCTTCAATGTTAACTTATATGCAGATTATCTCCCCCAAATTAGCTAAAATTGAAAAAGCTCTTGGTGAAATATTTTTATTTTTGGATGTCTTCAAAGTGACAAAATTTCTTAGAAATATAACCATTTAGTGGCAAGATATGGAATATGGCAGACCTTAATTGGGTCAATGTTATTTCTGTATAGATTGAGTCAACATACAGTTATTTTCATGATCAACATAATATTAATTTTTACACCAGGAGATTTGACTTTTATAGTTTAACCCTTTCCCTCATATAGACTCATTTTGATGCACTCAATAGGTACCACATAAAACCTGATATGCAGAAAACCACAATTAAACCTTACCAAATTTATTTATAAAATCATCATTTCCAGACCACTGAGGAGCAGCGAACAGCATAAAACCTGATCAGCCTGCGAGTTACTCGCAGGCTGATCTGGATTTATGCTGTTCGCATAGGTCTTTTCATGGTTTCCTCTATGAGGGAAAGGGTTACGACAACACTTGACTCTTCCCAAGAGCCAGAACCTATGGCCAAGTGGTTTGATCCCCAACTGCAACATTCCAAAGTTGTAAAATATGGCACGGGTATAGCTTCCTTGCTTGGTGCTCAGTTCCAGGACTGACTGGCTCAGTGTCAGGATAGTGTAGCATCAAGCCACATGTCACAAAAGACAAAGTCTTCAATAGATTGAAATATCCTAGATGGGATGTTAAACTCAATCAGACATACCAACACTTCCTAAGAGGTCATGCTTCATACTGCAGTCACCTTAACATTTTTTATTTCATTTCGTTTATATTTGGCTCTAACTTTTACCACAAAAGTCTCTGGTAATGAACATTGAACCCTGGACTGTGCTACAATGTCTGGTCAAATCAATTTGATCTAGGAATCTTACCTTAATCTTTCAGCGTTCAAAATCAGTTTATTTTCATACCGTCAAATTTATGCTAACTTTCAAGAGCAATATCTGTAACTGTAATTCATAGTAGCTGTTATTCATGATTTTTTCTCTCTAAACAGGTTTATGCAATTCTTAAAATTCACTAACATTTTGCTAGTTTTACCTCTAATATATCATACTTAGGTCCTGGTGACAGAGTTGTTAGAGCGTCTGCTCAGGAATCACAAGGTTTCAGGTTGAATACTGGGCCAAAGTCGTAAAATATGGCACCTAAAAAGTTCCTCCCTTGCTTTACACTCAGTTTCAGACCTGGTTGGCCCAGTGTCAGGATAATGTTATTGTTGTTGTATTGGGGTTTACCGTCGCTGCGATAGTATTTCAATCATATAGCAAGGTCCAGCTAATTACAGGTGGAGGAAGACCCCGAGTACACAGAGGTACCCGGGTAGAACCACCGACCTACCGCAAGCCAGCTGGAAGGCTTCCTCACATGAAAAATCCGAAGTCCCTACTGGGATTCGAACCCACAGCGGTGAGGGGCTGAGAGATTTGTAGTCCACCAGGATAATGTGATTGGGTGTGGTATCATGCCACATATCTACGGCATGATACTGCACTGTGGCAGTATTTTATCTCTCTCAAGTAGACATAGTTTTTAAATGACTGAAACACTGTTAATGTTAACCCAATTAACAGACAAACTGATGTTTCATGTCCTGTACATTTGACCCTGACCTTTGACACTTATTATGTACATTTGACCCTGACCTTGACCCAATGTGTATATATATTTCTAGGTGCAGCAGAGGCGTGTGGAGCTTGAGCAAGCCCTGGGTATCCGGACCACATAGTTGTGTATGCCATTAACCCTTGAAGCCAGTGTGTTCAGAGACATTAACATAACGTTGTTGGAGCCAGAGTGGTGTATATCTACAAGAGTTCTGTTGTGAGGGGGCTGGGACCCCCCTATCTTCATAGTCCTTGAATCACATAACATCTTTTAAGAATTTTCTTATATTTAGTGATTTTAGTGGGACAGACATTAGAAAAGTGAATGTGACAATTTATTAATATGTTAAAGGGAACATAGGTTATTTATTGTTTTAAACATTACATAGCAGAAATAAGTATCTGTTACATGTTACCTTTGAATATATACACTCTAGAAATGCTCTCTCTCTCTCTCTTCCCCCCCCCCCCCCAAAAAAAAAATGTAATTGAAAAAAAAAATGATGTGAAAATTGCCATTTAGATCCAGTATGGGGACTTTATTTGTAATACCTGTTATTAAATCTCAAATCATTTTATCTATGAATACATGTAGGTAATATAGAAATTTGATTTCATTCATTGATTAAGATGTATATAAACTATGAATGTGGAGAGAATCTAAGAAAGTTGAATTTGAAATACAGTGCAACTCATAAAGGAAAACCCTCTGTGTGTAAACTGCACACCTTATACAACTGGATATTTTGGCAGGTCAGGGTGTCACGTGGTTAAGAGAGGGTTCCACTGTATCCAGGAGTAAGGTATATGATGTGTGCCCAGAATAAGGCCAGTGGGTCGCAGCCATTTAAAACCATCGGTCATTAAATCAAATGCATTTGACATTGTGTAACTGTTAATTGTTTTCTAAAAATACTTGTACTTTACTTGTACTTTGTTTGCCTATTGTCAATTATTTGAATATGAGACAGGGAAATAAATCTCACATTGTGTTTTTTTTTATTTATATGCCCCCATTTGAAAAAATTCCAGCATATAGCATTGCTGCTGTCTGTCCGTCCGTCTGTCCGACCAAAACGTGTCTGATCATAACTGGAGAACTGCAGGACCTGGGTTTGTGAAACCTGGTAGGGACATTGGCCATGACCAGCAGATGAACCCAATTGATTTTGAGTTTATTAGATCAAAGATCAAGGTCACTGTGTACATTAGTATGAAATCCTTGTCCGATCATTAACTGGAGAACTGCAGGGCCTTGGTTTGTAAACCAAGTAGGGATACTGGCGTTGACCAGTAGATGAACCCTATTGATTTTGAGGTCACTAGGTCAAAGATCAAGGTCACTGGGTACATTAGTATCAAATCCTCATCTGATCATTAAAGGTCATGGTCATTGTAACCTTTAATGAAATCCTTGTCAGACTGGACTAAGGTTCTTGACATGCTATCATTCAACAAAAAAGCAGTTGTGTGGGCATCTGTGTCTTACAGATACATTTCTAGTTTTTTTTTTTTTGTTTTTTTTAAGATTTTGTAATGATTAATAAGGATTAGTGTTTACTCTGATGTGTATTTTTATGTTGAAGCTAGCCCACACTGTTGCTGTGAGATGTATGTTGTAATCTGTACACATTGAAGGTGTTATATACAGGTCATTATTTGTGTTTACTTATTCATCCTTTCATTATGAGTCGTGAAAACATTTGTATATTTCAGTGTATGTTTCTTAGTTTTGTACAATGATCAATAAAAGTTAAATATTGTTTATCTTTCTGAGTCCTGTATTCCTCACCACGGCATAACATGGGGCCCATTTCACTAAACTTCATATTGTATTTTTCCTGTGATTTTTTCTTTATAAATAGAGTTGTGTTTGTATAATGAAATGAGTCACCTTTCCTTATGTTTTATTGTACAACTAAGACATTATTAGACAACATGTAGAACAACATACTTATGAGTAAGATCAATTTTTTTTGTACGAAGTTGAAACAGGACGCTGCTGGACAGTGCGGAGTCAAAAAGAGATTACATAGGGGTACAAACTCTGGCCTTGGCATTTGAGTGTCCTGCTCAAATCCCTTTTGAAATTAATGGGCATAATTTTATTTTTGAGAATATGGGGCCTGGTTATCAAACAATTTAATGAAACTTAAGTCACTGCATGTAATGTAATGAAACAAAGTCCTATAATAGCAATGTTTAATAAGTCTGAATGAAACCCCTCTGGATCAGGCATTGAAGAGGGAGAAACCCACTGTACCAAAATCCTGTGTGTTGATGGGTGATGCTCACACCCACATGAATATAGCCATTTTGATTAGAGGGGGGGGGGGCAGTCAGAGATACTGAGATATTCCAGTCAAAGATACTTTTAGGTTTTCCAGCCAGAGATACTGAGATATTCCAGCCAGAGATACTGGGATATTCCAGCCAGAGATACTGAGATATTCCAGCCAGAGATACTGAGATATTCCAGCCAGAGATACTTTTAGGTTTTCCAGCCAGAGATACTGAGCTATTCCAGTCAGAGATACTGAGATATTCCAGCCAGAGATACTGAGATATTCCAGTTCCTTTTCAACCAGAGATACTGAGCTATTCCAGTCAGAGATACTGAGATATTCCAGTCATTAACCCTTAACCTCATGAATATTCATGTACTAATTTATGACTTGATGAATATAAATTGACTGAATTTAAATGGTTTATGAAACTATGGATTTTGATTGACAATCAACTCTTGGAAGGAGCTGTCTGCTCATATATTTTTGGTAGTGCCTATTCTACTGTGACGGGGTATATTTATACCGGTGTGAGTCCATTTGTTTTCCTATCAACCCTATTTTGGCCCCTTGTGTTTTGCATATCATATCATTTTACTTACTTTTGATTGGCTTGGAGATAAGCGATTTGTCAGGTGGTCAGTTTGACCGCGAATTACAAGCATTCTCGCTTCACGTCTTGAGCAGACAGGTCAGAGTATTTGGTGATGGACAGATGTCAGATGCGCTGTATTTTATCGTTTGAATATGAAATATTAGTTGGTATGTATGTCTCACAGTTTTTCAATATTGTTCTGATTTGTCATGATTGAAGTTGGAAACGTGCTGTATTTCCGTCTTGTGTTTTTACATTTATTTTCGGTTCAATTCGCTTTACGCGCGGTTTGTATTTCATTGTCTTCAGAATGGCGGTTTAATAATGAAATGGTAATGGTCCTGCATAACCAATATCACTAGTCTTCTTTTCTCTATTGCACATGTTTAACATTGCAGATTATAACCAGCACGGATAGAGAGAACGAGGGAGAGACGAGTATTGTGAGCAATACCATATATTGGTAGGTTACCTGTGGAAAACTGATTGTCATTATTCTGTTTGTACATGTATGTCCTGTATGTTTTATTATATGTTTGTAACTTTATTTATTAAACGACGGCCTCTAGTCACATAATAACTATATCATTTAAATGTATAAATACGTACTATGTCACTTACAGGAATTATTGTTAAAGCCACTATACGTTTATGAGTTGTATTTTGTGATTTCAGGTCACAACTCGTTACACCCGTAAACTCCTGTAACTACAAATAAACACATTCGGGACGTATACAGAACGCACGACTCTTTGATTTGTTATTTCCCATATTGCGTGTTACTCGTGTGGAAATTAGCAAAGTTACACTACACTGTCTACATGGCAAAGAAAAATCAACTGTTTGAATGGTCATTTAAAGTTCAGAAAAATAATATTCATCAAGTTACAAATTTGTACTTGAATATTCATGAGATGAAGGGTTTAATCAGGTGAGCAATCTCTGCAATTGAGACCAGGCAGTTTTATCAAAATTTTATCTGTGTCTTCATATGATTTCCTATATCAATACCGAAAAACAAGATGGCCTTAAATCAATCGCCTGAAGGGGACGTCCCATTTCGTCTACACCCATTTCGTCTACAAATCAAAATCCCTTAAAATTTGTCTACAGACCATACATATACTTTTAAATACATTCTAAGCATTATTTAGATAATATTTCCTGGCATTATGACATATCACAATTTTATTGCCTGTATGATAACTTGTAACTAAGAAAAAAATATAAGCTTTTATAATATCTCTCTCTCTCTGCACGTATTATTCGTTTTCGACGAAGACATCCCATCCTTAAAACAGCCCTAATTGAATGTAAATTGACACAGAGGGAACGTCAAAGGCCCCTCAAATATTGGAGGATAAAAGTTTAATTATTTTCATGAATAATCGGGGGAATATTCGTGTGATTTAACCCTTTCCCTCATAGAGGAAACCATGAAAAGACTTATGCGAACAGCATAAAACCAGATCAGCCTGCGAGTTACTCGCAGGCTGATCAGGTTTTATGCTGTTCACTGCTCCTCAGTGGTCTGGAAATGAGGATTTTGTAATTAAATTTGGTAAGGTTTAACAGTGGTTTTCTGCAGATCAGGCTTTATGTGGTACCTATTGAGTACATCAAAATGAGTCTATATGAGGGAAAGGGTTAAGGGACTTCAGCATGTTTGCTGGGGACCAGTTTATACCACTTCAGCATGTTTGCTGGGGACCAGTTTATACTGTTATCTTCCTTGAAGGATTTGTACGAATTAAACGAATCCCGATTGGTGTTGCATTTTCGGTTTTATTTCCTGATGTGGGAAAATAACCGCGTGATGTCCATTGTTGCATTAAATGACTATCAATCATTGTATTGGTTACTAGATTTAGGTAAGTTATTATTATTATTTTCACCATTATCATTATTGTGTGTGTGTGTGTGTTTTACAGAGCGAGCTGTTATTATATTTAGGTATATTTCATCAAAAGCACGTCCACTCAAAAAGGGATTTAGGGAAATCATGAGAAAAAAAAATCACCGTAGATCATTTTAATAACTTTTCTGTCAACAAAGATCTGCTAAGCATTTGGATCATTCGAAAGGTGGTCAATGTAGATTATACTGGTGAATTACTGAAATAGATTGATACGGTATGGAGGTTGAAGACCAGCATCTTTTAAATATACTTTATAATTTGTATTGATAGTATGGGAGAAAGACCGGCCAATTTCAACAGGAGATATTATAAATAGCATAAAGGTTCTGATATCAAGAAACATGTGGGAGTAACTCAAAATGGTTGTCTGTTAGGATAGAAACAGAAAATTGGTCAATATTTTATAGAAAAGACACATCGGATCCATGAGCTTCCCAGATGTACAATACTGGCTCAAATTCCACCAACAATAATTAATTGTTAGGGGCATATGCCATTACTTTTGAACATCTAATGAAATAGCCAAACATTTCATTTCTTAGCAAATATGGTCAATTATCAAGGTAATTATGTATGTCAATTTAGTATATAATTGAATTGTTCGTGTAAGATATTTATGTATTTTATTAGAGAAAAAAGAATATGAAACTCGCCCCTAAGTATTTAAGAATTTATAGCGCTAAGTATTGTTGGTGGAATTCGAGCCCGGTCCAATTCAGGGACCGTCGAGAAATATTGGTTTGAATTGTAAAAAATTGTATCCAAGTCAACGTAAAGTACACAAGTTTAAGTGTTGAGTCTATGTTTTCGTTTAAAACTACCAATAAATGCTGCTTGTATAGTGTGCTTAATATTAACCACCCATCATCAAATTTCTATCATAGTCCTTCAAATGCTTCATGACTTCAGTTCAAATGACTTCAGTGCACATGCAAGCATCCAATGACTTGGAGTTATAGACTCTTTTGCTCGAAGTTTATAAAGTTTTGCATTTATATATTTATATTTTTAAAAATCCCACGATTAATGGATCACAATTTTATGATGGCTGGATTACCTTAAGCTAAGGATGCAATATTGCAAATAAATGTTAATTATCGTTGTTGCAACAATATTTCAGTCATACAGTGGATATATCAGTTTTATTTTCCAGACATTATACAAGCTTGTAGATGTAAAGGATTTAGTCTTTAAAGATATTTCTTCAAACAATAGGTGGCCTAAGAGAGCGTATAGGATTATACTAATAAATAAATAGATCTAAACATGCATTTCATAAATGGTTAAGTAGAATTTTATTGAAATAAATCGCTGGTGAATTAATTTCCAGAGCTTCTGATTGGTCACAGATTTCGGATATCTTCTAATGTTTTTATACAATAACTTTAAACAAGTACATGCATTTCTCCTTTTGTTCACAGGACTTATTTGAACGTATATTTTATCAACTAATTTCTGCCGTAATCGATAGAAATGACGGAAGAAGACCGAATGAGTTACATGGAAATGGGTGACTTCCGGAACAAAGTCTTGGGTCTTGCGTCACTGGAAGCTTACGCAAACACTGCAAATCGAGAATCAAATGTGTATGCCATGACAGCAGACTGTTCTTCTGACACCCGCGGTCAGTCAGGATATACGGTATTTCGAGATACGAAAGGCGTTGAGCCAAAACGACTGCAGTCTCTCAGTGAACCGATGCCAAGGAAAGAGAAAGCAGAAAGCTCACTCCGCAGACAAACAAAGCCGTATGACAACATCGACGCCAGATCTGAGCAGTCTGGGAGAATTAATGTACACCTGCATGTATGTAGATTTGTTTTTCTTGGTTTAGTTGTTGGAGTTTTTGTCGGTTTTCTTACTTCGTCTGTCATTTGGCTGACTATCGCTAGCTTCAAGGACAAGTCTGTAAACGTTATCGTTAATACCGAGCAGAAGAGTGATTCATCAGACAACATTACAGCCGTTATAAACCCATCGGTACCAGTACCTAAGGAAACACAAAAAGAAGAAATTTCCACGAAAGCTGCTGAACTTATTAGCGCTACCACGGTTTCAGAAATAGAGTCGACAACAGATAAATTGCAACTCGGTGACTTTGATGAGATGACGTCAGCGGACAGTGCTATTATTTCGCTGTCAACAAACGGATCACAATATGAAACCTATAACCCTCTTTAATTTGAACAAAACACATACAGCTAGTCAGAACAATACCAAGATAGTATAAGACTTGGTGCAAGAAGAAAAAATAATTTTGGTGTAAAATGATGCATCGGCATAGGATGGACGTTTGTATAGGCTATATTCCAGAGTCTATATTCCAGTGTGTTTAGAAATTCCTATAATATCAATATGTAATACATGACGTGTGTACATATACGGATAGAGTATTTAGTTTTAAATGCATGTATATTTATTGCTTTTTTCGCAAACAAATATGTACACAAACAATCCTGCTTAAATAAATATATACCTTTTTCATTTTTTTTCTCAAAATAATGGTACGATTGCTCTACTACATATTTCTTGTATAAGCACAAGTGTTGGATCAAAATTTTTAAGTAACATTATATACGATCGTCCCCCCCCCCCCAAAAAAAAAAAAATATCAGTCTTACGTTAATAAAATAGAAAAAAACTATTATATTTTCACATTTTTCTTTTTCATCATATGATTTCATAGTGTTTTAAATAGCTCTTTGACTAAAAATACACATGTGCAAATTGCAATATACTAGGACTTAAAAACAACTTATATACGACTATATCTACTCGGCCATATGCGTCGGTGCTCAGATAAAAAAGCGTGTTGTTCCAAATGCTATAGATACAGACATGCGTTCATGTGTTTACTTATTACACATACAATACGAGAGAAAAAATGCGTTATTTTTTTATTATCAATGCTTTTTTGTTACTGGAAACGTTTGCTTTTCATAAAGTCTATGAACTCTATTTCAACCCTTTACCTTAAAATTATGACTTGCTGAATGTCATTTTACTGAACTTTGACCCTTTCCCTCATATAGACTCATTTTGACGCACTCAATAGGTACCACATAAAGCCTGATCTGCAGAAAACCACAGTTAAACCTTACCAAATTTAATTGTAAAATCCTCATTTCCAGACCACTGAGGAGCAGCGAACAGCATAAAACCTGATCAGCCTGCGAGTTACTCGCAGGCTGATCTGGTTTTATGTTGTTCGCATAGGTCTTTTCATGGTTTCCTCTATGAGGGAAAGGGTTAAATAGTAAACATATAGTTTTATTATCAAATTACATTAAGACATTATTTAATTTTGGAACTGGGTTGAAATCCGATGTTTATCTTAATCTTCTTCTATATTATTTCATTATTATTACTTCAATAGATTTATTTTATTTCATTGCTATGTTCTCTGTCTGCGGAACCTGTTAACTCAGATTGCAGTATACATGCTTCCTATGAAATAGGCCAAATTGTTTCTATATAATATCGTAGTAATTCGTATCTGACTAAATGTTTCAGAAAGTGTTTTATTTAAACTATATTTTATAGTCATTACACCTACTAGTATGAGAAATAAATATTTCACTCTGGTTCGTAATCGCAGATGACTATTTTAGTCTATGTACAGACCCGTGAATGATTTTTAGATCTTAAAATGTTATAGAGAAATATTGACGCAACTTGAATACAATAAGCATATATGGTTGACATTGCAATGATGTTACAGAAAATTACAAATAAAAAATAACGACTTTAAATAAATATTATATCCGCGTCTGTACACTTTTGGATAGGGCGCCGTCCAACGTTGGTACAAGACAAGGGGATGTAACAAGTACGGCTATTTTCTCCCTTTTTATAAATGACTTAGCTCTGTTATTAATGGGAAACATGTGATTCAGGTATTTTAATTAAATTCGACATACTCGATATACTATGCTTAATATATGCAGATGACATAGCAAACTGTGCAGAAACGGTCTTTTATTACAACAATAATTAGATATAGTAGATGGATTTTGTACTTACAGGGATGGAAATCAATTTAAAGAAAAACTGAAATAATTGTATATAGAAATGGCGGCAACTTTAAAAAAAAAAACCCTGAAAAATGGACAGAGGTAAAACTATTAATATTACTGATATTACTGATATATTTGATAGGTATAAGTGTATGGGCTAAAACTTATCCCAACTCTTTCTTGGTCTACGGCACAACAAAAGCTAGCCTCTCAAGCGCTGTTTAGAATATTTGATTTGTTATTTACTAATCTCAAGCGCAAAAAGCCATTTTGCCATATTAAGATATCAAAGAACTTTCGGCAATTTTTAGACAAAGACTTATTTGCATTGTTTGATGCTATGGTTAAACCTATTCTTTGCTATGGATATCAAATTTTGGGCCATTATTATGCTACTGACACAGAAAAAGTTCAAATTTCATTTTGTAAAAAATATTTACGAGTGAACAGTTGTATTAACGACTCTATTGTTTTAGGTGAATGTGGACACTTTCCACTATGTGTATCCTATACACATTGCATTAAATATTAGTGTCAATTATTAGTATTTCATTCACAATATCAAATGCTGAAAAAACAAAAAACAAAAAAAAAACAAAAAAAACTGGAGGACGCTGACCAATGGTCTTGGGCAACTCGTGTTAAACATTTACTATACACATATGGATTTTGTTTCGTGTGGATAGCACAAGAAGTCGGGAATATTAAACTTTTTGTTTCTGAATTTCAGCAAAGAATCTCTGATATCAAGAATCAAGAGTGGCATAAATCTGTTAGATGGTATCATTACAGAGAATATAAGTCACCTTTAAATGTTGAACATTATCTTAATATCAATATGCACAGTACCTTAAGAATAGCTTTTGCGAAATTTAGATGTTCTATTTCTAGTCATCGTTTTAGGAGTGAAACTGGTAGATATGTAAATGAACCCAGAGAAAATAGATTATGTACTCACTGTTTTGATTCATACAATATATTGGTTGTTGTATGTGAATACCATGTATTTTTTCAGTGTGAATGTATTTTTTCAGTGTGAGAAATATCTCTTATGAAATTAGTATCATCATTTAGAGGATTTTTACAGGCTTATGAAATCAAATAACGAGTATGTCATTCGAAAATTAGCCTTGTATGTATCAAAACTACTGAACAGGTGATATTCTTTTTCTATTGTTTGTGACAGGAACTTCTGTTGTTATTTATATGCTGTCCTAAAATTATCATTAACAATATACATTGTGTACTTTCGATGTACACAATTCTACTTTGTTTTTTGTAATATATATATAGAGAGAGAATACTAGGTTAGTGTTGGATAAAGATAAGTTTATCCTGCGAGGCCAAGAAAATATAAACCGCGAGCCTTGGCGAGCGGTTTATTTTTTCTTTGCCGAGCAGGATAAACTTATCTTTATCCAACACTAACCTAGTATTCTATTTATCCTATCATACTAACTAATATTTCTGATTATTTTAAATAAAAAAAAATGGATTCTCCCAACTATCTACACTTTAGTATTCTTCCGCGTGTGCAAGCCAACGAACCGTTCTTCGTACCCTCCTAAGTAGTCCCAGGATTTAAAAAAAAAAGATTATAACAATTTATGCACTTTTCGAAATATTTTATCAAACATATACGTTTAGGCATTTTCAACTTTCAAATACTCAAAAAAAAAAGAAAGAAATATATTTAAAAAAAATAATATGTAACACGGTTGATCAGTCTACACATTTTTAACACATGTGAGTCGAAACATACTGAAAAATATCATTGGAACTATTAAACAAAACATGAATCGTCGCTGTGTGTGTAGTTATGGTTGTGGCTCAGCCTTAGTTGTGTACATGGAAATGATGTATGTTAAATGTCGACCCATAAAATTGGGATGTTAGTGAATTGTTGCTGAGCATGTTGTGTGGTGGTGGGTGGGGTATTGATATGTGTGTATTTTGAAATGTAAAATATTAAAATAAATTAAACAAGAGGGCCATGATGGCCCTGAAACGCTCACCTGAGTACTATTGCTACAACTGATTACAAGGTTTTTAAACAGACAAGAATTCTGATATAACTCCATCTTAAACATTTTAGCCCTGACAATACTACACACCAAACATATAAGCACTGGGCCTTATGGTTTCAGAGGAGAAGACTTAGTGCGGGGTCATTTATCTCCAAAGGGCCACCATTTTGAATATCTTGATAATGAACCATTAGATGATACTACATACCAAAAATCTAAGCTATAGGCCTTATGGATTCATAGTAGAATATTTTTTTTAAAGATTTTCCTATATAACTCTATGTAAAACAAGTGACCCCTGGTGCGGGGGCATTTATCACCATAAGGTCATGATTTGTACAATCTTTGTAATGAACCATAAGATGATGCTACATACCAAATATCTAATCTCTAGGCCTTATGGATTCATAGAAGAAGATTTTTAAAGTTTTCCTATATAATCTTGTAAACAAGTGCCCCGGGGGCATTTATCACCATAGGGTCATGATTTGAACAATCTTGGTTATGAACCATTAGATGATGCTACATACCAAATATCTAATCTCTAGGCCTTATGGATTCATAGAAGAAGATTTTTAAAGATTTTCCTATATAAATCTATGTAAAACAAGTGACCCCTGGTGCGGAGGCATTTATCACCATAGGGCTATGATTTGAACAATCTTGGTAATGAACCATAAGATGATGCTACATACCTAATATCTAAGCTCTAGGCCTAATGGAATCCTAGAAGAAGATTTTTAAAGATTTTCCTATATAACTCTATGTAAAACAAGTGACCCATGGTGCGGGGGCATTTATCACCATAGGGTCATGATTTGTACAATCTTGGTAATGAACCATAAGATGATGCTTCATACCAAATATCTAAGCTCTAGGCCTAATGGATTCATAGAAGAAGATTTTTAAAGATTTTCCTATATAACTCTATGTAAAACAAGTGACCCCTGGTGCGGGGGCATTTATCACCGTAGGGCTATGATTTGTACAATCTTGGTAATGGCCCATAAGATGATGCTACATACCAAATATCTAAGCTCTAGGCCTTGCAGTTTTGCAGAAGAAGATTTTCAAAGTTTGCATTTTTAAAATCTATTTTTAGCTCCTGTGACCTACTTTTTTAACCAATCTGAATAATTTGTACAACTTTGATAGAGGGCATCATAAGGATGATTCCTGTGAAGTTTGGTCAAAATCCCTTCAGCGGTTCATGAGGAGATGTTGTTTAAAGCAAATTGTTGACGACGGACGCACGCACGCACGGACGACGGACAAAAGGCGATCACAAAAGCTCACCATGAGCACGTTGTGCTCAGGTGAGCTAAAAACATCATTAAAGTTTTTTGTTTGTTTATTTAATAAAATTTGACATTTATTCATGACAGCAGCATTTATCCCCCTTTTATTTCTACCAGTAAAATCGTAACATAAACTCTTTCTGCACTTCTTGAACTTTGAACTCAAGAAAGTAGTTCCGATGACGTCAGAGTATATAAAATTTCACGAATGAGTATAAAGCTAAGTTTATTCGATAGGCAGTTTATACCACGATGTGAGTCTGATATATATATATTCTAGGACATTTTGCTCTGGTAAGTAATGTATTCAGAATAATTTTTATATGTTTAGGATATTTTGTCTTTATAACTCCGGATAGAGCGATATTTTTATTGTTTGTTTATATGCATTGCGCATAAAAAATCGGAATGTATAGTTCGTAATGGTTGACCCACATATCAACCCTGCCACGGTCTAAACTTTAATACCGAAAAAAATCTTAATAGCAGAGCATTATGGTATCTTTTCTGAAAGATTTTATTTCATTACATTATTACGTGTCTGATTTCAAAATCCCATGAATTGCCTTGCACAAACTTATAAGCTAGGATAATGTAGCAGTATTTTTCTATTGGCAGCTCTCAGGATTATCGGTCCTTCGATTATTATTGTTATATGCATATTTATCAAAAATATCGATATTTTGTCTTTTCTGATGCACTTGCCTTCTGTTAATTGTCTCACTTTGATGGGATTATTTACTTTACTGTTTATCTCGTGAAATACCTTGTTGGGGCCTAGTCCTTTTGTCGGCTGACGTTCTAAGGCGGCAATGGTAGTTCCTTATGCAATGCCCTGTCTCCGTGTTTAAGGGTTCATTTTATCCTTACTTGCACCTTCTTCTGGAGTTTGTTCATTTTGAACGTGGATGTCGGATCTCTCCTCGGACATTTTGTGTTTCCTTATTTAATAAGGTTTAAAAATAAGATAAACTAATTTACCTCTCTCTATTACTCACAAAACTGTAGATTAAGCAAAGGGAGGTAATAGTAAAATTTGACAAATACATTGGATATATGTGTAAAAACACATCACCATATAAAAATATCTAATGGTTTATTGCGCGTTTTTCAAAGCATATTTCATCGATAGATTTGTATTTTTATGTCCTATTTTATCATTAAAGAAACTCCGATTTTAAAGGAGGGTCAACTTGTAAAAAACAACAACAACAACAACAAAAATTGAAATATCGAAATTTTATACACGATACGTTTGTAATATCATCGAGTAGATAAATGACTTTTGTATATCTCAATATCATTAAAATTTTGTAATAGATCTTTATCTTATGAAACATAGTCTACGGATTTTTTTGCGCCCCTTCTGTTTTTCTTTTCATCATAAAAAAGCAAAGGTTAATGTCTTCCAGCGATATCATTACAAACGTTCACATTTATTATGTTTCATAACACTGTTCTAGATGAATGGACATTGCAAACTGATTTTAAGCATCGCTTACAGATATATCAAAAACCTCTTTCATCAATTTTACCCCATCTTTAATTTCCAGATGGTGCAGGTTTTTCTCCTATTCTTTTTCAAACGGGCATTAATTTCAATTTAATGTAATGGTATATCCATAAATGCCATGACCGAAAGCAAATATCTGTAAGTAATGTTTTTTACGGTTCAAGAAACGGACAATTCACCGGTAGAAAATGGGTATTCAATGTAGCGTGCAGCTCAAGAGAAAAAATATGAAATAAGTTAATATCAAATATCGCCATGAAAATACAATAAAATACAAAACATTTCCTTGTGGATTGTAGAGCCTCTGATTGTAAAATGTACAAAAACAAGGGAATGAAAATGATCATTTAATATTGTTTTCTTGAACAAAAGTCACCGTAGGCTATATACTATGGAGGGCTATTCGTTGCCAAAAATCCAGCATTGTTGATCTGAGTTGAACAGTTTATTCCGACAAAATACACAATTCATTTGAATTTCTTAGTATTTAAACTCCAGAGATACATTCTTGGACTGGATTTGCCGATGCGTATTTCAACAAAATACATTTTGATAAACTACAAAACGCCTTCTTACTTTAACGCTCGCAACTTTACATTGTCCGACCATCATGATTCGGCTCAGCTTAATTCAGGTTTACACGTTTGCAATGTTGATAAATAAGCTCCGCCCATTTCTCCGCCCACTACATCATCGTAAATAAACGTAATTGTCCGCTCACTTTCGGTATTTTCCGACAACGACTGGAAATCTCCACGCAGTTATCTCCCATGTACAAATAAGGGAAGTGTTGCAGCGTGTAGGTCTACACATTCAAGGTAAATGCATTATGAGAATTAAACAGTATCGCAATTATTTACTAAGCATCATGTGTTTCAGTTGCATGAGTGCCATTGTATGCAGGTATTGAATCAACATCAGAAGATATAAAAAAGATTAGTTTTTGAAACGTACCCCACCTACATTGTAAAGCCAGCAATATAAGCGTAGCATGGCGTAAATTTATATTTAGATTTTAACTTTGATGTTTTTTTAGTCGAGCCACCAAAGTCACATGATATGAGAACCCATTTCACCACAATTGAGCTTTTTTCAAAATTTAATATCTAGCCACTGCCATCACTGGTGTTGTGAATTTGCGCTCAATGCCACTTTCATAAAAAAAGTCGATTTTTTTATTCACAATTTTCAGAAAAACAATGCATAATTTTCACAAACAGCTGAGGTGTACCGGACTCAATTTTTTGAATAACAATTCAAGAACACATCCAAAATTAAGGTGCCTTAAGTAGTCAATATTGACTATTGGCAGTATAAAGTTCAAGTTGAAGTATTCATTATGTCTTTAATCAGGAGATGTTCTATAAAGATATAAGATATCTCCTGCGTTAATAAAGATTGATCCTTTGCTTTTTTAATTTTAAAAAAAAAAAACATATACATACCTGAAGATTGATTAATTTCTTTAAGAAAATACACAAAAGTTACATGCCACCAACTGTCTGTGTCTTAATCCAACTCTTAATGGGTTTTTTTTCCAGACAGTAAAAATTACTGCTTGACTATAAATCAATATTTTTTATGCAAAACAAATATATTTATAGAAGGAATAAGTCAAATTGATATTTAAGGTTCAGTTAAGTTGCTGCTTTACTATTGTCCAATTTTCAAGTCAAAACAGATGAAAGATTTGCTACAGATAGATCTATACAATAATTTTTACAGGCCAAATTCTGGCTGCTGCCTTTCCCAGTAATATTAAGTAACATTTAATTACTATATTACAAATATAACCTTAATACTAGGGTATGACTGGATAAGAAAAAAGAGAAAAAAAATCTATGCAGTTTCTAATGTAAAGCTTTCATTTCTTAATATTCACTTATAACGTTAATAAAATTAAAACCAAAATTATGAAGCTTAAATGTCTGTACATAGAAACTTCCCTTTCATAGATCTACATAACATTTTTTTCAACCATATTTTTTCGTTTTCATTTTACCATGTATATATTAAAAGAGTCCAAAGGTAAGTATAATGATTAACAATTGATGTATATAAAATGATTGTATCTACAAAGTATCATTTTCAGACTAAGGTAAATACGAAATCTTTCTGTACTTACCGAGTTATCATGGTGTAAGAGTTACCTCTCTTTATTTTCCGCTCGTGAAATTTGGCTCCGCCTTTAAATCTTCGCCTATTTCCGTGATACTGCCATATATGGAAGTTGCAAAATCGTCTACAAATGTTAATCGCGTAGAAATGTAAAAGTCAAGTATGCAGTTGTAAACCTGAGAGTGTTATCTGATGCGGCTCCATTCTCGAACGTCGTGATGTACGGCGTAAAACGTGTCGTGTATGTCTTTGTACATTTCGTAAATTTGAGTTTAAAAAATTATAAATATTATTTGCATTTTATCTTAGCTGCATGTTACCAAATTACATTCTAGAAGTAAAAACGTTACAAGTTAAATCGAGATAATCAAAACGCACAATACGAGCACAATATGTACCTCTCGCATAAACGTTTATACTTTTACAAATCTGTTTAGTTGAACCGAAGTATAAATTGTCATGATTACAAGGCTGGATTTTTGGCAACGAATAGCCTCCATAATATACATATAAAACACAATGTCTGAGACTTAAAGGCCAACTGTAAACACGATTTCATTTTCGTATTTATCTGTATGCCAGTGTATATCTTTTGTGCAAACGATATATTTAATTTTTTTGCTGATCTCTGTAGCTAGCTCTATATATGTTATTGAACAATCAACAGTTAGCGCGAATAAATTGGTGAAAACGACGGATTTATGATAAAAAATGTGTAAATCAATAAATTTATTTACTTTTCTATCAAAAATAAGAATACGTATTCGTTATTATGAATCATTAAACTGGTCGCAATAAATGTACCGAATACTAATAGGCGCGCGTGTGTGTAAGGGGGGTCCTTAGGAAAAAATAAATGTCATCTAAAAATGTGGGTTACTTAATATCTTATTTTGCATACCTTCTCATCCAAATTCCTCTTATTTTCGTCTTGTAATATAATACACATTCACGTACCCTTTATCTGCTGAAGAATTACGTTCTTTTTTTATTTATCTTAATTTAGCTTGGTATGATTATGTAAATATACCATTTCCTGTTTGGGTGATCATGGTGGCTCAAGTCAGAGTAATAAACGGATTGATTTTTAGTTCGTCTGTTTCGAAGAAAAAGTCGAGCTGGGTCGCCGTTGTTGTTGTCGTGCAAAACTTTAATGTAGCCCATTACTGTTGTCGTCATTGTCGTGTAAAACTTTAATGTAGCCCATTACTGTTATTCACATGAAACTTGGAATACTTTAAAATCATGACAAGGTGCAGTTGTAAGACAAGGGACATTATTCTGAAAGCTATACTTTCGTAGTTATGCCCCCTTTAACTTAGAATTTTGATCAAAATTGTTTATTAAGTAGAATCATTGTTTTCTTTTCGCAATTAATAAACAGTTACTCATTATACCTTATGGTGTTCAAACATGAAATCTCAAATATGTCCCCCCGTTGTCGACATGTAAAACAGACGAGTGCTATCGCCACTCTGCGGAGGTCTAGTTTTGGAAATTTAATAAGAAGATTCGCATTATCATTTTTTTTTAATTTAATTAACTGTACATATTTCTTCATGAGTGAGGCACCTTTAGATATATCTAGGAAAATATTGGGTTCTTAATTAATGGTAATTAGGACAAGCATATAGAACGTGGTACTCATTTTCCACAACAATCATATTATCCTTAGAGGGTATCCTAATTTCCTTTTCAATATTCAAATACCTATACAGTTAAACTGTCTTAAGCGGTCAGTAGGGGGAAATAGAAAAAGTAAGTGACCACTTAGCAGAGCTGACCGCTAAATAGAGGTTAAATATTTGACAATATGCTATTATTTGGTAATATTAGAATTGACCGCTAAATGCAGGTTGACCGCTTGATACAGGCAGCCGCTTATACAGGTTCAATTGTAATACAAAGTTTTTGAGTAACACATCGAAATCTTGTGAGATGTTAATTGTTATTATAAAATTTTATAACTTAAAATATTTTTTTTTCATGGACAGAGATCTTTTTAATAACTATTAAGTTTGGTGAAGATGAACAAATCACAGTATTGATTATGCAATCAATGGATTCGGTACACGATGCCTAATATGGAAAATCTCGGGCTACTAAATTTTTAATTTTACGGTAGTCCGTCGGGCTTCTACTGGTACGTATATATAGAAAATCTGGTAGCCCGCGGACTCCGGGCAAATGATTTGTCGGACATTGTAAGAAATTTATTTTGTTGCAATTAGCTGAATATAGTCTGTTAGGACATACCGTATAATGAATGTATTCTGTTACATGCACATGTGCCCACATTATAAAAGAAGAATTTAAATCACGTAGAAAGAATAAATTTAACGTGAATATTATTTTTACATATATGCACACATTAAAAGATAAGAATTCAAATTAAAGCTAGTGTTAATAATGAATATTATAAACAGAAAGAATTAATTTCACGTGACTATCATTTCAAAGTAAGAATTCGAATTACATATTACATATTTAACATTAAAAAAATACATTAAAATCGTTTGAGAAAGTAAGACAAGTGATCTTTTTGAAGGGAACCTCGACAAAGGTTTCACATTGCAAGAGTATTGGTTTCTCCTTTCGATGAACAATTTATTGTTGATTTAACTTCAATGGTAAACTTAATCAAACATGATGGTGATGGGCGATTCTTACTGTTTGCTATTGATATTTTCAGTCAGTATTTTTTTGTTGAAATCTAATTCACAAACTGTAAAAGAAGTGTCAGCAGAGATGAAACCTTTGAGAGTAGGACATATAAATTCCCCGAATTTGATAGGAAGCATTTAAGAATAGTTGCAAAAAAGCCGCCCCTATTTTTTCTACCGACTCTAGCAGTCGGGTTACCGGTATCACGGTTGAAAAACTTTCGTCACATCCTATGAAAGAATGAGGAAAAATATGAAACAGTTTAAAATAAAAAAAAAAGGTTTGCCGACTTACTGGCCCTATATTTTTAGAGATGCTGGTGGAAACAATCGTAATTAATGCTACACCACACCATAACACACGAATCCTACCACATCGAGATGTAAAGAGACGGAATGAAGCTGACATTTTTAATTATATGTCATAACAAATTTCAAGCGAGAATTCTGATTCCAAATAAGTCACACAGACAGTATCAAGATGGATTTTCTATGTAATTCTTGAGAGACTTTAATAATCAACCATAAACCAATTTTGGATTTTTTTTCACGGAATATTCCGTCCTTAAAATTGATGATGTCAGGGCGGGCATCGTCCGACTCGGATGTCCTCTCATGTTGACCTTTTTTTAAAAACATCTGCTATAACTTCTATGCCCTTCATTGGATTGCTTCAATATTTGGACACTTGAGTAAGTGGATGGACCTTTACACTATGCAGTTGACCTTGTGACCTTGACCTTTGACCTACTTTTGAGGAAAAATAAGATAAAATATTTAAGATATTATAATAAGATATTTACTGAGATAAACTTAGTTGCACCACATACGATGCGACCAGCTTCATTTTGTATCTTTTGTAATTCTTCCTTTTCATGTTCAGTACAATTATCCCATAAGACATCGGCATATTCAAGAATAGGTCTTATAAATTAAAAGTATATGATTTCAAGTGTCTTCCGATTAAGGCGAAACTTAAGTTTTCTGAGAACACAAATTCTTTTAAGAGCCTTTTCTTGTATATATTGGAAATGATCATACCATGTGCTATCACTTGATAATAAAACACCTAAATATTTATAAGAAGAAGATTCAGAAATAGGTTGATTGTACATATACAGAGTTGGATAGGATTTTGGGTTCCGTTTCCTAGAGAAAGTAACAGAAGTAGTTTTTGTTGGGTTAAAGGCAACAAGCCACTTATTATCCCTTTTAGAAATAGTTTGAATATCATTTTGAAGAGTGTTAGAAGAGGTTAATGGATCATCTACGAATGATGAAGAGATTTGTATCATCTGCAAATTGTCTTAATATTCGATCCAATATTTTCAACTATGTCATTTAATTAAATCAGAAAAAGTAGAGGACCAAGTATGGAACCTTGAGGCACTCCAGCCTCGAGATACGTCCAATTAGAATTTGCCCCAGGCAACACTACTCTTTGTCGTCTGTTTGTTAAATAATCTTGAAACCAAATAAGGAGATTACCATTAATACCAATTGCTTTAGTTTACGGAGAAGACCTACATGCCATACTTTATCGAAGGCTTTACCAGTATCAAAGAAAACTGTTCTAACTTCTAGTCCTTCATCAAGAGCCTTACAAAAAAGTATTATAAAGAAACGTTAATTAGTTAACTGTAGAATCGACAGGAACAAAACCAGACTGAAAAGGGGTAAAGAAATTAGGATCTCGGAGATAGTTAAAAATATGCTTATAAACTGCCCGTTCAAATACTTTCTCCAGTGTATTTAAGAGAGATATAGGTCTATAATTTTGTGGCAATTTAGCGTCACTTTTTTTAAAAACAGCGCAATATTGGCTTCCTTCAACTGGGTTGGAAATTTACCAGATGAAAGTGATACATTGAACAATGAACAAAGTGGGCGCGCGAGGATATGTGAACATTTTACTTATTCCATCTGGGCTTGAGGCTTGAGGCTTTATTTATAGGTAGTGTATCAAGAATGTCTTTTATTTGTTGGTCACAAAGGTGTATATTTCTAAGCTGTATATGTTCAGGGATACTAATATTAGGTAGTTCGTGATTACTGTCGTCCAATATAGTTTGATTTCTAAAATATTTATTTAAAATTTCGGCGTTATCAAAGTCTTCTAGGAATAGGTTACCATTCTGTGGATCAATAAGACCATTAATAAGTTGCTTTTTATTTGGCTCTAGAAAAGATTAAAGTATTTCCCACCAACCTTTTGGTTGTAAAGTATTATTTTTTAGTTTTTCGGAGATTTTAAAGTAATAATTTGTTTTTGCCTGTCGGATAGCCGAAACTGTATCATTTCTGATGCGCCTAAATTTATCCCATAGATAAGCAGTATTTTTTATCCTAGCTTTTCTATAGCAACGTTTTCTTTTTCGAATTAACTTTTTAAGTTCATGTGACATCCATGGAACATCATTTGGTCGAACAGTTATGCGTTTATTTGGAATACCTTGTTTGGCGGTATAGATTTAGTTATAATATCAGTATATACATTAACATCATCATTTACAAGAGAGTTCCAGTCATTTGAAGAAAGTAAGTTTCGCAAATTAGTATAGTCACCCTTATCGTAATCCCATATCTCGCGGGTATATGTAGTTCATTTAGACTTAGAAAACTTTAAAATACCAAATACTGGACAATGGTAGCGATGGCAATACTGGAGGAAAGGATCACCTACTCCTGATAATATAAGACTGTCTAAGTTGGAAACAAATATCAGGTCAATGATTGAGGATGGGTTTTCAGTGAAATGAGTGGGGTCTTTAATAACCTGTGAGAGACCAAAGTTTAAACATAGATAATCCTAGTACGGTTAGCTGAATTATGATTAGTATTGTAATTGAAGTCACCCATAATAATTACATATTTTATTCCTGAGTCAATAGCTAGTGCTATCGAGTCACTTATATTATAGCTATAAGCAGCGTTTGTGTTAGGTGCCCTATAAAATGTTCCGAATAATAAATGTTTATGATTTTTCAAAATTAATTCGATCCAAATACATTCTAAGTTTGGAAGCCATAGCGGCGTTCAAAATGAATAGAATCTTTGATATAAATACATACCCCCATGACTGTCGCTCAGTCTGTCCCGTCGTTCTATTACATAACCCAAAACATTAATTTCGTCTGAAGAAATGGACGCGTTTAAAAATGTTTCTGAAAAAACCATGATATCAAAGCCATTAAGTTCCGTAAATAGAATATATATATATGTGTCCTCCATAGACCGCTGAGAGTCTGCCGACGAGTATTAGAACAATATAATGATTTAAAATAAAAAAAAAATACGATGGACAATTGTTTGAACCTCTCTAAAGAAACATTTTACGACTAAATACATGATTTTTGAAGTCTTTCTGTCAAAAATATATTTCCTCAGTAATGCCGCTGAAACCTGCTGACGAGTACTGAAATAATAATAGTATGTAAAATGAAAAAAAAAACACAACTAAAAATTGTGTGGACCCCTCCAAATATTCATTTTATGGCGGAATAAATGACTTTTTTTGTATTTTTGTCAAATATATATTTCCTCCGTAAGGCCGATGAAAGTCTGCTGGCGGCCTGGCGGCCTGAAACTAAGTATGTATATGAATAAAAAAAGTTTATTATTTATGAATGAAAACTGTCTGAATTCTTCCAAATGTACATTTTTAGGCGGAATAAATGATTTTTGATGTCTTTCTGTCATAGACTTATTTCCTCCGTAAGGCCGCTGAAAGTCTGCTTGCGGCACGGCAGCCTGGCGGCCTGAAACCTGTAATCCTATAAATAAAAAAAAATCTGATTATTTATAAATGAAAACTGCGTGAACCTCTCTAAATATACGTTATACGGCGGAATACATGACTTTTTTTACATATATCTGACAAAAATATATTTCCTCCGTAAGCTAGAAGTTTGCTGACGAGTGTTGGAACAATGACTTAAAAAAGAAGAAGAATTTATGACTCATTACGTTTCTCATAACTCATAACAGTTCAAGTCAATTGCAGCAATTTGTAGAATAAGTTTTGGTAGAAAATCAGATAATTTGATATCATATATAAAATGTATTACTTGTACATATAAATATAATATGTGATGTCCGATATGACCAGTATATAGTCATTTATTGTTATGCAGATCTACTAATTTTGTTGTTGTTTTTGTTCTTCCCTTTTCTCTCTCAGATATACCACTATTTAACAGTGAAATAAATTACCCCTCTCCCATCCCACTGGTTACGTTTTCTGGTACAGTGGAACCTCTCTAAACCGCACGGTGCCCGGACCAGCTTAAATGTCCGGTTTTCAGAGGTGTGCGGTTTACAGAGGTTTTTGCTCTTTCAGTATATATATTCTTTATTTCCTCCAGTATATGAAGATTACAAATGCATATAATAAATTGACACACACACACACACACACACACACACACACACATTACAAAATGAGTACAAGGAAAACACAGAAGCATATGTCATAACCACACATATGATACTAATGTCAGTATAGCACACAAACATACATATCCATGCTTACTTTCCTATTAATACAGATAGTATGAACATAATTACTATAACAAACTTCTATACCAACCATTACACCATAGATATATCTCTGTGTAAATAGATTAATAAATAAATTAATTAATAAATAAATAAAGAACCTCTACTGCTACATAATTTGTATAGTCCTTGCCGAAACGAAAAAACAAGGGCTAGTGATATGAAGCCAATAGTCAATCTATTTATTTATGTAAAATTATAATTTTTTTTTTTTTTTTTTTTTTTTTTTGGGGGGGGGGGGGGGGCGACGAAGAAGATAAATGAGGCAATAAAAAAAATAGTATAGACATGTTTTATGAATACACGTATTACGATACTTCATAGCTAGTTTAATCCTTGCAGCACAAGGATTAATGTATGAAGAGCGACTGCATAACAATAAACAAACTACAGTTACAAGAGAGAGAGAGAGAGAGAGAGAGAGAAAATAGTTGATAAACTAATTCACTAAAGGGAATATACAAAAGTGTCTTAGCACAGTTTTAATTCAAGCCAGACCAAATGACAATATTGAAACAGCACCCCAAGGAAGCTTTCATATCTATCCTGGAGTTGATTCAAAATAACTGGACATGGTACACCCAGTAACGTATTAACAAATACTTTATTTTCCAAATTTTGCATCGTGTCTTTTACTTGTGGGCTAAATAGACTTTGTATTTTGCACATAAGCCGCTGCCTATAAGCTAACATAAAGGGACAGTCTAACAAAATGTGGTCAGTCAGACATTTGCCGGTAATCATAACTAAACATTTAGGACATCTTTCATCGAACCTAGATAAGTACGAAATCAGTTTGGTCACAGATTTGCATTGGGTTAAAAGTCTCGGACAGCGTACTGCATATAACCAAACGTCGCTATACTGAAAATTGGAATGTACGGAGCGGAATCGATCGAATTCATTACTGTTTATTTTATATTCCCAGATCAATATATACAAGTGCCATATACTTTTACTAACCATTTCTTTCCATCTATATTTACTTGGAAATACCCCGTGGTTTATGAATTCATCTAGGTAGCTAGTGAGATTCAATTTAACTAAAATATTGTAGATGTCTGAAATAAATCCGTTTTTGTTTGATTTGAGTTCGTAAGAGGCTAATCTTACTAAAAATAGTTGTTTTACGGCACAATTTCTTTCAAGGCGACACAATTGACCAAGTAGTGTGAGTTTCCTTTTTTCAATTTCTGCAATTATAGGTAATGCATTTAAAAGACTTAAAGCTATATCAGTTCGCGTGCGTATGCTTAATTGTTGCATCGATTTAATACAGAGTCTATGGGCACGTTCGATACACATTATCTCGCAATCAGTTAAATTGTATAAACATTCTGTCCCAAATAGAGATTTTGGAAGTACAATGTGATCATACACACGTTTGCATGATAGTGGATTAAGACCGTTACCATTAAATACATAGTCAGCAAGACTGAAGAAAGTTCGTCTGATATTTGAACTAACTTCCCTCGCCCTCTGCGATCGTGCATAGTCGGTATGACATGGGACACCTAGGTGAACGTAACGGTCTACTTCTGTTATCACATCTGACCCTAGGGTCCACTTACGGACTGCACGCGAGGCGGATATCTTGCTCTCATTAAAAACTACTATTGCACATTTGGAATAGTTATATTGAAAACGCCATTTATATGCGTAAGCGTGACATATATTCAATAACGATTGTAATCCTGATATTGACAAGGATGTATATTCTTCAAATGTTATGTGTATGGTATTAATTGTATGTGAGGTGTAATTGTTCATTTCTTATTAATGTGTTAATTACAAGATAAGTACATGTTTACCAAATAGGAGGGGATTGGGAATCAAACTCAAAACTTTGTATAACTGTACATTATATTTTATTGTTACTAAATTCAACAGATATTTATTCAAAAAAGACAATAGTAAACATCTTTTAATGAAATTAAATGATTAATATCACCTTTACCTTTAACTTTTTTCAAATTCAAATTTCAAATTATATCATCGGTGTAGTGTTATCAGCGTATGCGTATATATATGTATATATATGCGTATGAGTAACCGATTTACCGATTTTATTTACAAACATTGCATAAGTCCTACACATGTAGGAAGCATTAGCATTACAAACAATACATAACATATGAGACAAAATTATCACGTGATGTAAAGGAAAACGGCTAAATATGCTCAAATTAAATATAAATGAGAGAGAGAGAGAGAGAGAGGCACATAGACAGATTTACATGCAATTGTTCAGTATTATCATTATATCTTAATTAAAGAAATAAAATAGAAAACTGATTAATAATTCATTTATGAGTATTGTATTGTAAATATATGTCTATTAAAACTACATAAATACCCGATCACCTATTTCATTTCTGTTAAAATATAAATTCACGCACACTTAATCAATATCTACATTGTCTTATGCAACTTTCTAAAAGGCACCTGTAATCTTCACACCTTATTGTTTCACACGGCAAGCGCAGGTAAGTGTGTTGAATTAGTTGCCCTTTTTACCAATTAATCAACTTATGATAGTTAATGATGTGATATAAAGTTCTTTTTATTTCTAAAAGCAAAGTCTATGCATCTCTGATTTAATTATCATACACTTCTGATGCTCATTAAGTTTGATTAACACTATTATTACCTTATTCTGTAATTGATCAATCCAGTCATTGTAAACAAGCACCGCTAATTGTATTTTTCACACATAGTGGATAAAATTGCAACACCGATTAATCTAAAACCATATTACGGCCATAAATACATAATTACAGTACAGAATTTCAAATTAATCATGCGGTTTTTTTCCTCGGACAGAAAATTTGTGTGTGGTTTATAGAGGTTAAAATAGGCACAATTTATCTAAATATCCCAAAATTTTCGTGCGGTATTTGGAGGGTCCAGTTTAGAGAGTATTTTTCAATATGAAATATATAGGGGAAAAATCGGGACATTTGAAATCGTTTAAAGAGTATTCCGGTTTTCAGAGGGTGCGGTTTAGAGAGGTTCCACTGTACCCTTTTCGATACAGAACAACAAATGGTATGTACAATGAAGTGTAATAATTAAGTGAATCTTTTATTCATGGGATTATCTAGTTTCAGACCGCCAGGCTGCAACGCCGCCAGCAGACTTTCAACGGCCTTACGGAGGAAATTAATCTTTGACAGAAAGACATCAAAAATTATTTATTCCGCTGTAAAATGTATAGCATATCTTGAGGATATGGAGGGATTCAGACAGTTTTAATAATTTATTAATGATAATAATAAAAAAACTTATTTTTATGCATATTTGTTTCAGGCCGCCAGCAGACTTTCAGCGGCCTTACTGAGGAGATATATATTTGACAGAAAGACATCAAAAATCATGTATTCCACCATAAAATGCCTGTTTGGAGGCGTTCACACAGTTTTAAGGTGTGATTCTTTTTTCGTTTTACATAATATTATTTCAATACTCGTCAGCAGGTTTTCATCGGCCTTACGGAGGAAATAAATCTTTGACAGAGAGACATCAAAAATCATTTATTCCGCATAAATTGCATATTTGGAGGGATTTAGATAGGTTTCATTCATAAATAATAATAAAAATCTTATTCATATAGAAATTAGTTTCAGGCCGCCAGACCGCCAGAAGACTTTCGGCGGCCTTACGGAAGATCTATATTTGACAGAAAGGCATAAAAAACTATTTATTCCGCTATAAAATGCATATTTGGAGGTGTTTACACATCATTGGATGAAAACTAAGATTTTCATTTTAAATTCAATTTTTAATATTCGCTAGCAGCCTTTCAGTGGCATTACGGTGGAAAATATTTCGAAAAAAATATTCTTCACCAGTATATGATAATAAACAAGTTATATCCTAAAAGGATGCAGGCCTTAAGTTTTCAACCAGCCTTTCTTTCGTTTTACAGGCATTAAATATTCCGAAAAATCATCAGAAATAATTTCAATTTGAACTGTAAAATTAGTTTTTTTCTTTACTTAAATGAAATGCGAGAAAATATATATAAAAAATATCACGTTCTTTAGTATCCATGATATTTCACCATCATACATGAAAAGAAATAATTTTTGTAATGCTTATACCATATTAACATAAGGTTAGGTTTCTAAGTTCACTTCACGCCGCTAGGCCGTTTTGTTCACGCCGCCAGGCCGCTTGGTCGCTGTGTTCATGCCGCCAGGCTGCTAGGCCGCTAACTTCACGAACATCTTGAAAAGAGGCTTCTTGTCGAAACAAAATTGGGATGGGTACAGGACCTTTATTATCAGGAAAATTTACATTTTTTTCACATTTCTATGATTCTTTGGTAAAATATAATTCAATTTTAAACAGCATAGATCTGCTTATATATGATATGCATAGATCCGAAATTTTCAGATAAATTTCATTTGAAAATCTGTCTACTTTTTTTTCTTCTAAAAGTTGTTTATTTTACTTCATTTTAGTTTTAAAAGTACATTATAGAGCTAGATAACTTATTAAAAAAAAATCAATTTATCATTAGAAGTATATTTCATATGCAATTAATTCACGGTGTATTGAAAAAACAACAACAACATAATTATAATGAACATGAAATGACACTGAAAACATGCAAGGATATCCATTGTTAGTTATTTGTTACAGCACTATGAAATTTGTTATAAAAACGCTTATGAAACAACACTTTTAGAGTACACGGGTCATTCAGTAAAAGGAAGAAAATCTTGTTGAAAATAATTTTGCAATAAGAAGCAGATGAACGGATTTGATTGTGCATTGATTAAGCTAGTGTTAAATAAAAAAATACTAGTAACTATATCTTCAGAAAGGTTAATAACCTCTTATATATAATCCTCTAACATATTAATCTTTACACAGTCATCTGCATATGTATGATAATGGCTGTGATTTCGAATGGAAGGCATCTGAATAAGAATCTCAATCTCTCATCAGATGAAAATTTATATTTTAAAAACGGGTGCCTATCAAATAATTTATTACAACCACACAGTTTTGAGATTTTGCAAGAATATTATTTCCGACGAAAACGGCGCGCCTAAAAGCACCACAGTTGATAGAACTCGTAATATAATACAATTTACTGCAACGATCCTGAAAACGTACTGTAGCACACGTAAAACTAAAAAGTACCGAAACTACTGAAATTTCGGGAAATCCAGCAAGAAACAAGCAAAAACACATTTATTTAGTTATCTTCACAAATTGTTTTTATTTTAAGCAATGAACATCATATTGCATGTATTCTATTTTGGTTTATAAAAAAAACCATAAATAAACTTCCGATTTGACCAGGGATTCTATAAACTATAAAACATATATGTAGAATGACCCGGTTTGACCTACAGAATATGGTGGGTTAAAAAGAAAAAAAAGTTTACTACAGATCTGTAATACATATTTTCTTTTTCCTCTTAGTGGATAATCGAATATCAGAGATAAACAGAATATAAAGGAAATTTGTATTATAGACTTTTAGCAGTTGGAATGAAAAAAGTCAAATTTTACTAAAAAAAAAAAATTAGAAATAAATGACTGCTGAAATTGAAAAAAAAAACTTTTCCAAATACGCTTAGGCATAATTAAAAGGTGTTGATATCACCATTTGATGGAGTTAATTAAAAATCAGCAATAAAACGGATGTAGAATTAAACAGGCCCTACCTGAAAATTGGAGGTAGATTTGTGCAAATGAAATGAGGTGTATGCACGTAAAATGGTTCACTGAAACTCCTACTGAGAGAGAAAGATACGAGTCGTGTTAGAATAAGTGATAATTCCCTAATTGTGTACGATACGAAATAATTATTCCCTAATTGTTTACGATACTAAATAATTATTCCCCAATTGTGTAATATACTAAGTAATAATTCCCTAATTGTGTACGATACTAAGTAATACTGTAATTCAATAACTTTTTACTATAACAAAAATACTAGAATAGAAAGTTATGTCAATGTGCAAATATAACTTATTCATATTATAATATTTTCCTTTTTACGTGAACTTAACGAGTACGTCTGGTAGAATGACTGGTTTTACACAAATCCTATCCAGGTATTATGGTACAAAAAGCTCGTGCTGCAAAACCAAAAAATCAGAACGGAATGATAATAAGCGGCTCTTGACCGTTCTGATTGGTCTGGCACATGCAACTTCGTTTCCTTTCCAAATCGTCAGGGAGACCAAAAATGATGTCAAGAGAAAATATTTGATACTTCCATTATGACTTTACAGTATACTCGTGACATCTCCCATTTCTTTCGCTAGAAAATGGTTAAGGTCCTCCAAATGCCTAAAAGTTTTGTCTTAAATGTCTAAAACGTTTGCATCAAAACACGTAACAATTACACTGACATCCTTCGATGAGTATGAAAAACAACCACTGTTGTAAACCGCTCCTTACCATTATGATATAAAAATAATATGGAATTTTCAAATCTACGATTTTGAAACGCGCATGATAAAAATGGAAAATATTTAAATCAGACGAAATCTTTCTTAGAATATCTGTTAAGGGCGTATGTGACAGTTTGCTACATTTTCTATATAAACAAAGAAGCAAAAAATTAAACTGTTTCAGATTTTTTTAAACTTTTCATGACTAAAGAGAATCATAAAAGAAACATTGTTATGGAAAAAATGGGGGTCACCGTCTTAATTAAATGCATGGATAGATCTCCTCCCGATGAAGTCGCTAAATGTCACAGTTCTTTGAAGTAGTGTCACAAGGCAAATTATGACAGTATGTTATACTTAACTTGTTTTATATTTAATTATTTTACAGATATCAATAATAAAGTTTGTGCTGTAGTTTGTTACATAATATCTTCATTTAAAACTTGTTTTCAGTTGATATGAAACATTCTTAAGACGTTATTACATAGCTTGATGTTTGTTTATTTCACATTTCGTAACAATGGACTTGCTTAATTTTGTTTAGCTTACAGTTTTCTATGTTTGATTATATGATTGTATAAGTGACACTTTATTTTAAGAACTAGCCGTTTACAGGGATTAGAATCAGAACTGCGTCGTACCATTCATTTTGTAAACAAAAGCCGCCATCTTGGAAAGCAGAGGGTATATTTATGTTCGTTACTCTTTGTGTAGGAAATGCATGATAACGAGATGTACTAACTATCTTCTCAGTTATCCGTGTTTCTTTGTGTTACGGGTGGGAGAGAGTCAGTTGGACATATAGAACCGCGTGTGAAACATCGGAAAAAAGAGAATAATATTATTGTATATTTATAGTATTACGTTGAATTTAATAATATAAAGTAATATAAAGAAGATAATACGAGTATTGAGCTGTCTACAGTCTTCGCTATCAAGTAGACATCTCCATACTGTGACTGACAAACTGTCGGCGAGACATTGAACCCAACAAACAAACAAATGAATGACGTCATCATGTCATATATATTCTGATTATACCATTTAAATATATTAATATTAATATTATTTATATTTATCGTATTACATTGAATTTAGTAATATAAAGTAATATAAAGAAGATAATATGGGTATTGAGCTGTCTACAGTCTTCGCTATCAAGTTGACTTCTCCAAATGACTGACAAACTGTCAGCGAGACATAGAACCCAACAAACAAACAAATGAATAACGTCATCATTTCATATTTATTCTGATTAAACTATTTAAATGATTGGTCATAATACAATGCATTGATGTTTGACTCAAATATGGCGTGTATTACGTTGCAATATTCTATATATTCTGCGAGGCTTGATGGATAAATTCGTGGAATTCTCCTATCAAGAATTTATTTCTTCATCAAATCACATGAAAATTCGTATACAAGTAAAACAACTTGTTGAGTTAGTGTGATATGGAAGTGTTGGTTTAATTTTCTCTCAAGTTTTCACTTATTTTCGTAGTGATGTATTGATGCTGTAGTAACATATTTTATATCAAAATGTTGAGCAAGAAATGTGCTTTCAACTGATGTGGACAGATTTTGGAAATTTGGAAAATGACTTTGGAAATTTTGATTTTTTCAAGGAATATATATATTTTTTTGTCTGTGTATATAAAATATCTGGATACACCTGATTGATTTTATTCAACAATATCTGCAAAAAGTGCCTGAAGGATTTAAGTTGATTGGTGAATGGTTACAGTATTTTCTGGGATATAGTCAAGTTTGCACATGTTTTATGTGGACGTGTATTCAGGGCTATAACTGGTTTGATACTGCTTAAGAAAGCACTGCAGTCACACTGTGGGAATAACATTATATCAAGATTCATAACTGGGTCAGCTGCTAGGTAAAACACGTCACATGTCACCATGTCAAAGCCAGGAAAAGGGACAACACATGGCCAGTCAAAACAAAAACAAAAACAAACAGCTGTCAAAACTGAAGACAGTGAGCCACCCAGTAAGACCAAGAGGACCCACTCAGAGGTCAGCAATGAAAGTACAAGTCCTGATGATATGGCAGCTAACCAGATTCATTTAGATGAAATGACGTCTGAAATTAGTAAACTGAGAGAAGCTCTATTGAAGAAAGAAGACATAGAAAATTTGATCATCTCATCAGTAGAAACTTAAATGGTGTCACTGAAAAAAAAAAACATGAAAAATGTAAAATCCTTTCAGAAAAATAGGACTCATTAGGATATGAAAATAAAAACATCACAGATGAACTAAACAAAACAACAGAAAAGATGCAAAAACGTTTAAATGAAGAAAATGTTGAAAATAATGAACAAACTAGAACTCCGCGAGTCAGATGTGTCGCCTGACGATGACCTATCTGTTGACAGTAAAGATGCCAGTTTGTCACCTTCTTTTAAGGATGGGGTATTTTTTTCATTTATTTATTATTTCCATTTCAATTACATACATAGTTCATTATATCTTGAAGATATTACAAAACATACATACAAAAGTTCAGTATACATGTAATGCAATTTCATGGAAAAGTTAGAGAGAAAGAAAGCAGAATAATAAATAGAGAAAATAGGAAAGGTTTACATTAATAGAAAAGGATAGAAAATAGTAATAGGATGGATGAAATCAGAGAAAGTAAAATGGTGAAAGGTGATGCTGTTAATATCTTCAATATATTTGTCTCTGTATATATTTTTTAAAGAAAAATACAGTATGTGTTTTTCTTTTCTATTGAGCAAAAATATTTTTTTATGGTTAAAACAAATGATTATTAGAGAAAAAATTTCCATTTATTATTAAACAGAGTTAAATTATTACGCATCTGAGCTAAATGTTGTTCTACTGTCAGTTTGGATTTTAAGATTTCTAACACATTTATATTAGTTTTTATTTTTGACTGATATATTAACACAAAGTTTAACATATCATCTTTATCTTTATTACTTTTTATACCGCAAGATATTACTTTATAATTAAATACTACTTCTATGTGTTTTGTTTGTAAGAAGGAATTTAAAGTATTCCATAATTGTTATTTGTGCTGACACTCCAAAAATAAGTGTTCCATTGTTTCTATGTGACTGTTGAAAAAATCACAAAGACTATAATTTTTTATATTAATTTTTGATAGATTTTTATATATTGTATTGGAAATTTCTGAGATAAGTGTCATTCTTGGTTTTTGGAGGTAATGTATAAACCATTTTCCAATCAATATTTTCATCATTTAATATAGTACACCATTTTGTCTCTGATTTTAGAGAAATCTTCTTGATACTTTCAAATTGAATATTATAAAGGATTTTGTCCAGACATTTCTTTTCTTCTATTACATCTTTTAAAGTTTGTTTTCTTTGTCCTGTCAATGTACCTTCTTTTATATTTTCCGTCATGCCGTTTGGAATACTTTTAATTAAAGTGTAATAGTTAAAGGAATACGCTCGGCTGATAACAACTAGGTTTTAATTGAAAGATATTGATGTAAATAAACCAATTTAATTACTCATTTCATTGAATCAATCGTAATAAGATAGAAATTGCAAGTTAAAGACGCCTATTTACACCAATTTGCTCCGAGACATGGGCGCAGACATTGTTTACGTCTCGTGGTCTCGCGAGGGTGTCGGGTCAACTCGGCCTAAAAACCTAATCGGCCTAGTCCAAGTCGGCCTGGTCCAAGTCGGCCTACTATTTTTATTTTTTTTATTTTTTTGACTTGATAATGTTTTTGAAACAATTGCGTGCAGTTTAAATATAGAAATTCGCTCTCAATATTTTTTTTTATTTTAAGAAATTCTACCGACTAGTTCCACTTCTCCGGCGGGAATCCGAACTAATGAAATTGGCCGTTGACGCTGGCGATCTGGACCGTAACAAATAAGTCTCTAAAAATCGTTCAGGTTGAAATTTAGAGTCTCGATCGCGAGTATAAAAAAAAAGTCTAAACATTTTTTTAAAAGGAAGGATCATTGAAGACGTCGGCCTTCCTCCATAAGATTTGTTTTATATCCCTACATGTAAGTGTGCGTATGTGTGATTGAATGTGTTGTGTGTGTGTTTGAGTTATCTTTTTCAATTGCGCATCTGAAATAAAAATGATATTGAGTAACACAACTATAGAGTTATTCAATATATAAAACTCAATATTCATGGTACACATCATAATAATAATCAAATTAGGCCGAGTTGGACCAGGCCGATCTGGTTAGTAGGCCGACTTGGACCGGGCCGACTTGGTAATTAGGCCGAGTTGACCCGGATTCCTCGCGAGACATTTTTTACAACAATCGTGACGTCACAGACACACTTCCGGTTGCGTACATACATTGAAATATAGAAGGGAATTACGTGTGTTGTGGAGAAATTTTACCCCCAAAATGAAACAGGAAGGCAAAAAGTAATTATAATTACTTAAAGGACATTTTAAGTGTATATTTTATTTATCTTATAATTTTAGTGTTCATATACGTTGCGATTGTGGACTTCATCGATCCTTTTGTGAAGTATGTCGCAGTGGGTGGAGTAATGTTCATTGACTTGTTATAGTAAGCGAAAATGCCTCAGTGTCAGGCAATCAACTGCACAAATAAGCCAGGAAAGTGCAGTAGAAGTTTTTTAAGTTTCCTGACCCCAAGAAAGGATTTGAAGAGCGAAATTTGTGCAAGAAATGGATTGACAATTTAAAAAATGGAAAACTCCGAATTGAATCGTTTCGCAGTCATAGGGCTATGTTGGTATGTTATGCTCACTTCACTGAGGACTGTTTCATTGGAAGTTTTAGCAGTGCAGTGTCAGTCTCATTAGGTTTTACTCAGAGGAAGAAAAGTTTGAAAAAAAGGTTCTGTGCCGACTTGAAAAGACCTATGCGAACAGCATAATACCAGATCAGTCTGCACGTAACTCATAGGCTGATCAGGTGTTATGCTGATCGCTGCTCCTCAATGGTCTGCTTATGAGGATTTTACAATTAAACTTTGTAAGGTTTTACTGTGGCTCTCTGTATATCAGACTTTATGGGGTACTGGGGGTGTCAAAGTGAGTCTATATGAGGGAAGTGTTACCCACTTGTCAAATACTTTGTGTATTATATATATATAAATATATTACAGCAGAGAATCACTAGGCTTTGCATATTTACATGTAATTTATATCAAGGGGATAAAATTAACATTTATATTGTTCTTATTATATTTGTTTGAAAAATGTTTATTATTTGAATATGATGAAAATATATTATTAAAAGATTAAACTATAATCATTTTATTGTTTTCTTACTCGTGAGTGAGAGAGTCTGGAGCCCTTGTCCTATGACCTTTGTATGCCAGAATGGTAATGAGTGCAACTTCTAAAACAGAATCATTCAGGACTAAGGTGTGATGGTCCGTAATGCACGTAAGTTCATCTAAATTTCCAACAACCAAGTCACTCGATTTGCAACATACATTTTCCATATTGGATGGCATCATAGCACAGTTATCACACAGACAAAAACTTTATTTAACTTCCTGCTATAGTGATCGAACCATAACTAAAGTCAATACCCCTTGTCACGCAATCATTTATGCACATTCTCACAAACATTGCTATTTTAATTGCGCAAATCATTACAGCAATTATCAACAATTTTTAAACAGTTTTTTAATCAAACATATAAATATATAAAAGGGGCGGTATCATGTAAGTAGAAATCTAATTGCAATGACGGTAACTGTGAAATACTATAGAGACGAATCAAAGGGACACCGTGTTGTAATTATGATTAACACACCTAATTGCTCGCAATTTAGCAAAATAATGTAAATTATGCTAACTACTTTCTGTATATCACACTAACATGAGCTCATTGCGATACGATACTTTTACTAAAATATATTTATTTAAACAGACTTTATCCGTAAAATAGCATAATATAGATTATTATAATATAAAACGTGGATTCAACACTTTTCTTTCATATTTATGTAATGCATTTAGTATGTTTGTGGTGATGATTATACTCTACATGTCCGTTTCAGTAAAACGTGCACATCAATTGTCTGTTGACATGGTGACTCGGTCGCACGCTTCGTTTTATGGCCGTGTTTTATGGCCCTGAGGTGCGATTTTATATGACGCTTAGTCTGTTACAAAGACTTGCCAGTGATTTCTTATCCAATCAGTATAACACCACACAACTTTTCAATAACCGCAGTTGCAAGCATTTCACGGTAAAAATGACAAAGATGTATTATAGAAATAAAAAAATATCGCGGAGCAAATTGGTTTAAAAAGACGTCTTTAACTTACAATTTCTTTCTTATTACGATTGATTCAATGAAACGAGAAATTTAATTGGTTTATTTACATCAATATCTTTCAATTGAAACCTAGTTGTAATCAGCCGAGCGTATTCCTTTAATGCTTTTATCACAACCCCTATTAATCGCACTCATCGATCGGGATATGAACAGAACAGAACAGAACATATCTTTTATTTTACCACAGATTACAAGTTGTAATAACAAGTGGATTAAATATACAATAGCAATTACAGTCATAGAAAAGTTTAACGGTGAGTGAATCAGTGGGGATGGTGGATTTGAATTTCATTGTAAATTATTAATATAAAATATAGAAACAAAAATATCCAGAGAAAAACAATAGATACAAAAGTCAGTTGGAGTGATATCCCGTGCCACAGACACACACACACGCACACACACACACATCACTTTGTACCCATGTATATACATGTATGTGCATATGTATACATATATCTTTCAAACAAAACTAGTAATATACGTGCGCACACACACACAACAAAAACTCACTGACATAACTTTATAGAATAATATGCATGTGTATACATTCCGATATTACATTTATTTATTAGTACAACACTGTCTTAGTCGAATGGAATCATAACGGAAGTTAAAATTGTCAAAACAGTATCTATTTTAAGCGAAAACATAATAGCCTCCTTTTCATTTGACCTCGGTCGGAATTTCATTGACGATCAGAAGTGGGACGCACACCTGACCACGTGCAAAGCGAGACAGGTGTATTTACATTACAGAGGTAGTTGGGAGACCATGAGGATGATGGATCAACTTGGTAGGTTTTTCTCTCTCTCCCCCCCCCCCTCTCTCTCTCCCTGTTAGCAAGTGCTCAAGATAGAAGAAATGATTAAATACGTTTAATTAAAGTGTTTGAACAGATATTTGACATAAACACCAATATTCTGCAAAACCTGTTTGTTGTCAGTAGTAATAATTCTTTGAATTTTCTATGATCTGGTCTTATTAGATATTTGGCCGGTATAAGATTTTGCCGTTTATGACTGAAAAAGTGGCATGAAAATAAATAGTGTATTTCGTCCCCTAGCTCATTCGAGCTACATAAATTGCATTTTCGCTCTAAGTGTGGAATAAATGTTTGCTTCCAGCGTCCAACTTCAATTGGGAACTTATGATTGCCGGTTCTGAAGTGAAGTAAAGGGATCCTTAAATCTTTTGGTAAGATATTAAGGTAGGGTTCAAATACCTTTTTTTGAATTAACTGTAAAATATACCTTTATTTGATTGTGAAAGTTTTGAAAACCAATCCTGTTTGAATTGGTCAATTAGTTTGAATTTAATAAGTTTATGTAGATTGTTAAGTTGTGGACCAGATTGATTAAGCCAATAACTGGAGTATCCTGATGAGTTTAATATATTCTCAATATATAGCATCCATTTATAGCTTTGATTATCAGAAAGCATACTTCTATAACATAAATGAGAAATTTTTGAGGGATTTGATTGGATAAGCTTTGACCAAAAACCTATCATTTTGGATTTAATATGTATATGAATGGGATAACGGCCTAATTCACCGTATAGCATGTATCTGGGGGTACTTTTCCTACATTTAGTAATTTTCCTTAAAAAATCACAATGGACTTGTTCTAACATGTCAGAATATTCAAAACCAAATATTTCACATCCATATGTCAGTATCGGCAATATAGTATGGTCAAATAATTTAATTTTGATATCCATCGGTAAATCTAAATTATTAATTTTAACAAACAGCTGTTGTAAAGCCTTTTTTGCCTGTAATACTACATGACTCTTACACTTAAGAAATTTACCAGATGAAGAAAAATAAACACCAAGATATTTATATTCAGAAACTGATTCAATGAAGTTTCCATTTATATAAAATTTATAATTTTGGGGCCTATTTGTACCAAATATTAAAACTTTAGTTTTGCTATAATTAATGTTGAGTTTCCAATTTTGGCAATATTCATTAAATCTATTTAGACTATTCTGAAATGTAACTTCATTATCAGAAAATAACACTGTGTCATCAGCGTACAGAAGCACTAAGAGTTTAATGTATACCAGAGTATTGTTTTCATTTATGCTAATATCTATACCTTCATCACTGGGAATAAGAAAATCATTCAGGTCATTCAAGTAAATAGAAAATAAAATGGTGAGAGAGATTTTCCCCTTGTCTAACACCACAATTACTATAAAACATTTCAGACATTTGCCCATCATTAAAAACACAAGATTTTATATTAGAATACATATTTTGAATGACATTTAAAATTTTCCCTCTTATCCCTATTCTAAACAGTTTTGACCACAATGCAGCCCTCCATATGGAATCAAATGCTGCAGAGAAATCAATAAAGGAACAAAACAATTTCTTTTTTTGTAGTCTAAGTTTTTCAATTAGATAATGGAGTGTGAATACATGATCCAAAGTGGAATATTGAGCTCGGAATCCCGCCTGATTTTCACTAAGTAATCTATTTGCTGATAAAAAATCGTTTATTCGTTTATTTAGTATAGCAGTAAATACTTTACCCAGGCAACTTAGTATTGTGATAGGCCTGTAATTACTTGGATCAAGTTGAGAACCTTTGTTTTTATAAATGGGTTTGATTGTGCCAGTTAGCCACACATCCGGTAGAATACCAGTATCAAGTATTTTATTAAACAGTTTATGGTAGATTGGTAACATCATGGACTTAGTGCTCTTGAGATATTCATTCAAGATTTTGTCAAATGGAGATGAGGCTTTATTATTTTTACATTTTGAAATAGCATAGTCGATTTCATCAATGGTAATAATTTTGTCTAGGTCATCGCAGGTGTAGTTGTGTGGGTTATATGAGTCATCATGTGTAGGGCATTGTTCATCATTTAAGGACGGCTGGTAAACAGAGCTGAAATAATTGTAAAACTCTTCAGTACTGGGAAAATGTTTTTGCTTTTTATTTCCCAACTTATTAAGTACATTCCAAAAATCTTTAGGCCTATGAGAACTCATACTGCGCAGTATACTTTCATTGGAATGTCTGTGTTTATTTAAGAAAGCGTGCATGGTCTGCTTATAATGTTTACTAGCCGTCTGTAACTTGTGTTTATTTTGGGGAGACCTATTTAGTTGATATTTCTTACGCGATTTATTGTATATATTTCGTGCCTTCCTACATTGAGGCCCGAACCATGGTTTGTCATTTACTTTATGAATAAAATACCCATTGTTTCTTTTTGGGAATGAATTTTGTGCTGATGTTGAAAATGCCTTAGAAATTTCCACGGTAACCCCGTTAATAATTTGTTTTACAGAGATACTTTCATCATTAAATAGATCTAGTATTGTACTGGAATCAAGATGCTCATAAACATTATCTATAAAAGTTTGGCGTTTTGAGTTGTCCCACTTTATACGAGAATCTCCTTGGTTTGATAATGTTGTGTTTATTTTCATAATTGACGGAATACATATTTCCATGGATAATAGACAATGACCATCGGAGAACAGTGGATCTAATTCTATGACCTTAAAACATTTCAGTAATCTAAGGCACTTAAATGAGCATATTGTGTAGTCTATTAGGGACACATTACGAAATGTCAGATCTCCGTGCACGTCTGGGTTAACCCGCCCATTTGCTATGTACAGGTTGTTTATTTTACAAATGTCTAAGAGTTTATGTCCTAGTTTATTGACTTTAGAACACTTTGATTTCCTGTCTTTAGGAATACCAAGGCTTGGAAGCTGCTGAAATGAATTCATATTGCTTAATATATCACCACTTAAATTAAAATGATCAGATAAAAAACCATCGAATTCAGCATAGTCAGGAAGATTTGAGGTATAGCTGTTCGCATCTCCAGTTATTAATACATGATCATATTGATTACATTTAGAAGCTATGTCATTCTCAAATAAAAAATACTCATTTTCATTATAAAAACGAGATTGCTGTGGGGGCACATACATACCGCCTATGATAATATTATTCTGATGTTGGTCTGACAATTTTAGCCAATAAATGTATTCATTCTTTGACTCAAGTATGTCTATATTACTCAACAAAGAATCATGCACAAAAAACCCAATACCTCCTGACTTCCTTTTATACTTTTCAGATCTAGGTTTCGAGAAAAAAGTGTAATTGGGAATATTAACAATATCTGAGCAATCAACCTTAGTCTCAGTCACACAAAATATTGAGTATTTACTAACTTCTGCAACAAATTCTGGATAATTTACCCTTGTTTTTAACCCACACACATTTAATGTTCCTATCTTAATGGTATCATTTTTATAACAGTGTTCTTTACTTTCAGATGATGACGATGAAGGGACAGAATCATGCAGCATGGAGGAAACGGTGACACCAGTGTTACAGGAACCAGAGGACTCATACGATATATCAGACAGCGAATCTTGACTATAACATGAACCACAGTCATCCTGGTCAACAACAGACGTAAACTGAAGCAGTTGCTGTTGGCTTCTTGTTTCGTAATGCTTACAAAAAGTTTGTGTAGATGAACACGGCTTATCGGCACATTCTGAGCAGAAAAACACATTAATGGGGACATCTAAGACATCTTTTGAAACTTGGGAACTACTTCTGTCTAAAAATACATGGACATTATTGTTATTTAAGTCAGGTTTTTTAAAATAACATGTTGAGCTTCTACACTGTTCACAATCTGCGAGGTGGGAGAACGATCTTAATAGTGGCTGGGGAGAACTTTGGAGATAATCACATGAAGATCGTACAGACGGCGTTGAAGATTCACATTTGTCATTACGGATTACATTTGAAGTCACAGTAAGCTGACTCACGGGATTTTCCACGATCCCCGGAAGCCCCTAATCAGCCTTTGCGGAGGAGCCAGCTGGAGTTTCGCACACGGGTCCAGTCTTGTCGGGTGCAACAGATGCCTGGAATGAGGTACATGTGTTTTTAATTGGTTTGTGTACATCCAGTAGGTAACCGGGCTTCATCCCTGACGTAGATATGTGTGTATTTGAAGTGGGAGTGTCGCCAGTCGTGTTGTCATTGGTGACCATATCATCCTCGCCACTTTGCTGATCATCGCTGACTGAGATATGTGGCTGGCCATTGACAGGTTCCGTGTCAAATTCGTCAATGGCTCGCTGGAACAGCTCTTGTACTCGTTCCTCTACATTGGAGTTTCTTGAGCCTCGCAGTATGGAATGCCATCCCGGGAATAAATCACGGACAATATCGCCATTAACTTCTAAGGCCGCAGGATACCTCAGCTTCACCTTGCGAGGGCCAAATCTGCTCCTAGCATCTTTAAAGTCGGGCCAAAGTTCTCGACGGGCCTGGGCAATTTCGCGTGGGTAGTCCCTGGAGACGCCATATGTGGTACCACGTAATAAATGTACCTTCGACATAACAGTGTCAACATCACTTGGACTACTGAAAGTGACCATAATTGTTCTGTGACGAGGGTTCTGTCGACCATGCGAGTTAGGTTGCCGTCTACCGAGTCTGTATGCATGTACGATTGACACATTTCCATCAGGAATATTGAACTGTTCGTTAAGGAACTTAAGAATGATGCCACGGCAATCGTCGTTACCAATGACTTCTGGGTGACCATTAAACAATAAATTGTTTTTGAGCATACGGGCCTCCATTTCAATACTTCTGTATTCTAATAACCGAAGCCGGGCCTCCATGACATCTATTTTGGCCGATTGATAGTGATAATTTTTAGATAAATGTTCAATTCCTTTACATACAGGCCCCAATGCAGACATCATACTGAACATAGTTGATAGTTTGTCATCAGTATTAAGTTTATCAAATTGATCTTGGGACGGTATGTGTTTCATACCAGTAACTGAATGTGGGAGGGGTGACCCATGCGACGTGGCGCTCGATGACCTTCGTTGTCTCTTTCGTAATTGAGATGTGAATCCTTCGCTCAATGGGGCAAATTTACCTCTGTAATTGTAGTCCATTTTCATATTAAACTGCTCCAGTTCAAAAAACCAATTTTCTTTTGTTTTCTTCTAAGTTTAAATCACTCAAACAATATTTTTCCCTAGCGATTCAAAACATGTCCGCCATACTCTCACTCACCGGAAGTCTATGGTTCAGTGGGTATTTATGACGTCACAGAAAGGTAAACATGAACAAAGATGGCGGCGGCCATAGCCGATCGAAATCACAAACTTTAAACAGCTATATCTTCACAAATATAGCGTGTATAAAAATGAAAGTCATGTCAAAGTGATCTACACTAAAAGGTTTGTTGATGGTTAAATTTTCATTTCAGCCGAGCGTATTCCTTTAAGATAATCAGATTTATCAATTTTAAAAATGTTTTGAAACTGATCAAATGTGTAATAT
>CM037792.1:38181510-38227858 GCA_021229015.1 Solen grandis
GGACAGATTTTATAAGCATTTAAAAATTTACGACCTTGGTTCGAATCTTGGATTCGCTATAGAACCATGGACTTTTCGAATTTTGAAAAACGGACACAGGGATCCACAACTAGACCCTAACATACACATTCTGTGAAATTTTGATAACAATCGGTCCAGAAATATTGGCTGTAGACCGCGTACAATCTTTTTCACCTGACGTCAAATCTGACGTTATATGACGTCGTATGAATATAAAATTCATTGCATCCGAAAGCTGATGGTTTGAAATATATTCCATAAAATTTTCATTGTTCTGAGTCAATGGCAACACCTCGAAATTAACAACAAATATAAGAGGAAGAAAAAAGAATAACTAGATTTCGTTTGCACGGCAAACGATAGGACTTTCTGCAAACCGCTTAAAACTCAATCAAACTGAAAATTATTAATACGGAATACACAGAAAATATTAGGTATCTAGAGTGTAACCTATACATTCTTTGAAAATTTTCAAAAAATTCATTAATTTATAATGTTTGTTTGACGATCTGGAAGTTGAGATAGAGTCGATAGCATCCAATTCCAGGTTAACCAGTAAATAATTTGTTTTAATTCAATATTTAAAAGTGCTAATCTTTGGATCAGGAAGATCAAATATGATTGAATGTTGTTTTTTAAATTGTTGAGGAGCTAATGATAAATCCTGCATATGATAATTGTTAAATTGACATTGTTGCATACAAGGACAGCAGGCGCATATACCAGTAAGAACATGTACTGTTATTTCAGTTCCAAAATTAAGTTGATGAAAAAAAAGCAATTGACTTAATTTTGATGGAGTAACCATATTTTCATTATTCAATTAAAATTGTGAAAACCCAATTCCTTGAAAAATTGATGAGTAAATACCCAATTGACCTCAAACCTTATCTGTAGCCCTGTTCTGATAATTATTTATACCAAGTATCAGGAGAAATGGCTGAAAGTACCGGACAAGATTTTGCTTAAATACTGCATGACCGACTTACCGACCAACCGACTGACCAACCAACCGACCAACAGAGTGATTCTCTTCCATTTGTGCTGGTATACAGGGGTTTTCATTTCAAAACAAAAATAAATCAATAAAAACCTAGTATCATATTAATTAACATAAAATCTTAAGGTTTTTAGAACAGGGTTGCTTGATTAATGATTTGTCTGCACCGTTTACTCAGTTCAACATCATAATGGTTTCATAATGAGTTTCCCCATGCGCTTGTGACTAGCCTGTTGATGTGCAACATGTTTTGATTTTGCCGACATATCATTATCCCTACTGGGACCCATGTTTACATGCACTAAAATACACACGCGTGTGTATATATTCTCCAAATCACCTGTCACATGCATTTGATTGACAGATCAGCCAAGGGCGTGTTGAATTTTATCACAGCATCCATGCATCACTAATTCTTGACCGTACGCCATGTTAGTGTTGATAATTATTATGCATTAATTTTACCAAAAGAGTGATAGCACTGATTACAGCATTAATATAAAAAGAAAATGTCCAAGAGACAACCGTAAAATTTGAAGGGAAAAATTTAAATAGAAGTCATTAAAAAAGACGAAAATTAGCTGGCCCGGAATGATCACAAGAATGTGAAACGCGAAAGGTAGCCAGCAAATAAAGTAAATAAAACAATTGATTTACTTCCCAGAGCAAAAATGTGTATTTATTTTGTCTTAACGTCTGTTAGTCTGTAATTTGGGTCATCCTGTTTTAATGATTGAAATCCTTCTCTATTATATAATCTTAACGGAGCCCTATTTCAAAAGAGATATGACTGTTTCGTTACATTTTGGAGTATACTTAGTTCATGTAAATTTTAACACCAATGAACTAGCAGTATAAGTGGACATTTGTGAAAAAAAAGATGACCTGTAATTTGATGGTTGTCGCATTACGACAGAATATGTTCAAAATCAAAACCTACAAGATGAAAAAAGGAAAGAGCAATGCTGTTTGGGTTAAAATAAACATTATTTCAAATTGCCTACACATACCATCTTTTCTACATCTGTTCAGCATTTTTTCTTATTTTTTGATAAACAAAAATAAATAAATTTAAAAAGAATTTTACCATATAAGAATATATAAGAAAAAAGTGCATTCTGGTTTTGAAAAAGACAATAATGTAATGCCCAAGCATTACTAATTTTTCTTACCTTTGTATTTGTCTTTGGGTTGGATCAATTTGTATCTGCTATTTGTATCTTTTTGTATCTGATTTGCAGCGTCTCTGACAAATCACATAAATTTTGACAGTTGACTGACTTATCTGCCAGCAAACTAGCCAAATTAATGCATTACGCCAGGAATATTCTCTTCACCTCCGTGTCACATTTCAAATTGCAATCGGTCTCGATGTAAACGTAATCCATTTGTGTAATGTCTGTATTTAGATATTCAGTGTGGTTTAGATGTCATTTCCAGCTTGATTCACTTTTATATGTTATAATATGTTTTAATTAAGGTTTATGCCGAGTAAATCCGTTTGATTATTGGTAAACATTGTATTTTTAAAAGTTTTAATCTGCAAACTCCCTTTACACGAGGGCGACCATTTTGTTTACATCTTTGGGTTACCCTGTGTACTGTAATGTACCTTACTATATTGATAAATAATAGAATTGAAACACCATTAAATTATTGTCATCACTTGTTTAGCTAGTAATATCATATATATGATATAAGTAAAAAGTTTATTTTGCAATTTATATGACTAATACATATCTGTAAACTTATATTTTCCGAAAATGCTTCAATTAAGGTGAAAGCGAAAGTAGGATATTTTTCGAAAATTCTCACAATTGGGTTTAAATTCGTATTTTTGATGTAACTTCCTTATAATTTAATCAATTTTAAAACTCTAGGTACCAAAATAATCGTCTGAAAATTCTCTACATCTCACTTGCTTAATGTTTGGACTTATATCCAATGAGTTTTAAGATATTAGCCGTAAAATTTTAACAACACGGCAGAATCGCTGAAATTCTACATGTTTAAATTCTTATTTTTGATGTAACTTCCTTATACTTTGTTCAATTTCAAAACTTAAGGTACCAAAATAATCGTCCGAAAATTTTCTACATTTCACACGCTTTATGTTTAAGATATTATCAATACTTTTTGAGATAGAAGCTCTTAAACCTCCTGAAAAATGAAAAAAAAAACACCTAAGCTATATGCACGAATTTCGTTTTTTCCCCATTTCTTCATGAATCTTAGGTCAATCATTAAACTGTAAGCATCAAAAGAACGGCCAAATATTGCTTTACAAATAATATCCATCATCATATTTTCAAAAATCAAAGATTTTAGAGATTAAACTGTTAAACACACTGGGGGTTACCAAATTTTCATTTTTCCGCCATAACTCAACCGATTAAACCCCGATCATCAAAAACTAAATATCATCTGAAAGTCTTTCTTAGCACTATAAATTATATGCATAGTGTCTCGATAGAATATTTACCGTTTTTGAGATATTTAAGGCCGAAGAAAAACCCGATAATTGATATATGACCTTGACCATTGGGATTTTCCGGAAACGGAAGTGACGTGGCTCCATAGAATCTAATACTGCATCTTCACACAAAATTTCAAGCAAATCATACAAAAAATAAAGCCTACAGGGCTTAAAAACCGTTAAGTTTTAATACGAAAGTTTTCATAGCATAATGACGTCATGTGACGTCATATGACTTTCATCTTTTTAGAATGTAAAGAAAACCTAGAGACTAATATTTAGGCCAAATATCAGCTTTTTAGCTCATCTGAAAGCGATTTTATACGCATTTGAAATTTGACGTCAATGGTTCGAATACTGGAATCGCTATAGAACCATGGACTTTTCGAATTTTGAAAAACGGACACCGAAAGGCACAATTAGAGCCTAACATACATATTCTGTGAAATTTTGATGAAAATCGGCCCGAAATATTGGCTGTAGACCGCGTACAAACTTTTCCACCTGACGTCAAATCTGACGTTATATGACGTCATATGAATATAAAATTCATTGCATTCGAAAGCACATGGTTTGAAATATTTGCCATAAAATTTTCATTGTTCTTGGCCATTGGCAAACACATCGAAATTAACACAAATACAAGAGGAAGAAAAAAGAATAAGAAGAATAAGAATAACTAGATTTCATTCGTTGATACAAATTTGATAGGACTTTCTACTACATTTGTTGAACACTTAAAAGCTAAAAAAGTAAAAAGATATGAATTCCAGCCTTTAACTTGCTTTTATATGGCCATAATTTAAAATAAACTTTGAAAAATATAACCGTTTAACTTGGAGGATATGGCAACAGTAACTGAAAATCATTTTTTTATATCGATTTATTTAACTTGGATTAATTTTTATAATCTATGTTACAAATCAAATTTATTTAAATGCTTACAATTCGAATTTCATCCTGAAATAATTGCCGAAGACCGCATAAAAGCTTGTGTAGACAGCGTCAAGTTTGATGTCATGTGACGTCATAGGCATAAGAAAATCATTGAAATGAAATATTAAGTATTTTGAATATATCAAGTAATTTTTTCATGCTCCTTACAACTTTGCAACATATAGAAATTAACGCGTAGATATATTAACATTCTTTTTGACCTTATGACGTCAAATGACGTTAATCCTTACAGAATATGAATAAGTCTCAAAGACTAATATTCAGTCCAAATATCAACTTTCTAAATCATCTGGAAGCGATTTTATATGTATTTGAAATTTGACGTCAATGGTTCGAAACTTGGATTCGCCATAGAACCATTGCTTTTTCGAATTTGTAAAAAGGGACCCGGGATACACATATAGAGCGTTACATATACATTCTGTGAAATTTTGATGAAAATCGGTCCAAAAATAATGGCTGTACACCGCGTAAAACCTTTTTGTCCTGACGTCAAATCTTACGTGATATAACGTCACATTAATACGAATTACACTGCATTCTAAAGCACACGGATTGATGTATATACCATTAGATTTCCATGGTCCTGGGAAGTAAACAACATATTTAAATTAACGCGTATTATATCAGAAATTATTTTTGACCTTATGACGTCATATGACGTCATGTGACGTTCATCTTCATAGAATGTAAAGCACTCTTGGAGACTTATATACTATCCAAATATAATATTATATTTCTAACTCATCTGGAAACGATTTTATACGTATTTGAAATTTGACGTCAATGGGTTTGAATTTTGGATCCGCCATAAAACCTTTGCATTTTCGAATTGGAAAACGGACACCGGAATGTAGACTTTAACATACACATTCTGTGAAATATTAATGAAAATCGACCCAGAAATAATGGCTGTAGACCGCGTATAAGCATTTTTAGACGACGTCAAGTTTGGACGTCAAAACACGTCATAGTCAAATGAAAATTATTGAAATGGAAACATTCTATTTGAAGCATATGCTATTAAATTTTCAAGGTGCTCGGACGTAAACAACACATAAAAATTAGAAATTACCTTTCACCTCATGACGTCATATGACGGTCATATGACGTTCATCTTCAGAGAATATAAAGTAACCCTCGAGATTTATATTCTGTCCAAATATCATCTTTCTAGCTCATTTGTAAGCGATTTTATACGCATTTTAAATTTGACGTCAATGGGTTTGAATCTTGGATTCGCCATAGAACTATTGCATTCTCGAATTTTGAAAAGCGGACACCGGATGCACAACTAGAGCTAACATACACATTCTGTGAAATTTTGATGAAAATCGGTCAAGAAATAATGGCTGTAGACCGCGTAAAAACTTTTTCACCTGACGTCAAATCTGACGTTATATGACGTCGTATGAATATGAAATTAATTGCATCCGAAAGCTCATGATTTGAAATATATGCCATAAAATTTTTATTGTTCTGAGTCAATGGCAACACCTCGAAATTAACACAATATAAGAGGAAGAAAAAAAGAATAATAAGAAGAATAACTAGATTTCATTCGTTGATACGAATGATAGGACTTTCTGCTACATTTGACAAAACACTAAAAACGAAATAAATATAAGGATTTCAAATTCCTTCCGTTTAATTGTTTTTTGTAGGGCTATAACTTCCATAAACTTTGAAAATAAACTGATTAACTTGGAGATATCTCAAAAGTAAATGTAAAACATTTTTTTTATTAATTTCATTTAACTTGGCCTATTTCTATAAACTATGTAACGAAACAAATTTATTGAAAATGCTTACAATTCGATTGTCACATAATTCGATCTAGCTTTAGATATTTTCAAGATTATAAGCAATGATTGAACTTAACATTTTCCGAAAATGGAAGTGACATAGTTCCATAGGATCAAATGCCTCACCTTCAGTAAGATTCATGCAAATTAAACAAAAATATAAGGCATACAGGTCTTAAAAACCGTTAAATTAAAAAAAAATGGCCTTATAAGGTCACATGACGTCATATGACGTTCATCTTCTCAGAATGTAAAGAAGACTTGAAGACTTATACTGAAATTGAAGTTAAAAAAATAAAAGTCTGCCCATTATCTTGCACATGTAGTTTACATACAAAATTTATACTATGTCATATGACATGAAGAAAAATGAAACAGTGTTCAAATGTAAGTTTCTAACTTCATCACACATAGAATTTCATCACTCCAGCTCAGTTGTAACCTTGTTTAATTTAGCCTCAGTAGGAAGAAAAAATTGAATATTTGTATAGTGCTATATCCTTTCGACACCTGTAAGTAGTTAAACGTATTTAGCGATTTTGGCGTGTTTGGGTTTCCCGTAGTTTTGCCATAAATTCCTGGAATTTCGAACTATGGTGATATTTTGAAAGGTAAAAATCCCAGCCTACAAACTGATGCAATATGAATATCGTTAGCATAACAATGCAGTTTTTTAGATGGTCTAAAATGTGGGCTGTTGTGAAATTTTCAAGGCTTGCAAACTGCTCGCTAGCTAATATGTTGCAAATAGGGATTTTTGTCTTGTGCCGTTGTACATTATTAACTTCAATGCTTATTTTGGAAACAGTCAACATTCGACAAAAAAAAAAAAAAAAAAAAAAAAAATCAAGATATAGCCCATCAATTCCCAATTTGATATATATATATATTTTTTTTAAGGTCGTTGCGCAAGTATTTAAGCTTGGTGACCCCTGCGCGTGACCTTTTCCATATTTGTATGATGCTTGATTATGAAATATCTTATTTTCATGTAACTTTCTTATATGAAGTCCAATTTCAATAAAATTTGGTACCCTTTAGAAAGCTCTTAAAACATGCTACATTTTATACGCATAATGTATAAACTTATCTTCAGTCGTTTCTGAGGATATTGACTGTTAAACTCAAGAAAACAGCATATTATCAGCAAAATTAGTTTTTTTCATTTAGTTTTTTTGCTTATAACTTTGTATTGCGTAAACCAATTTTAATAAACTAATATCTTTGGAAACGTCAATTATTCAGTTATAATTCTTATTCATACATATATTTACAAAAATCGATATTTATTGAGATATGGCTACATATATGCAGTAGGGGGGAAATCAAAATTTCCTCACGTGCCTAATACCCATAAAAATTTCATCGTCCTAGGACTATTGCAACATATTAAAATAAGCGTTTAGTTAGGAAGAAGAAAGAATAATAATAATAAACAAATGACGTCACAATGACGACATATGACTTTTATTTTCACATAATTGTTAAGACACCCAGAGACCTACTAACTGACAAAATTTCAACTTTCTATCTCAAATAGGACAGTTTTTATAAAGCATTTTAAATATTGACGTCATTGGTTCGAATCTTGGATCCGCCATATATGCTTGGACTTTTCGAATTTTGAAAAACGGACACCGGATACACAATAAGAACGTAATATACACATTTTTTTTTTTTTTTTTTGTTGGAGGCCCCATCAGGGAAAACCCCATTTATTATCCCCCGTAATAGTTCAATAGGGGTCGGAGAGCCCTCCCCAATTTTCCTTACAATAATGAAGAAGAAACAAGAATAGAATACTAAAGTAACGTACTATAGGGACATTATTAATTACATTTAGAATATGCATGGTATTAAATAATCCTATTTAACTATTCCTTAAGATAACAATACATAGAAGTACATTCATTAATATTAATATTTGGGCTGTAGAAACAATTGGAAAGGATTTCTTACAAAATAATTTACTATGGGTAAGAGAGTCTTGATATATCCAGTTAAACTCTGCAATATTACATACACATGATGTATAGTATTTATATAATCTGAATTTCCTATCCTTAAAATATAAGAATGATATTCAAGACTTTAATGGTATTCAATTTTGTCATTTTCTTTTTACTTTAAATATCGTTGGAGATTGAATATATCATTTAAAAGTAGAATTTATTCTCATTATAGTAAAATTGTAACAAAAGGGAGCCTTTTTTATGTGTTGAGTAATAATATATAACGTAAATGCATTATGCTTAATAGAGAGAGAGAGAGAGAGAGAATGTTAAATCTAAAAATCACATTCATTAATATATTTTTTTAAGTTTAGGGGGAGAAACAAAATAGAATAATAATAATTTGGGCAAGTTGCAAGTGTTTTTGGTGATGATGGTTATATTTATCCCATTTAAAAAACTTTTTATGAATAATTTGTAATGTTGGAGAAAGGAGTCCATTTTTTTAAAACTCTATTATATTATCATTCATTAATGCAATGAATTGTTCAGTTTTGTAAAATTTAAACACACGTTTTTGGAAGCTATTATGTTGGGACATTGGCAATGTTCTTTAACCTTAAAAATGTACAATTTAGCTAGAATATATGCTATTCAAGACTGTAGGAAAACATTTTATTACAAAATATTATGTTCTTTACATTTAATGAAAAATCAACTCTAGGACAGCTATTTCTTATAGTATTTCTAATCATTCCAGAATTGTCTGACTCTTATGCAATCATAAAGAGGTTGTATAATTGTTTCATCTTCTGTATGACAGAAAGAGCAGTGACTATTATCTTTTATAATTTCCCATATTCTTAAGTAAAACAATAAGTTCCAATTATCCTATGTTAATTTTTGTTTGAAACCATGTAGAGTTGAGTCTTTGTTGCAAATGAATGTAACTTAAAATATTTTTTCATCCTTTATATTTAAATTTAGACTTAACCCCCATCTGACCACTTTTTTAACTGAAGTAGGATTGCCTTATGATCTTTTTATCATAAATTTTTCTGCATCCTTTTGCATTCCTAAAAATGATATTAAGGGAGAGGAATTTTTGGGGTTTCTCCCAATTTTTTAATCTAAACAACACAATTTACTTTTTTCATGAAACATTTTACTGCTGAAATCAAACAAGCATTTTCTAAAAAGTTAGAGAAAGCCCCAAATTTTTGGGTTTTTAAATTCTTCAAATTTTAAGAACTGCCTTATCATTCAGGATATCATTTACTAGTATAACTTTTTCTAAATATTTCTTTTTCTTTATAAGTTACCTCCGACCTTTATATTATTATTATACCATAAATAAACTCTCTTGAAATCTAAAGATCCAATGGGAATTAATGAAATACAAAAAATGAAATAGGACATAAAAAACATCTTTCCAAAATGGATTAAAATATCTCCAATATTTTAAAAATTATTGTGGCCCCCAGTTTTAAAAGGTATGATGTTGTATGATATGCTGAAATTGGAAAATTCCATATATTTCCTGTTTTCTATGAACTTTCTCCTATCCAGGTATTTTTCAAAGCACAGATAAAAAAATCTAATATTAACCATTCTTAGACCCCCCATCTTTGGGTGGCAATAATACAACTTTCTTTTGTTTTTATCTGGTTTTCCCACCCCATAAAAAGTTAAAGAAAATAATTCTTTTTGTTTAATTATTTTTTTCCCCGGGGTTGGGTATTGACAAATTAGGTGTTTAAAGTTTAGGAATTTTTAATGTTTAAAGGACCGTTAAATTTTTCCTATCGGTGTAAGTAATCGTTTGACTATAGAGGGTAATAATGTTTCAATTTGATTTATCTTTTTCCGTGTATTACTGTTAATCATAGTGGTTTTTAAAGGTTTTTAGAAAATTTTTTTCCCAAGTAAAGTAAATTCAAATTTAACCCCAAATTAAGTCTAAATAAGAAAAAAAGTTAAAATTACTGTTTTTATTACTGCCTATCCAAATAACTTTTGTTTTTTCCATATTAACATTAAGGCCGGAGATTTTGCATAGAATGGGTTTAAATTTCAATGGCATGTTTAAGTGATTTTTCATCCCATCTAAAATCAATGAAGTGTCATCAGCAAACTGAGATATTTTAAAACTCTGTATTATTTATTGTTATTCCCTTTTTATGTTTTTGTTATTTTTGAATGAAATAGCCAGCACCTCGCACTAATATAAATATATACGGAGATGATCCCCCCGAACGCAGCCACGACCTGGATAAAACCAATCAGATTTAAAAGCCCTTAAAAAAGACAACAAGACTCAATATTTTTATAAAAAGTTTTAAAACCATTGTTTTTAAAAAAAGGGCCAAAATTTTAAAATAATTTAAAATTTATCAAAGAAAAACCAAGAACAAGTCAAAGGCTTTTTCAAAATCTATTAAAGGAGAAGCCCCGGAATTTTTTAAAAATTTCTGTGTAAAATATCAAGTCATAAATTATTCCTAGTGTTTTTCCTATAAATCTATTAAATAATAAATCCAGTTTGGGGCCTTTCAATAATGTTAGAAAAGAGTAAATTTTTTTAAACTGTTTGCCATACTTGCTGGGGGCTATTTTATATGAAACTTCAGTAAAGAAATAGGTCCCATTTTTCAAATAACATTTACTTTTCACCCTTTTTGGTATGCAAGTTATTACCCCCTGTTTTTGTGTCAAAAGATAATTCCCCCTAGGATAAACCCGAGTTTAAGGACACAACAAGAAAGGTTCCCAAAATCTGTCCAGAAAACTTTAAAAAACTCCCAGTAAAACCCGATATACCTGGACTTTTATTATTTTTCATTTTTTTAAAGCTTCCAAGCATTCCTTTTCTCTGAAAAGTAAACCTTCAAAAGATTGTTTTTCCTATCATTTAATTTTTTAACATTATGCTTACCGAGAATTGAATTTAAATTTACATCTAGGGGATCTTTTTTATTGTAAAGAGATTTATAAAATTCTTTTACTCTTGTAATATGTCACTTTGTTCCGTTATTTGAATATTTTTATTTGTTATTAATTTTGTCATTGATTTGGAAATAAAATTGTTATTCTCAAGACTACAGAAGAATTTACTATTCTTCTCACCCTGATCGATCCTTTTGCTCTAGATCTGATTTTATTTCTTCCATTTTCTTATCCCTTAATCCCTGAGTTCTTTTCTTTTTTCCTCTAATAAGGTATGTTTAGTGTATATTTCTTTTTCAAAGCAAATTAATTTGATCTAGTAGTAATTTTTCCTTTATATCATCTCTTTTCTTTACTCGAGAGCTATAAGCAATAGTACTACCCCTTATTTCACACAGAAGTGTTTCAAAATATTCTGTGAAAATTTGACGAAAATCGGCCCATTAATAATGGCTCTGGGACCGTGTACAAACTTTTGTAGTCAATTTTTTAAATGTGACGTCATATGACGTCATAGGCTTCTGAAAATCATTGAAATCAAAATTTCAGCGTCTGATTTATTTGTCATTAAATTTTCATTGTCCTTCGATAATTTCAAAATTAGAAATACTCTTGTTAATATTAGAAATACATCTTCATTTATAGACGTCACGTGACGTCATATGACATTTTTTTCTCACAAAATGTTTAAAAACTTCCAGAGACCTATATACTGACCAAATATCACTTTTCTATCTTAAAAAGGACCGATTTTATAAGCATTTAAAAATTTACCACCTTGGTTCGAATCTTGAATTCGCTATAAAACCATGGACTTTTCGAATTTTGAAAAACGGACACCGAGATGCACAACTAGAACTTAATATACACATTCTCTGAAAATTTGATGAAAATCGGCCCATTAATAATGGCTCTGGACCGTGTACAAACTTTCGTAGTCAATTTCAAATGTGACGTCATATGACGTCATAGGCTTCTGAAAATCATTGAAATCGAAATTTCAGCATCTGAAGCATGCGGGGTTAAATTTTCATTGCCCTTCAAAAATTTCAACATATAGAAATAATCTTGTTAGTATTAGAAATTCATTATCATATAATGACGTCACGTGACGTCATATGACATTTATTTTCACAAAATGTTTAAAACTCCCAGAGACCTATATACTGACCCAATATCATCTTTCTATCTCAAATAGGACCGATTTTATAAGAATTTGAAAATTTACGACCTTGGTTCGAATCTTGGAATCGCTATAGAACCTTGGACTTTTCGAATTTTGAAAAACGGACACCGGGATGCACAACTAGAACTTAATATACACATTCTGTGAAAATTTGATGTAAATCGGTTCATAAACAATGGCTCTGGACCGCGTACAAACGTTTGTTGCATATTTCAAGTGTGACGTCATATGACGTCATAGGCATATGAAAATCATAGAAATCAAATTTTCAGCGATTGAAGCATGTGTCATTAAATTTTCATTGCCCTTCGACAATTTCAACATATAGAAATACTCTTGTTAATATTGTAATACATTATCATATAATGACGTCACCTGACGTCATATGACATTTATTTTCACAAAATGTTTAAAACTTCTAGAGACCTATATACTGACTAAATATCAACTTTCTATCTTAAATAGGACATATTTTATAAGCATTTAAAAAAATTTACGACCTTGGTTCGAATCTTGGATTCGCTATAGAACCATGGACTTTTCGAATTTTGAAAAACAGACACCGGTATGCACAACTAGAACTTAACATACACAATCTGTGAAAATTTGATGAAAATCGGTTCACAAACAATGGCTGTAGACCGCGTACAAACTTTTGTAGCATATTTCAAATGTGACGTCATATGACGTCATAGGCATATGAAAATCATAGAAATCAAAATTTCATCGCATCAAGTATATCCCATTAAAATTTCATGGCCCTGGGACCATTGCAACATGCTTAAATTTACGCTCAGTTTGGAAGAAAAAAAGAATAAGAAGAATAAAAAAACATAACAAACCCAATAGGACTTTCTGCTTTAAGCAGAAAGTCCTAATATAAAACATAACAAACCCAATAGGACTTTCTGCCGAAAGGGCAGAAAGTCCTAATAAGAAGAAGAATAATAAAAAAACAGTACAAACCCAATATGACTTTCTGCCTGTAGGCAGAAAGTCCTAATAATAATAAAAAACATAACAAACCAAAGGCTTTCTGCTTTAGGCAGAAAGCCCTAATAAACAGTAGAAACCCAATAGGACTTTCTGCTATAGCAGAAAGTCCTAATAATAAAAAACAGTACAAACCCAATAGGACTTTCTGCCCTTTCGGCAGAAAGCCCTAATAAAAACATTATAAAAACAATAGGTCTTTCTGCTAGAGGCAGAAAGCCCTAATAAACAGTACAAACCCATATCGACAGTAACATGCACTCGTAGTTAAACATCTTGGGATGTCAGACAATCTTGAAATGACATGCACCTGTAGAAGATATCAATCCATATGTTTAAAAACGATGGAGATCAGTACAGAAGTATCAGCTGTAGAGCATTTACTTGTTGACAATGTCAGTTGAATGTCTGGTAACGTCAGACGAAAAATATCACTGCATTGCAAAAGTCGTTGTTTTAATTTTTCTCCCATTAATATTTCATGACCGTAGTTACTTTGCATCACATAAAAATTAATGCATAAAAGAGTGGAGGGAAATCGTGTCCTCCAAGGTTCAATGCCAGGCCTTCCTCTTTTTGCATGCAGAAATCATTATTTTCAATTTAACTTTCTTATATAAAGTCTAATTTTAAAATGCTAGGTACCCTTCAAAAGGTCTTCAAATTATCTACATTTCATACGCTTTATGTATAAACTTATTGTTAACAGTTATCGAGATAAAAACGGCTAATCCTTGAGAAAACACCAAATATCGAGTCAAAATTATGTCATGTCATATGGTTTTTGCACTATAACTTTGTCATTACTGAACTGATTTTCAAATGCTGCATACCTATTGAAAGGTACAAATGTGCTCTAAAACACTTGTTCATATTGTTATTTTAAAAAAATCAATATCAACATGGCAAAGACGTTAAAAATAACTGCAGAAAAGCAAGACAAAATGGTTGTTGCGATCTATTATTTTTCTAATAACTTTCTTCAGTGAAGTCTAATTTTATAATGCTGGGTACCATTTGAAAGGACTTCAATTCTCTACATATCGTACGCTTTATATATGAACTTATGTTTAACTGTTTTCGAGATATAAGCTGTTAAACCTCGAGAAAACTGCAAATTTGCAATAGAAAAAATAGTCATTTCTGATTCGATCTTAAAATGCTGCACATCAGCAGAAAGATAAGAATGTGCTCTAAAATATTTGCTCATATTATTATCAACAAAAATCAATACCTTACGCGATATCAGTTGTGAAATGCTGTTGGGGTCACTACATATTTAGTTTTCCTGCCATAACTAAACCGTTTCAAGCCTGATCTTCAAAAACCGGATGTCATCTGAAAGGTCTTTTAGAAAGCACTATATATATAATACCCATAGTCTCTTGATAGAATATATATTTCGTTTTTGAGATATGAAGCTACAAAGAAAAGAAGATGGCCCTAAATCGCTCACCTGAGAAACATTGTTCTCAATGGCCTACTTTTTGACCCCAAATGAGCTTTCATGCTAATAAACATTCTGACCAAGTTTGGTGATGATTGGATCATAAATATGGCTTCTAGAGTGTAAACAAGATTTTACATCAATTTGACCTCGTAACTTTTTGACCCAACGTGACCCAGTTTCGAACTTGTTCAAGCTTTCATGCAGATAAACATTTTGATAAGGTTTGGTGAAGATTGGATCAAAAATATGGCCTGTAGAGTGTTAACAAGCAAACTGAATAGTGCTAATAAAATTTTTATGATTTGACCTAGTAACCTAGTTTGTTACCCCACATGACCCAATTTCGAACTTGTCCAAGCTCTCATGCAGATTAACATTCTGGCCAAGTCTGGTAAAAATTGGATTAAAAATATGGCCTCTAGAGTGAAACAGGTGACATTTTTGAACCCACATGGCCTAGTTTCGAACTTGCCATTAAACATTCTGACCAAGTTTGGTGAAGAATGGGTAAAAACTGTGGCCTCTAGAATGTTAACTGTTGACGACGAACGAAGCGGCATCACAATAACTTCGTGCTCAGGTGAGCTAAAAACAATATTTGACATATGACCTTGACCTTTCATATTTTCCGGAAACGGAAGTTACCATTCACAATGGAACACGTATCTGCACATGTTGTGAAAAAAATATGCAAATCGGTCTAAAAACCACTATTTTTAAATTAAATGTTTGGTAATTATGACGTCATATGACGTCGAATTTTTCAGCATGTAAAGTAAACCTCAGGATACAGATGCTATCCAAATTTCAGCTTTCTAGCACATCTAGAAGCGAAGTTATGATTAAATGAATTTTGACGTTTTTGGTTCGAATCTTGGTTCAGCCATAGTTTCCTGGTCTTTTCATATTTTCAAATATGGAAGAAGTATGCACATCTAGGACCTAATGTACACATTCTGTAAAAAAAAAAATCATGAAGATCCGTCAAAAAATGTAGGCTGTAGACCGCGAAAAAACTTTTGTTGCAGTTTTCAGTAATGACGTCATTTGACGTCACTGAAAATTAAAACACTGCAGCTCGAAAGTGATTCTATTTTGTTGATCATTGTAAAAAAATTGAACGTTCTATCCCTACAAAAGTTTGTACGCGGTCTACAGCCATTGTTTGTGAACCGATTTTCATCAAATTTTCACAGATTGTGTATATTAAGTTCTAGTTGTGCATCTCCGTGTCCGTTTTTCAAAATTCGAAAAGTCCATGGTTCTATAGCGAATCCAAGATTCGAACCAAAGTCGTAAATTTTTTAAATGCTTATAAAATCTGTCCTTTTTAAGATAGAAAAGTGATATTTAGTCAGCATATAGGTCTCTAGAAGTTTTAAACATTTTGTGAAAATAAATGTCATATGACGCCAAGTGACGTCATTATATTATACTGTATTTCTAATACTAACAAGAATATTTCTATATGTTGAAATTGTCGAAGGTCAATGAATATTTAATGACACATGCTTCAAACGCTGAAATTTTGATTTCTATGATTTTCATATCCAATATTCGAACTATTGACGTCAAATTTTAATACGTATAAAATCGTTTCCAGATGAGTTTGAAATCTAATATTTGGAAAGTAAATAAGTCTCCAAAAGTGCTTTACATTCTATGAAGATGAACGTCATTTGACGTCATATGACGTCATAAGGTCAAAAATTATTTCTGATATATACGCGTAAATTTAATATGTTGTTAACTTCCCAGGACCATGAAATCTTATGGTATATACTTTAGAAATGCTGTTTCAGACAATATAATTTCTATTTCAATACATTTGATAGGCATATGACGTCATATGACGTCACACTTGACATATTCTACAAAAGTTTGAACGCGGTCTACAGCCATTACTTATAAACCGATTTTTATCTTTTTTTCACAGAATTTGTATATTAAGATCTAGTTGTGCATCCCGCTATCCGTTTTTCAAAATTCTAAAAGACCATGGTTCTATGGAGAATCCAAGATTCGATCCGAGTTCGTTAATTTTCAAATGCTTATAAAATCGGTCCCATATGAGATAGAAAGTTGATATTTGAACATTATGTAGGTTTATGGATGTCTGAACGATTTTCTGAAAATAAACGTCATGTGACGTCAGATGACGTCATTACATGAAAATTATTTCTAATATTTACAAGAAAATTTCTATATGTTAAAATGGTCCATTAAAATGTAAATTATATGACATTTTGCTTCAAACGTTGATATTTTTAATTCTACAATTTTCATATGCCTATGACGTCATATGACGTTACACTTGCCATATGCTATTAAAGTTTGTACGCGGTCTACAGCCATTGTTTATGAACCGATTTTCATAAAATTTCACAGAAAGTGTATATTAGGTTATAGTTGAGCATCCCGGTGTCCGTTCTTCCAAATTCAAAAATGCAAAGGTTTTATGGCGGATCCAATATTCAAACCATTGACGTCAAATTTTAAATACGTATAAAATCGTTTCCAGATGAGTTAGAAATCTAATATTTGGAAAGTAAATAAGTCTCCAAGAGTGCTTTATATTCTATGAAGATGAACGTCATTTGACGTCATATGACGTCATAAGGTCAAAAATTATTTCTGATATATATGCGTAAATTTAATATGCTGTTAACTTCCCAGGACCATGAAATCTTATGGTATATACTTTAGAAATGCTTTAGAATGCAATGTAATTCATATTAATTTGACGTTATATCACATCAGATTTGACGTCAGGACAAAAAAGTTTTACGCGGTGTACAGCCATTATTTTTGGACCAATTTTCAGCAAATTTCAAAGAATGTATATGTAACACTCTAGTTGTGTATCCCGGGTTCTGTTTTACAAATTTGAAAAGACGAAAAGGCAATGGTTCTATGGCGAATCCAAGTTTCGAAACATTGACGTCAAATTTCAAAAACATATAAAATCGCTTCGAGATGATTTAGAAAGTTGATATTTGGACTGAATATTAGTCTTTAAGACTTATTTATATTCTGTGAGGATTAACGTTATTTGACGTCATAAGGTCAAAAAGAATGTTAATATATCTACGCGTTAATTTCTATATGTTGCAAAGATGCAAGGAGCATGAAAAAATTACTTGATATATTTAAGATACTTAATATTTCATTTCATTGATTTTCTTATGCCTATGATGTCATGTGACATCAAACTTGACGATGTCTACACACTCTTGTACGCGGTCTACAGCCATTATTACAGGATGGAATTCGAATTGTAAGCGTTTTAAATAAATTTGATTTGTAACATAGATTATAAAAATAGTCCAAGTTAAATAAATCGATATAAAAAATGATTTTCAGTTACTTTTGCCATTTCCTCCAAGTTAAATGGTTTATTTTTCAAAGTTCATTTAAGTTATGGCCATACAAAAGCAAGTTAAAGGCTGCAATTTCATATCCTCTTACTTTTTTTGCTTTTAAGTATTTGACAAATGTAGCAGAAAGTCCTATCATTCGTATCAACGAATGAAATCTAGTTATTCTTTTTTTCTTCCTCTTATATTTGTGTTAATTTCGAGGTGTTGCCATTGACTCAGAACAATGAAAATTTTATGGCATATATTTCAAACCATGAGCTTTCGGATGCAATGAATGTCATATTCATATGACGTCACATAACGTCAGATTCGACGTCAGGTGAAAAAGTTTGTATGCGGTCTACAGCCATTGTTTGTGAACTGATTTTCATCAAATTTTCACAGATTGTGTATATTAAGTTCTAGTTGTGCATCCCTTGTGTCCGTTTTTCAAAATTCGAAAAGTCCATGGATCTATAGCGATTCCAAGATTCGAACCAAGGTCGTAAATTTTTTAAATGCTTATAAAATCTGTCCTATTTAAGATAGAAAGTTGAGATTTGGTCAGTATATAGGTCTCTAGAAGTTTTAAACATTTTGTGAAAAAAAAGTCATATGACGTCACGTGACGTCATTATATGATAATGTATTTCTTATATTAACGAGAGTATTTCTATATGATGAAATTGTCGAAGGGCAATGAAAATTTAATGACACATGCTTCAATCGCGGAAAGTTTGATTTCTATGATTTTCATATGCCTATGACGTCATATGACGTCACACTTGAAATATGCAACAAAAGTTTGTACGCGGTCCAGAGCCATTGTTTATGAACCGATTTTCATCAAATTTTCACAGAATGTGTATATTACGTTCTTTTGTGTATACCTGTGTCCCTTTTTCAAAATTCGAAAAGTCCAAGCATATATGGCGGATCCAAGATTCGAACCAATGACGTCAATATTTAAATACTTATAAAAACTGTCCTATTTGAGATAGAAAGTTGAAATTTTGTCAGTTAGTAGGTCTCTGGGTGTCTTAACAATTATGTGAAAATAAACGTCATATGACGTCACGTGACGTCATTTGTTTATTATTATTATAATTCGTTTCTTCTTCCTAACTAAACGCTTATTTTAATATGTTGCAATATTCCTAGGACGATGAAATTTTTATGGGTTATTAGGCACGTGAGGAAATTTTGATTTCACCCCTACTGCATATATGTAGCCATATCTCAATAAATATCGATTTTTGTAAATATATGTATGAATAAGAATTATAGCTGAATAATTGACGTTTCCAAAGATATTTAGTTTATTAAATTGGTTTACGCAATACAAAGTTATAAGCAAAAAAACTAAATGAAATGAAGCTAATTTTGTTGATAATATGCTGTTTTCTTGAGGTTTAACAGTCAATATCTCAGAAACGACTGAAGATAAGTTTATACATTATGCGTATAAAATGTAGCATGTTTTAAGAGTTTTCTAACGGTACCAAGTTTATTGAAATTGGACAACATATAAGAAAGTTACATGGAAAATAAGATATTTCATAATCATGCATCATGAAAATATGGAAAAGGTCACGCGCAGGGGTCACCAAGCTTAAATACTTGCGCAACGACTTAGAAAAAAAAAAATATATATATATATATCAAATTGCAATTGATGGGCTATATCTTGATTTTGTATTTTGTTTTTTGTCGAATGTTGACTGTTTCCAAAATAAGCATTGAAGTTAATACATGTACAACGGCACAAGACAAAAATCCGTATTTGCAACACTATGTAGCTAGCGAGCAGTTTGCAAGCCTTGAAAAATTCACACGCAGCCCACATTTTAGACCATCTAAAAACTGCATTGTTATGCTAACGATATTCATATTGCATCAGTTTGTAGGCTGGGATGTACCTTTCAAAATATCACATAGTTCGAAATTTCAGGAATTTATGGCAAAACTACGGAAGCCCAAACACGCCAAAATCGCTAAATACGTTTAACTACGTTACAGGTGTCGAAAGGATATAGCACTATACAAATATTCAATACTTCTTCCTACTGAGGCTAAAATTAAACAAGGTTACAACTGAGCTGGAGTGATGAAATTCTATGTGTGATGAAAGTTGGAAACTTACATTTGAACACTGTTTCATTTTTCTTTCATGTCATATGACATAGTATAAATTTTGTATGTAAACTACATGTGCAAGATATGGGCGGACTTTTATTAAAATTCACAGAATGTGTTCTATTTGTGCTATTTTATATAGAAATAGAGGAGATAGAAAGTTGTAATTTGGACAGATTATCTATTATGTCATCTTCTATATATACTATATAAAGCAGATGTTGCAGAAAGTCCTATCATTCGTTTAAACGAATGTTATGTAGTTATTATTATTATTCTTTTTTTCCAACCTTTTCATGTTGTTATTTCATTAAGTTGCTGAAGGTCTAGGACAAAGAAATTCTATCAACAGACACCTGAAGCAATGGCATTTTGGAATATATTATTTTTATCTTCACATGACGTCACATGACGTCAGAACTAAAAATAGCTACCAAAGTTTGTACGCGCTGTACAGCCGTCATTTATGGACGGATTGTCATGGAATTTTCACAGAAGTTATATATTAAGACCTCATTGTGCAGGATTATATAGGTTTGCCAAGATTCGAAAAAGCAAAGGTTCTATGGCGAATCCAAGATTCGAACCAAGGACGTCAAATTTTAAATACGTATAAAATCGTTTCTAGATGAGATAGAAAGTTGATATTTGGCGAGATTATATATCTCTGTGTTTCCTTTGCATTTTGTAAAGATGAACGTCATATGACGTCATATGACGTCATCAAGTTGTATAGAATTTCTGATTTCTTGATGTCAATTTTCCTCATGTTGCAAAGCTTCATAGACAATGCAAATTAAATTGTCCTTTGTACATAATCAGGAACATTTAGATTCAATGTTTAAAATTTTCATATGACGTCACATGACGTCAGAACTATAAATAACTACCAAAGTTTGTCCGCTCTGTACAGCCGTCATTTATTGATAGATTGGCATGGAATCTTCACAAATTATATATTAAGACCTCATTGTGCAGGATTCTATAGGTTTGCCTAGATTCGAAAGAACTAAGGTTCTTTGACGAATCCAAGATTCGAACCAATGACGTCAAATTTTAAATACGTATAAAATCGTTTCTAGATGAGATAGAAATTTGATATTTAGCAAGCTTATACGTCTCTGTGTTTCCTTTGCATTTTGTAAAGATGAACGTCATATGACGTCATCAAATTGTAAAGAATTTCCGATTCCTGAATGTCAATTTACTCATGTTGCAAAGGTTCATAGACAATGAAAATTTAATGTCCTATGTAGGTAATCATGAACATTAAGATTTAATGAGTAAAATTTTCATATGACGTCACATGACATCAAAACTTAAAAACGCTACCAAAGTTCATCCGCGCTGCACAGCCGTCATTTATACAGAAGTTATATATTACGACTTCATTGTGCAGGATTATATAGGTTTGCCAAAATTCGAAAAACACCAGGTTTGTCATGGTTTGCAGTGCAGAAAGCCCTATCTTTTGTTCAAAACAAAAGAAGTCTAGTTATTATTATTATTATTATTCTTTTTTTCTTCCTAACTAAACGCTTATTTTTATATGTTGCAATGGACCTAGGACGATGAAATTTTTATGGCTTATTAGCCACGTGAGGAAATTTTGATTTCAATGATTTTCAGCACCCTATAACGTCACATGACGTCACAGCTAAAAATAGTGAAAAATGGTGTTCGCGCTCTACAGCCGTCATTTATGGTCGGATTTTCTTCAAATTTTCACAGATGGTACATCTTGAAACTAAGGTGTGCATATTCTGTCAGCTAACCGAAATTCCGAAAGACCGAAGTTTCGTGGCTGAAATAAGATTCGAACATAGGACCGAAAATTTCATTTTAGGATTAAAGAGCTTCTGGATGAGATAAAAAGTTGAAACTTACACAGTTTACAGTTCTCTAGAATTTCTACACATATTTTGAGTCTTGACGTCTTATAACGTCATGTGACGTCATAAGCATACTTTTTAATTTTCATTTTAGAGCAATGATTTTGACATGATGCCAGTTGTTCAGAATCATGAAAATTTCAGAGTTATGACAGTAAAGTATGCGCTTTTTAACAAAAGCATCTTCAGGACCCTGTGGTATCATGTGACGTCACAGCTAAAAATAGTGTAAAAAGGTGTTAACGCTCTACAGCCGCCATTTATGGTCGGATTTTCTTCAAATTTTCACAGATGGTACATCTTGAAACTAAGGTGTGCATATCCTGTCAGCTAACCGAAATTCCGAAGTTCTGTGGCTTAAATCAGATTCGAACATAGGACCGAAAATTTCATTTTAGGATTAAAGAGCTTCAGAATGAGATAGAATTTTGAAACTTACACAGTTTGCAGTTCTGTAGAATTTCTACATATATTTTGGGTCGTGACGTCAAATGTCGTCATGTGACGTCATAAGCATACTCTTAATTTTCATTTTAGGAAATGATTTCTACATGATGCCAGTTGTTCAGAATAATGAAAATTTCAGAGTTATGAAAGTAAAGTATGCGCTTTTGAACAAAAGCATCTTCAGCACCCTATGATGTCATGTGACGCCAGAGCTATAAATAGTGAAAAAAATTGTTAACGCTCAAACAGCCGCCATTTATTGTCTGATTTTCTTCAAACTTTCACAGATGGTACATCTTGAAATTAAGGTGTGTATATCCTGCCAGCTAACCGAAATTCCGAAAAACCGAAGTTCTGTGGCTGAAGTAAGATTCGAACATAGGACCAACAAATTCATTTTAGGATTGAAGAGCTTCAGGATGAGATAGAAAGTTGAAACTTACACAGTTTGCAATTCTGCAGAATTTCTACAAATATTTTGAATCGTGACGTCATAGGACGTCATAAGCATACCACTTAATTTTAATTTGGGGCAATGATTTCGACATGATGCCAGTTGTTCAGAATAATGAAAATTTCAGAGTTATTGCAGTAAAGTATGCGCTTTTGAGCAACAGCATTTTCAGCACCCTATGACGTCACCTGACGTCAGAACTAAAAATAGTGAAAAATGGTGTTCGCGCTCTACAGCCGCCATTTATGATCAGATTTTCTTCAATTTTTACAGATGGTACATCTTGATACTAAGGTGTGAATATTTTGTCAGCTAACCTTAATTCCGAAAAACCGAAGTATTGTGGCTGAAGTAAGATTCGTACATAGGATCTTTAAACTAGAAAACAAGTTTGTAGTCATGTCCTGACATCATATGACATCATGTTAAGTCACAGATTAATACTTAGTTCTTATCATTTGCACTAATTTCGGAATATAATGTCAATTGTTCAGCATGAACATGAAATACTACCAGAGGTGAGTCATTACATGAAACTTCTATCACCTGCTTTTTGCATTAACACAGCTTGCAGAAAGTCCTATCATTCGTTTTCACGAATGACATCTAGTTATTAGGACTTTCTGCCTAAAGCAGAAAGTCCTATTGGGTTTGTACTGTTTATTATTATTAGGACTTTCTGCCTAAAGCAGAAAGTCCTATTGGGTTTGTACTGTTTATTATTATTAGGACTTTCTGCCTAAAGCAGAAAGTCCTATTGGGTTTGTACTGTTTATTAGGGCTTTCTGCCTAAAGCAGAAAGTCCTATTGGGTTTGTTATGTTTATTAGGGCTTTCTGCCTAAAGCAAAAGTCCTATTGGGTTTGTTTTTTTATTATTTTATTATTATTTTTAACAAAAACACTTTTAAGGGCCAACCCCTTTGGCGTCAAGTTGAACCGGGTTTTAACCCTTAAAAAATTTTGTGGGGAAAATTTAAATTTCAAGATTAACCCCCCCGGGCCCCATTTAAAAAGGGTCAAAATCTTTAAACTTTCAAATTTCCACTTATGGTTTTCTCTTGAAAAACCTAAAAAAAGGTTTTTTATATCCTGTTAAATTTTTCCAAAAATTTTTTAAAACCGAATCCTTGGGTTAAAAAATTTTGGTTCCGGAAAATTTTGGACCGATAAATTTCCCTTTTGGTTAAAAGCTTACAGGTTTTTGGTTTTTAAAAGTTGAAAACTTACCCAAAATTTGCCAAAACTCAAATTTCAAATATTTGGTTTTTGTGGTAAAAGGGTTTTGTCAGTTATATAACCCTTTTTTTTTCATTTTTGGAAAAAGAATTTTGACAAAGATTCCCCGTTGTTTCCCCCCTTTTCGAAAATTTTTCCCCAGTTTAAAAACAAGTAAAATAAACCCCTTTTTAACCAAAAGCCTTTAGCAAAAAATTTTTAAAATTACGTCCCATTGGGCGTCAGGAAATATAATTAAAAAAGGGGTTTTTTTCCCCTCCTACAAACCCCTTTTTTTAAAAAATTGGGCCTGGAAATTTTTTTCAAATTTTTAAATTACATCTTGGCAGTTTAGGTTTGCCAAATTCCGAACCAAAACGTAAATTTAAATTCCCAAAAACCGGGTTTTTTAATTTAAAAAAATTTTTTTAAAAAAGAGAAAATTTCTTTTTTTGGGTAAGAAGCTTTAAAGGATAATAGGAAAATTTAAATTTTTCCCGTTTTCAAAATTCTTGCAAGAATTTTTCCCAATATTTTTAAGTTAATTTATTAAATTTTAATGACGTCATTGACTTTAAAACTTAAAAAAACCAAAATTCTTTACATTTTATTAAAGGCGGAAAATTAAAGGAATTTTCACCAAAAAATAATAACTATTTTAGGTTTAGTTTTCCAAAATTCAAAAACACCCGTTTTTGGATTCAGTTTTCAGAAAAACCCCTTTTTTTTGGTTTTAAAAAAAAGAACCTAGTTTTTTATTTTTAAATTTTTTTCTTCTTCCTAACTAAACGCTTATTTTTTATATGTTGCAATAGTCCTTTGGGGGATGAAATTTTTATTTGGGTTTTTAGTCACTGAGGAAAAATTTTTATTTCCAAAGATTTTCACACCCTATGACCCTCCCCATGACGTCACAGCTAAAAATAGTGAAAAATGGGGTTCGCGCTCTAAAAGCCGTATTTAAAAATCGGATTTTTCTTCAAAATTTTTTCCCCGATGGGACATTTTTGAATCAAGGGTGTGCTATCCTGTCACTAACCCGAAAAATTTCCCAAAGACCGAAGTTCTGTGGCTGAAAAAAAGATTCAACATAAAAACCGAAAATTTTATTTTAGGGAAAAAGAGGGTTCCAAGGGGTTTGGGGAAAAAAAAATTAGGGGAAAATTAAAATTTTAAATTTGATTTTGAAATTTTAAAAATTTTGAGTCCCTGACGTCATATTTCTAATTTTACGTATAAGCATACTTTTAATTTTCCTTTTACAATTTATTTTTGACATGATGCCAGTGTTCAGAATAATTAAAATTTCAGATTATAAATTTAAATATCCCTTTTTAAAAAAAGCAACTTCCCGAACCCCTATACTTCCCCGACGTCAAAAACCAAAAAAAAGTGAAAAAAGGGGTTTTGCGCTCAAAGCCTCAATTTTTGGGCGGATTTTTTTCAAATTTTCACAGATGGTAACTTTGAAACAAAAGGGGTTTATATCCCTTTAGCTAACCGAAAACCAAAGACCGAAGTTTTGTGGCGAAATAAGATTTGAAAATAGGACCAAAAATTTCATTTTAGGGTAAAGAGCTTTAGGATAGATAGAAAATTTTAAACCTTTTCAAAGTTTTCATTCCCCCAGAATTTTTAAAAATTTTGAGTCCTATTTAATTTACTTTCCTGTAAAGTCCCTAAGCAAACTTTCCCAAAATTTTTATTTTTTGGGCAATGTTTCACTTTTTGCCATTTTTTCAGAAAAATTTAAAAATTTTAGAGTTAGGGAAAAAAAGTATGCTTTTGAAAAAAACATCTTCAACCCTAAAGACTCACCTGACTCACCCGCAAAAAATTGGGAAAATGGGGTTTGCGCTCTACCCTTCCCTTTTTGGTCCCGGGTTTTTTTTTCAAATTTTCCAAAGGTTAAAATCTTTAAACTAAGGTGTGGGATATCCTTTTAGCAAACCGAAATTTCCCAAAAAAACCCAATTCTGTGGCTGAAATAAGATTCGAAAATAGGAACCCCCCAAAAATTAATTTTTTGGTTTAAAATCTTAGGAAAGAGATGAAAGTTTTAACTTACAAAGTTTCAAATTCCCCAAATTTCTTTCATAATTTTTTTGTCGTAAAAGTTTAATGACGTCATTACTCATTCAAATTTTTTAAATTTTTATTTTTGGGGGAAAAGAATTTTTGGGCATTTTGGGAAATTTGTTTTAGAATAAAAAAAATTTCAAAATTAAGACAGTAAGTATTCCTTTGAAAAAAAAGCACTTTAGGGACCCTTTGAAAGCATTTAACGGGCAAGGGGTAAAAATTTGGAAAAAAGGGGTTTTTTCCGGGTTTTAAAATCCCCCTTTATGGGCAAAATTTTTTTCAAATTTTTACAAGGGACATCTTAAACTAAGGTTTTGGGAAAATCCTTCAGCTAACCGAAATTCCGAAAAACCGAAATTCTTTTGGGTTTTAAAAAGATTCGAACATAGGAAAAAAAAATTTCATTTTTAGGATTAAAAAACTTCAGGGTGAATAGAAAGTTGAAACTTAAAATTTTTTAGTTCTGCCCAAAATTTCCTTTCAAATTTTTATTTGTGACCCTTTAAAGGACGTCCCTGTAACGCAAAACATTTCTTTTTTAAATTTTTTTTTTAGGTTTTAAAAGATTTCGAAAAATGATGCCATTTTTTCAGAAAAATGAAAAAATTTTAGAGTTATGACAAAAAGAAACGCTTTTGAACATAAAAATTTTTTAGCCCCTATGACGTCCCTGTGACGTTTAGAGATAAATTCGGAAAAATGGTTTTCACCTCTAAACCCCGCCATTTTTTGGGGGATTTTCTTAAAATTTTTTACAGATGGTAAAAGTAAAACTAAGGTTTTAAAAATTTTGCAGCAAACCCTTTAAATTTTCCAAAAAAACCGAAGAAATTTTTGGCTGAAGTAAGATTCGAACATGGGCCCACAAATTTCTTTTTTAGGGCAAAAGAATTTCCCGGGATGAAAGAAAGTTGAAACTTACAAAAGTTTGCATTTGCAGAATTTTTTAAAATATTTTGAGTCGTGACGTCAAAAGACGTCATAAGCATACTACTACTATGCTACTTTTTTTTTTTTTTCTTCGAACAAACGCTATTTAAAATTTTAAAAAGTAAATTAAATCACCATGAAAAGAAACCCTCCCAGGGGTAAAAACATTCCTTAAAACTTCAATCTCCTGCTTTTTGCAAACACAGGTTACAAAAAAGCCCCTATCTTTCGTTTAGACGAATGACATCTATTTAAATTCTTTTTTTCTCCAACTAAACGCTTATTTTTTATGTTGAAAATACCCCCTAGGACGAAAAATTTTTTTTATGACTTTTTAAGTCACGTGAGGAAATTTTTGATTTCTATGATTTTCAAATCTCTAAAAACCATATAACTCACCCCGTGAAATAACTCAAAATTTTTAACGCGGTCCAGACCATTTTTTGAACCGTTTTTCATCAAATTTTCACAGAATGTGTATATTAAGTTCAAGTTGTGCACCCCGGGTGCCCCGTTTCTAAAAATTCAAAATTCCCAAAGGTTCTATAGCAAAACCCAAAGTTTCGAACCAAGGTCGTAAATTTTAAAAAGCTTATAAATCACCCTTTTTTTGAGATAGAAAGTTTATATTTGGTCAGAATGAAGTCTCTGGGAGTCGAAAAATATTTTAAAATTTCATCAAAATGACTCACGTGATTCCTTAATATGAAAATAAACAAAACTTTAAAACAAATTATTTCTAAAATGTTGAAATGGCGAAGAGAAATAAAATTTTTAATGACAAAAAGTTTCACACGATAAAAATTTCGATTTCAATTTTTTTTAAATAAGCAAATGAACGTCATATGACGCACTTTTTACATATTCTCCCAAAATTTTTTGTACCGGTCTAAAACCAAATTACATATAAACCGATTTCATAAAATTTTTCACAAATTTGGTATATTAAAATCTGTTGTGCATCCCCCTTTCCGTTTTTAAAAATTCTAAAAGCCCAAAGGTTCAAGGGAGAATCCAAGTTTCCCGGAACCGGGGCTTTTAATTTTTCAAATCTTATAAAATGGGTCCCATAAGAAAAATATTGAAAATTTGAACATTGTGTGGGTTTAAATAGTGACTGAACAAATTTGTAAAAAATAAAATAAATTGACGTCAGTTTGACGTCAATACATGAAAATCTATTTTCTAATTTTTTACAAAAAAATTTTTCTATATGTTAAAATGGTCCTTTGGAATGGAAATTAAAAGACATTTTGTTTCAAATGTTGATTTTTTTAAATTCTACATTTTAAAATTTTCCATGACGCCCTTAGACTACACTTGCCAGATGCAGAAAAAGTTTGTACCCCGGTCTACAGCCATTGTTTATAAAACCCAAATTTTTCAAAAAAAAAATTTCACAGAAATTTTTAAAAATTAATTTGACACCCCGGGTTGCCCCCGTTTTTCCCAAAATTAAAAAATTTAAAAAGGTTTTAAAGGGGGGATCCAATATTCGAAAAATTGGCGAAAAAAATTTTAAATACGAAAAAAATCGTTTCCAGATGATTTAGAAATCTAATTTTTTGGAAAGAAAAAAAGCCCCAATTTGTTTTAAAATTCTCTGAAGATGAACGTAAATTTAAACGTCATATGACCAAAAGGGCCAAAAAAAATTTCCCGAAATATACGCGTAAATTTAATATGTTTAAAAAAATTTCCCCCGGCCCAAAGAATTTTAAAGGATATATTTTAGAAATGTTTTAAAAATGCAATGTAATTCAAAATTAATTTACTTTTATATCAAAATAAAAATTTTGACGTCAGGAAAAAAAAGGTTTTAGGGCGGGGGACAGCCATTATTTTTGGACCGTTTTTTCCAGCAAATTTAAAAGGGAAGTAAATGTAACGCCCAATTTTTGGGAACCCCCGGGCCGTTTTACAAATTCAAAAGACGAAAAGGAAATGGTTGATGGCGAATCCAATTTTCAAAACATTGACTCAAATTTCAAAAACATATAAAATCGTTTCCGAGATGTTTTAGAAATTTGATATTTGACTAAATTTATTAGTTTTTAAAGATTATTTAAAATTCTGTGAAGTTTTAACGTTTTTTTTGACCATAATGCAAAAAGAATTTTAATTATCACGCTTTTTAAATTTTCTATATTTTTCCCAAATTTCCCAAGGACAAAAAAAAAATTTTATTTAAATAAATTTAAATACTTAAAATACATTTCATTGATTTTTTTAAAGGCCAAAGATGTCATGTGAATCAAACTTGACGTTTTTCAACACCTCTTGAACGCGGTCTCCCCCCCTTTCGTTACAGGATGGAATTCGAATTGTAAACTTTTTTAAATAAATTTGATTTTGTAACTAGTTTAAATAAAAATAGCCAATTTAAAAAAAAAACGATAAAAAAAATGTTTTTTTCATTTTTTTTTGAAATTTTCCTCCAAGTTAAAGGGTTTTTTTTTTCAAATTTCTTTTAAATTTTAAAGGCCAAAAAAGCAATTTAAAGGGAAATGCAATTTCATACCTTTTTTTACTTTTTTTGTTTTTAAGTTTTTTACAAATTAGCAAAAAAGCAAACATTCGTAACAATGAAATCTATTTAAATTAGGATTTTCTCCCAAACAGAAAGCCCCAAATTGGGTTTTTTATTTTTTATTTTGGGATTTTTCTGCCTACAGGCAAAAGCATATTGGGTTTGAACTTTTTTTTTAATGGGGACTTTCTCCAACGGGGCAGAAAGTCATTTTGGGGTTTGAAAACTGTTTTTTTTTATTCTTTTTTCCCCTTAATTTTTTTTTCTTCCCTTATTTTTGGGTGTTAATTTCGGGGGTTCCCTTTAACTCAAAAACAATGAAATTTTTATGGAAATATTTCAAACCATGAGCTTTGGGAAAATTTAATTTTCATATTCAAAATGACCATATAACGTTAATTTGACGCCCGGGGTAAAAAATTTTACGCGGTCAACACCCAAATTATTGCTGACCGATTTTCATAAAATTTTTCCAAAATGTTATTTAATGCTCTTAATTGCATCGCGGGTGCCCTTTTTTTTCCAAAATTCAAAAAGGAAAGGGTTTTAGGGCGAATCCAAGTTTCAACTAATGACGAAAAATTTCAAATGCTATAAAATCGTTTCCCAAAAAAAGCAAAACGAAATTTGGGAACTGAAAAAATTAGTCTCTGGGTCTTTTTTACTTTCCAAAAAATAAAACCCCCCCAAATAGACCACATGAGTAAAAAAAGCTAATAAAACTTTCGTAAAAAAACTTAACTTTTTTTAAAGCCCTGTAGGCTTTTTTTTTGAAATGATTTCCCTTAAAATTTTTGTCTGAAGATGCAATATTAATTATAGGAGGAAATGTCACTTCCTTTTCCCGGGAAAATCCCAAAGGTAAAGGTCAAATATCAATTATGGGTTTTTTTCATGGGCCCAAAACCCCAAAAACGAAATTTAAAACTATCGAGACACTACGTAAATTTAATGCTTAAAAAGCCCTTTCAGATAAATTTAGTTTTTTGTGATCGGGGTTGAATGGGTTAGTTATGGCGAAACATAAAAATTTTGGGAAAACCCCCCCAGTGTGTTTAACAGTTTATATCTCGAAAACTTTTGATTTTTGAAAAAATATGATGAATTTTTTTTTGTAGGGGGCAATGTTGTGCCGTTTCTTTTGATCCTTAAATTTTTAAAATAAATTGACCTAAAAATCATGGAGAAAGGGGGAAAAAACAAGTTCTTTGCAAAATAGCTTTGGTGATTTTTCATTTTTTTCAGGGGGGTTTAAAAATTTAATATCCAAAAAGTATTAAAAATTTTTTCCTAAACATAAACTTGAAAATGTAGAAAATTTTTCAGACGAAATTTTGGTCCTTAAAATTTTAAAATTGACAAAGTAAAAGGGAAGTTACATAAAAAATTTAAAAATTTTTAAACATTTAAATTTCAGCTTTTCTCCGTGTTTTTAAAATTTCAGGGCCCTAATATCTCAAAGCCATTAGAAAAAAAGGGCCCAAACACCTAACAAGTGAGATGAAGAAAATTTTTAAACGATTTTTTTGGTCCCCCCCAGATTTTAAAATTGATGAAAGTAAAAAGGGAAAATTAAAATCAATAATACGAAATAAACCCAAGGGGTAAGAATTTTCGAAAAATACCCTTTCCTTTCCCCTTTAAACGTTCATTGAAGCATTTTCGAAAAAAAGTAAGTTTACAGCTATGTATTAGCCCTAAAAAATTGCAAACAATTTTTTACTTATATCATTTTTAAAATTACAAGCAAAACCCAAGCGTACCCTTTCCGTGGCCGAGTGGTTAAAACGCCCGCCTGGGGAGGGGAAGGTCGGGGGTTCGACCCCCGCCCCGCCCAAAACCAAAGCGTAAAAAATGGGTACTGGTTTAGCCCTTGCTTGGCGCTCAGCAATGAGGGTTTTTTGCAGGACGGGTTAGCGAAAGTATCAGATGAGTGACTGGGTGTGGTACCCTCCACATGCCCTGGGGGCGTGATACGGGCAGTGGGGTACCCCTAAAACCCCATGAAGTAGAAAACGTGACGGGCTAAATTTTACGTCTGGGACTTTAAACCCAAAACAACTGTTTATCATATATAGCGGGTTTTTTAACAAACCGATCCCAAACAAAAACAAAGTTTGCACACGGGCGTATTTTACGCCCTTTTTGTAAAAACCCTATTTAAGTTGCTTAAATAATAAATTTTACAAAAAAAATAAAGGAGTTTCAAAAAATTTTTTTTTTTTGAAAAGGGACCCAAAGGGAAAGAAAAAGATGCAAAATTTAAAATCTAAAATCAAGTAATTTTTTATTGGGTTTAACGCCCCCCCGAAAAGTATTTAAGTCTTTTGGAGACAATTTCAAACCTTAGACAAATGAAGTGTTTTCCCCCACTGAACAGTACACGTCGAAAACATTTGGAAAAGATACCACACCCACCCACTTAAATCCGGCACCGGGCCCATCATTCCTAGAACAAACCCTTTAATTTAAGCTGAGCCCCAAAACCAAAGGGAAGCTATACCATTACCTTTTTTTACAAAATTTTGGTAAAAACAAAAATTTTAAAAATTTGATAAAATTTTTTTTAAAACAACTTCAGATAAAATTGTTATCTCTTTTGATTTGGTTTTCCGGGGGTATTCCTCCCCCTTTTAAAATTTTTTTCCCGCTGACACCGATTTTTTTAAACGTTTAATTTTTTACATTTTTCGTTTTTTTCCCTTTAATGTCAGTCATTGAAATTTCCGATTTCTCAACAAAATTCAAACAAGAAAAATACATAAAAAACACCATCACAAAAATTTGGGTTTGAAATCAAAAAAAAAAATTAGCCGACAGTCAAAAAAAGGCGCAAAATTTAAATTGTTACACCCAAATTTTTGGGGAAAGCACGTCACGGGTTAAAATATTTTAAATAACACGTAACTTTTAAAAGGCCCCCAATCCCCTAATATAGCAGCATAACTTAGTAATAGGGCGGGACAAACTCTAAGTTAGTCAGTTTTAATTTAAAAAAAAGGGTTTAAGGTTTTTTTAGTAAGCATTAAGTCCTTAAATCGTGTGGCCGCAACCCGGGGCGACCGTTTTTAATGGATTTAAAAGCTTACTAAATAACTTTAAAACCTACTTAGGGGTTTGAAATAAAGTTTTTAAATTTAACGCAGCGCACATTCCAAATATATATTGATTTTTTAGACTCCGCCCTATCAACCTTTTCCCGGCGTGAATTACATCACGGACATGTACTTCAAATGCATACTTCTTAATTTTCTTTTTGGGGCAATGATTTCGACATGAGGGCATTTATTCAAGTTTAAAAATTTCAGATTTAAATGACATTAAACTTTTCGCTTTTGAAAAAAAGCATCTTCCACCCTAAGACGACAAATAACGTCACAGCTAAAAACATGAAAGATGGTTTTCGCGCTCTGCACCCGTAAATTTTTTGGTCGGATTTTTTTTAAAAATTTTTCACAGATGGTAAAACTTGAAACAAAAAGGGGTGCATACCCTGTCAGAAAACCCAAAATTTCCAAAAGACCGAATTTCGTGGCTAAAAATAAGTTTTGAACAAAGGCCCAAAAAATTTCTTTTTATGATTAAAAGCTCGGGAATTTAGAAAGAAAATTAAAACTTACACATTTGCGTTCGGGAAAATTTTCTAAAATATATTTTGGGGTCGTGACGACTAAGACGTCATGTGACTTTCCATAAGCAAACTTCAAAATTTAATTTTAGGGCAAAAAATTTCGCCCAGATGCCAGTTTTTCAGAAAAAAGCAAATTTCAGATTTTAGGATAGAAATGTATGCTTTTGAACAAAAGCATTTTCGCACCCATAAAAGCCACTGACGCACAGCAAAAATAGTGAAAAATGGGTTTTCGCCCCTCTAAAACCGCTTTTTATGGCGGATTTTTTTAAAAACTTCACAAAAGGAAACATCTTGCAACTAAGAAGAGCACATCCTTTCAGCTAATCAAAATTTTACGAAAGACCGAACTTCGGGCTGAAATAAGTTTCCCGAACATAGGACCGAAAATTTCTTTTTAAGGATTAAAGAGCTTCGGGATGAGATAGAAAGTTGAAACTTACACTTTTGCAGTTCTGCAAAAATTCTACATTTTTTTTTTATTTCTTGACGTCATGGGATTTTCATTTTACGAAAAAAGCATACTTTTTAAATTTTTCTTTTAAAAGGGCAATAAATTTTGACAAAAACCATTGTTCAGTAATAAAAATTTCAGATTTAAAAACAGTAAAGTGGGGGTTTTTGAACAAAAAAAATTTTTCAGCACCCTATACGCATTTTAACGCCCAAAGAAAAGAAACCCATACGAAAAAAAAATAAGTAAAAGGTAAAAAAATTAAAAATATTTTTTTTTCTAACGGAAAATCTTAAATTTTTAAATTTTTTAGCAAAAAGTCCATCATTCGTATAAACGAATGAAATTAAGTCCCCCCTTCTTTTTATTCTTTTTTTCTTCCTTTTATATTTGTTTTAAATTTTCCCGGGGTTTTCCCATTGACTCAAACAAATAAATTTTAGGGCAAATATTTCAAACCATGAGCTTTGGGATGAAAATAAAATTTTATATTCATTACGTCACAAAACGTCAGATTTGACGTCGGGTGAAAAATTTGAACGGGGGTCTACAGCCATTTTTCTGGACCGTTTTTTAAATCAAAATTTCACAAATGTGAATGTTGGGCTCTATTTTTAAACCCGAGACCTTTTTTTCCAAATTCGAAAAAAAAATGTTTTAATGGCTAACCAAAGGGAATTGAACTAATGACGCCCCAAAAATTTCAAATGCGAATAAAATCGCTTCCAGATGAGCTAGGAAGCTAAATTTTTTGGCCCGAATATTAGTCTCTGGGTCTTTTTAAAAACCATTCTAAAAGATAAACGCCATTTTCCCTCACATACTTTCATAATGCTTTTAAAAAATTTTCGTTTAAAACAAAAACGGTTTTTAAGCCCGAAGGCTTTTTTTTTGATTTTTTTTCTTAAAATTTTTGTCTAAAGGGATGCAGTTTTTGATGCTATGGAGCCATGCCCACTTTTTTTTCCCGGAAAATCCAAAAATCAAGGTCAAATATCAATTATCGGTTTTTCTTGGGCCTTAAATATCCCCAAAAACGGAAAATAATCTATCACCCAACTTTTGGTTAAAATTTTTGTGGGTGCTTAGAAAGCCCTTTTCAGTTTGTATTTTATTTTTTGAAGATGGGGGTTAAAAAGGTTTTTGAGTTATGGGGGAAAAATAAAAAAATTTTGGTAACCTCCAGGGGTTTTTAACATTTTATCCCTTCAAAAACCTTGTTTTTTCTTTTTTTCCAGGGGTTAAGATTTGTATCTCAAAAAATATTAGTAATTTTCCCAAAACAAAAAACCCGTGTGAAATGTAGAGAATTTTCAGACATTTATAATTGGACCCTTAAGGGGGAAGGGGGGGGAAAAAAAAAATAAGGGGGAAATTGGGGGGGGGGGAATTTTTTGGGGGTTTGGATTTGGTTTTTTGGAAAATTTTTTTTTGGGGGTTTAAAATTTGGGGGAAATAAGGGGGAAAATTTGGGGGGTTTTGGGATTTAAGGTTTTGGAAAATTTTTTTGGGTTTAAAGGGTTTTTTTAAAATTGTTAAAAGTTGGGGTTTTGGGGTTTTTTGTAAAAATTTTTGAAAATTTTTGTTTAGGTTTAATTGAAGAATATTTGGAAAAAATTTTAATTTTAAGTTTGGTTTATTTTATAAAAAAATTAAATTTTTTTTTTTAAAAATTTGTATTACTACCTAAAAAACCTACCCTTTCCGGGCCAGGGGGTTTAAGCGTCCCCCTAGCGGAAGGTCTTTTTTTCGATCCCGACCCGACATCCCAAAAGTCAAAAAAAAAGGGTACTGTTATAGTTCCCTTGCTTGGCGCCCAATAAAGGGGGAATTTGCGGGACTGTTGGCTCGGTATCAGGATTTGACGGGGTGTGGTATCTTCCCACATGCTACGGCGTGATACTGCATTTTGGGGTAGTCCTAAACCCGCATGAAGTAACATCGGACTGGCTGAATTACTGGTGGGACGTTAAACCCAACAAAAACTGATTCATATATAGCAGTGTTTTTTAAAAACCGACCCCAAACAGGGGGGGGGGGGTGTGCACCCCTGCGCATTTTTGACGTTTTTTGAAAAACATTTTTAAAGTTCCCTTAAAAAATCATGTTTTTAGAAAAACCCTTTTACATAAAAAAGGGGAGTTTGGGAAAAAATTTTTTGAAAAGGGGACCCCTAAAAAAAGGGAAAAAAAAGCTAAATTAAATACTAAAAAAAAAGAATTTTTAAATTGGGTTTTAACGCCCCACCGACAGTTTTTAAAGTTTTTTTGGAACAATGTCTACTTGAAACAAAGAAAGTTTGTCACACGCACATATCACGTCGTAAAACAGTTGGCATGATCCCACACCCATCACATTACCCGGGACCCCGGGGCCATCATTCCTAAAACCCAACCCTTATTAAGCGAGCGCCAACCAAGTAGGTATACCAGTACCTACTTTTACAATTTTAAATACAAAAATTTGAAAAATTTGATTTTAACTTTTTTAAAAAACCCTACAGATCATTGTTACTCGTTAAATTTTGGTATTTACGGGGTATTCCTACCTTGATATTTTCCCGCACACAGACATTTTTAAACAAATATTTTTTTTAACATTTTTCGTTTTTTCCAAAAAATGTAAATCAGTTGTTTTTTTTTCTTTTTCCAAAAATTTAAAAAACCCAAGAAAAAAAAATTTTAAAAAAAAAACCATCACAAAATTTGTTTTAAAATCGAAAAAAAAAAGACCCCGACGTAAAAAAATGCGCGAAATTTATGTTTTTAAACATCCATTTTTGGGAAAAGCACGTGCACGTGTGGGGAATACTTTAACAACACGCTGACGTAACACTTATATGGCCCATTTTCCCTGAAAAAGCAGCAAAACGTAGTAATAGGGCGGGGCGAACTCTAAGGAAGGGCATTTTAAAATTTAAATATTTGGTTTTTGGGTTTTTTTTTGTAAACCTTAAGTCCATTAAAATTTTTGTTTTGGAAATTTTATTTTGGGAAATTTTTAAAGCAGCGCACATTCCAAAAAAATTTTTGAAATTTTTTGACTTTCCCCCCTATAATAAATTTCCCTGCGTAATTAAAATCACGTGACATGTAACAAGTTTTTGTCAAAGGGCAAAGCGTCGCCTAGCTTTGGGATATCTGTGAAAAATCTACGCTCCCAAAAGACCCTTGAACCGGGAACCGCCCTTTTATCTCTTCGGAAAAAAATGGTGATTGAAATTTGAAAAAAAGATACTGTTTAGAAAGTTTTAAAAATCTTTCACCTAAAATGGTTTTGGGTTTTTTGGGCATTATTTTTTTTTTTTTTTTAACAACCCTTGTTTGGAAGGTTTTTTTTTTTATTTTCTTCTCATTAAATTTTTTTACAAATTTTTTAAAAATTTAAAATTTTTTAAAGGGGTAAATTTTCTTAATCGTTTGTTTTTGTAATTATTATATAATTTCCCATTCTTTTTAAAAATGGTAGACATTTTAAAAATTTCACAAGTGGGCCTTTTAAAACAATGACCCAAAACTAATTTGAAAAACTTGTGGTCAAACCCCCCCTTACATTTTTTTTTTAAAATCTTCCCAAAGTTGTATCAACATTTCTTGGGAATAATACATGTTTAAACTAAACTAACGGGAAGGGGAGAGTTTTTTTTTGTTATTTTGGGTTTAACAAATTCCCGGTGAGTAAAAGTTTGTTCTCAAAGGTTTTTTTTTTTAATTTTTTTTGTCAGTTCATGCGTCACCCCAAAAAAAATGAAAAACGTTACACAAGGGGGGACTAAGACCCCAATTTAAATTTACTATATTTTTCAAAATAAGCAATATACAAAAGACAATTTTGTAAGGGGCATTGGCATCCAAACTTTCCCTCATTAGATAGATCTATTCAAAGAAATAATTTTTGTACAAATTTTTAAAAATGGATTTACCCGACCCACTTTTTTTCCTATTTAAGTCCCCAAAAAACAAACTTTTGAATTTATGCACCTTAAGGGCCTTCACCCAATTTTTTTTCAAAAAAACCCCCCCCCTTTTTGCTAAACTATTAAGATTTTTTTTTGCAATAAGGCCCCAAATTTGGGGTTATTATGAAATTTTTAACTGTTCTAAGAATTCAAAACCTTTATTTCATTCTTTCAGGTTTAAAAACTCACCTTAAAAACAGCATTAAAAAGGGGCACTTTTTTCTGTGGGACACATCCGGTAACCAAGGGGAAGTAACTGTGGTCTTTGCTATTTTTTGGGAACACATAAAGCTCCGCTTCTCGAACACTTTGACGCACAACGCAGTGAAGGTGCTTGAAGCGGTTTTTAAATTGAACATTTTAATTTTGCGGAATGTTAAGTACAAGTTTTATCCGAATTTAAAGAATTAAAGGAGACAAAATTTTTAAAAAAAGGAATGAAAATTTTTTTTACAAAAAAAAAAATTTAAGCACTAAGAGAGGGAATTTTAACATTTTAAAAACCGTCCCCAACGCTACGCCGTTCCCGCTTTTTAACGTTAAATTCTCTCTTAATAAACACTAACAAAAAGAAACAGTTTCTCCTTTGATGTTCAACATTTTTGAAATTTAACCACGAGGCTACCCGTTTGACGAATCAATTTCATGGGAGCAATTTTCGGGTTTTTTTTCCCGGGGACTGTAAAACAAAATAAAAAAAAAAAAACTTTAAATGCAGAATTAATAGGTTTAAGTTTTAAATTTCTTATATTTTTGAAAACCTATAAAACTAGAAACCCAAAAAATTTCTACAATTGAATTGTAGGGATTTTCCCGGGCTTTATTTTGGTACCTAGAATACTAAACTTTAATATCTCAGCCCCCCCCGTGTGGGTTCGAATTCCCGGGAGGGGCTTTCGGAATTTTTTATGTGGGAAGCCTTTTTAGCTTGGGTTTCGGTAGGTCGGGGGTTTATCCCCCTTTTCTCTGTGTACTCGGGGGCTTTCCCCCACCTTAATTAGCTGGAAATGTCCCCATATGATTTAAATTTCTCCACCGCGACGAAAAACCCCCCCAAAAAAAAACAACAACACTTAAAAATTGGGCCCCGTTAAAAAGAAAGCGGGAAACAAAATAAAAAATTTTAATTTTAATTTTTAAAATATGGGTTACTTCACAAAGTTCATGCATAAAGCCAAACAAAAAAAAATAAAAGGTAGGAAATATAAAAATAAATTCTTTCAAAAGGGATTTTAAACTTTTCATTTCAAAAAGTTGCAGAAAGTTCCCCCCCCATCATTTCGAAACAACAATGAAATCTAGTTATTCTTTTTCTTCTTATTCTTTTTTTCTTCCTCTTAATTTGTGTTAAATTTGAGGTTTGCCTTGACTCAGAAAAATGAAAATTTTAAGGGATATATTTCAAAACCCTGAGCTTTCCCGGGTGCAATGAATTATATATTCCTATACCCTCATAAACTTCCCAATTTGGGCGTCACGTGAAAAGGTTTGTACGCGGGCTTCCGTCATTAATTTTTTGGGGCCCCATTTTCAAAAAATTTCAAAAGAAAGTTATGTTAAAGGCCCTAGTTTTGCATCCCGTGTCCTTTTTTCAAAAATTTGAAAAATCCATGGTTTTATAGCGAATTCCAAGATTCGAACCAAGGTCGTAAATTTTTAAAAGCTTAAAAAAATCAGTCCTATTTTAGATAGAAAAATTGATATTTAGTCCCGTATATAGTCTCTAGAATTTTTTAAACCCTTTTTTTGAAAATAAAGTCATAAGAAAGCACGGACGTCATTTATGAAAATGAATTTTCCCAAAATTTAAAAATAATACTCTAAATGTTAAATTGTGGGAAAAGGGGAATGAAAATTTTAAAAGACACATGCTTCCCAAAAGCTGAAATTTTTATTTCTAAAATTTCATATGTTTTAAAGCCCTCATATAAAGTCACATTTAAAAATTTACTACGAATTTTTTACCCCGGCCAAGCCATTATTAATGGGCCCATTTTTATCAAAATTTCACAGAAAATGTATAATTCCTTCTTAATTTTTGTATACCGGGGCCGTTTTTCAAAAATTTAAAAGTTTCCCAAACATCTATGGCGGATCCAAGATTCGAACCAAGGACCCTCCCAAAATTTTTTAAAAGCAAAATAAAAACGTCCTTTTTTGAAAAAAAAAAAAAGTTGAAAAATTTTTTCAGTTAGTAGGTCTCCCGGGTGTCCCAACAATTATGTAAAATAAACGCCCTATGACGTCAAAGGACGTCATTTTTTATTATTTAAAATTCTTTTCTTTTCCCTTTCCCAACTAAAAGCTTTTTTAAAAATTTGCAATAGGGCCTGGGGCATGAAATTTTTAAAGGTAATTTTGGGAAATGAGGAAATTTTTTATTTTAAGATTTCAGCAGCCCATTACGTCACATGACGTCACAGCTAAATATAAATGAAAAAATTTTGTTCGCGCCTAAAACCGTCATTTATTGGTTCCGGGTTTTTCTTCAAAAAATTTTTACAGATGGGGCAACTTTAAACTAAGGGGGGTGCTATCCTGTCAGCTAACCGAAATTCCCAAAGAAACCCAATTCTGTGGGTGAAAATAAGATTCGAAAAAAGGAAGAAAAATTTTTTTTAAAGGGAAAAAAGGGGAAAAAAAACTTCAAAGGGTGGGGATGAAAATTGATAATTTCAAAATTTGCAGTTCCCGCGAATTTCTACATATATTTTTAGTCGGGACGTCAAATGACGTCATGTGACTCATAGGGGGTACTCTTAAATTTTTATTTTAGGGGAATGTTTTTGACATAAGCCAGTTTTTTTCAAATAATGGGAAAATTTTAGAGTATAATAGCAACCCAAAGCGCTTTTGGAAAAAAAAGCAACAAAAAACCCTATGACGTTTTTTGTTCGTCACAGTTAAAAATAGTGAAAAAAAGGGGTTTTACGCTCTACACCGCCATTTTATGGCCGAATTTTTCAAATTTTCACAGTGGACATCTTTTAAACTTAAAGGGGTGCATAACCTGTAAGCTAACTGAAATTTCCCCCAAAAAACCGACGTTTTGTGGCTGAAATTAGATTCGAACATAGGAAACCCAAAATTTCATTTAGGATTAAAGAGCTTCAGGGAAGATAGAAAATTAAACTTACACATTTCCCGTTCTGCAGAATTTCTTAATATAATTTTTAGTCGTGACGTCAAATGGGCGTCGTGTACGTCAAAGCATACTTCTTAAATAATTTTTTAAATTTTGGGCAATATTTCGCATGAGCCCTTGTTCAGAATAATGAAGATTTTAAAAAGTTAAAGACAGTAACAAATGCGCTTTTTTAACAAAAAACATCCCCAGGGACCCCAAACTTTTTGAAGTTTGAGCTAAAAAAAAGTGAAAAATGGGTTTTCCGCTCTACAGCCGCCCTTTTTTGGTCCGGGTTTTTTTTCTTATTTTCACAGATGGTCACCTTGAAAAAAGGGTTTCATATCCTGCCCCCTTACCCCAAATTCCGAAAGGGCCGAAAAATTTTTGTGGGGAAAAAAAATTCGGAAAATAGGTCCAAAATTTCATTTTAGGATAAAAAGCTCAGGATGAACAGAAAGATTAAACTTTCACATTTTTCAGTTCGGGAGGGTTTTCTACAAATTTTGTGTGGACGTCCATGACCCTCATGTGGGCTTCAAAGGGATTTCTTCTAAATTTTTCAAATTTTAAAGGGAAAGAATTCGACAAGAAAAACCCGTTGTTCAGAGTAAAAAAAAAAAATTTAGAGTTTTGACAGTTAAGTATTCCCTTTTGAACAAAAGCATCTTCCCCCCATAATATGACAGTAACATATGCGTTTTTTGAACAAAAGCATCTTAGCACCCAAGACACATGTTACACAAAACTAAAAGAAGTCCATACGAAAAAAAAAAAAATTTAAAAGGGGAGAGAATTTTTTTATATATTCTTTTAAAAGGGAAATTTAAACTTTAAAATTTTTTTAAATTTTTCGAAATTTCCTTTTATTCGTTCAACGAATGAAAACTTTTTTAGGAAATTTCTGCCAAAAAAAGAAAGTCCTAAATTTGGGTTTTTACTGTTTATTTTGGACTTTTCTTTGCCAAAAACAAAAATCCTATTGGGTTTTTTACTTTTTTTTCTTCTTCTTCTTCTTAATTTTTATTAAAATTTTTTTTTTTCTTCCTAACTAAACGCCTTTTTTTTCTATGTTTTCAATACTCCCAGGACGATGAAAATTTTTTTGACAATTAAACCACGGGCAGGGAAAATTTTTATTTCTATGAAATTTTTAAATGCCTATACGTCATATGAAAACCCCATTTAAAAATGCTACAAAATTTTTTACGCGGGCCCACAGCCATTTTTTTGTGAACCGATTTTTTTATCAAATTATTCACAATTTTGATATTAAGTTCAAATTTTGCATCCCGGGTCTGTTTTTCAAAATTAAAAAGTCCAATTTTTTTATAACGATCCAAATTCCCAACCCCAAAGGGCGTTAAAAATTTTTAAAAGCTTAAAATCGTCCCCATTTTAAGAAAAAAAGTTGAAATTTATTTAGTAAAGGTTTTCTAAATTTTTAAAAAAAACGTGAAAATATTTGTCATAAGACGTCACGTGACGTCCCTAATATAAAATTATTTTTTAATATTAACCCCGAATATTTCTATAAAGTTGAAATTGTCGAAAGGGCCCAAAGAAAATTTAAAAAGACACATGCTTTCAAACGCTGAAATTTTGGAAATTTCCCAAGATTTTCATATGCCTATGATATATGACGTCCCCACGGAAAAAATGCAACAAAAGTTTGTACCGGTCAAAAGCCATTTTTATGAACCCGAAATTTTCATCAAAATTTTTACAGAAAGTTAAAAAAAAGTTCAAATTGGCACCCGGGGCCGTTTTTCAAAATTTTTAAAAGTCCCCAAGGGTTTTATAGCGATTTCCCAAAATTCGAACCAAGGGCGTAAAAATTTTTAAATTCCCTTTTAAAAACGGTCCCAATTTTAGATAGAAAGATGAAAATTGGGTCAGTATAAAAGGTTTTCCCCGGGAGTCAAAACAAATTTTTTGAAAAAAAATTTCAAAGACTCCCGTGACGTCATTATTAAAATGAATTTCTAATTCTAACAAAATTATTTCTTTTAAAACTTTAAAATTTTTTAAAGAAGGGGAATGAAAAAAATTTTGCCGCATGCTTCAGATGCTGTAATTTTCGAATTTTAAAAGGGTTTTTCAGAAGCCTATGACGTCATATTAAAAACAAAAATTGAAATTTGGGCTACGAAATTTTACACGGTCCCCAAACCATTATTAATGGGGCCCATTTTTTATCAAATTTTCACAAATTTTGTATATTAAGACTAGTTTTGCATCCTTTTTCCGTTTTTCAAAAATTTGAAAAGTCCATGGTTTTAAAAGCGCTTCCAAAATTCGAACCAAAGGGCGAAAAATTTTTTAAAAGCTTATAAAATCGGTTTCCTTTTTTTGGGTAGAAAAAATGATATTTTTGGGCATTTTAAAAAAGGGCCCTAAGAGTCTTAAAAATTTTGTGAAAATAAAGTCCCCCTGACGTCAAAGTGCGCTTATTGATAATGTATTTCTAAAATTTAACCCAAAGTAATTCAATAATTTAATTGTCCAAAGGGGAATGAAAATTTTAAAGACAAAAATTCAGACACTGAAATTTCGATTTCAATAATTTTCAGAAGCCTATGACTTCCAAAAAACGTCACATTTGAAATTTAAATACGAAAGTTTGTACACGGGCCAGAGCCATTAAATTTAAAGGGGCCCATTTTCATCAAATTTTCCCAAAAGGGGTATAAACTTCTTATTGGGGTATACCGGTTTTCCGGTTTTTTAAAAATTCCCAAAAAATCCAAGCATCAAGGCGGGTCCAAGATTCGAACCAAGGGCGCAATTTTTAAATGCTTAAAAACTGTCCTATTTGAGATAGAAAGTTTTAAAAATTTTTTCAGTTAAAAAATCCCCTGGGAGTCCCTTTAAAAATTAGTTAAAAAAAACGTCATATGAAGTCACGTGACCCCAATTGCAATTGTTTTAGCATGAACAAGAAATACTACCAAAAATGAATCATTACATGAAACTTTTTTTTTTCCGCTTTTTGGGAAATTTAAAACAGCTTGCCCGAAAGTCCTATCATTCGTTTTTTACGAAAACATCTAGTTATTTTTTTTTTCTTCCTCTTTTTATTTTTTGGGGGGATTGGGGATTGTTTGCCATTGACCCAGAACAATGAAAAATTTAAATGCATAAATTTCAAAAACCCCCGCTTTTGGATGAATTGGAAATTTTATAACATTAAAGAAGTCATATAAAATCAGAATTTAAAGCAGTGAAAAAGATATTTAAAGCTTCCCACAGCAATTTTTGCTGGACCGATTTTCAACAAACTTTCACAGAAAAGTTTATTGGGCTCTATTTTTGCAACCCTTGGGCCGTTTTTTTCCCAAAATTTGAAAAAGCAAAGGTTTTATGGCGATTCCCAAAATTCGAACAAAAGGGGGTCAAAAATTTTTTTTTAAAAAGCGTATAAAATCGCTTCCAAAGAGCTAGAAAGCTGATTTTTTGGACTAAAAATTTTTGTCTCTAGGTCACTTCTTTCTAAGAAATGAATGCCACATGACGTTAAAATGCTAATAAAACTTTCGAATTAAAACATAACTTTTTTATTCCCGTAGGCTTTTTTTTTTTGATGTTTTTCTTAAATTTTTGTTGAAGATGCAGTATTAGATTCTATGGAGCAATGTCACTTTTTTTCCGGAAACCCCAAAGGTCGGGTCACATATCAAATCGGCTTTTTTTTTGGGCCTTAAATATCTCACAAACGGAAAATTTTTCTATAGAGACACTATGCAATTTTTTTTTTATGCTTAGAAAGACATTAGATGATAATTTTTTTATGGGGGTTGAATTTTTTAAGTTATGGGGGAAAAATTTAAAATTTGGTAATTCCAGTGTGTTTAACATTTATACCCGAAAACCTTTCTTTTTTGAAAATATGATGAGAATTTTTGTAGCACAATTTATGGCCCGTTTTTTTTGATACCTAAATTTTTAAGTTGGGCCAAAGTTTCAGGAAAAGGGGGAAAAAAACGAAATTCGGATTTTTGGTATTTTTTTTAAAATTAAGTTTAAGAAACTTTAAAAAAAAAAAAAGTTTAGAATATTCCTAAGAAAACAGTGAAAGTAGAAATTTTCAGGCGATTATTTGGTACCTTAAGTTTTGAAATTGAACAAGTATAAGGGAAATAACACAAAATAAAATTTTAAAAAGTAGAAAATTTTAGCGAATCTCCGTGTTTTCAAAGATTTACGGCAAACTAAAACGATTAGAGATAAGCCCCCCCCTAAGCAATAGATGTAAGAATTTTTAAGACAATTATTTCGGGACTTTTTATTTTTTAAAAAATTGATTAAAGAAAGGAAGTTACATCAAAAATACAAAATAAACCCCAAATGTAAGAATTTTCGAAAAATACCTCCTTTTTGGTTTACGTTAATTTAAAAATTTCGGAAAAAGTAAGTTAACAGCTATGTATTAGCATATAAATTTCAAAAAAACTTTTTTATACATATTTTATATGACACAAACAAACGACCATTTCAGTGCCGAGTGGTAAGGCGTCCCCCCTCGGGAGCGGGAGTCGTGGGTTTTGACCCACCACAAAATACCCAAAATCGTAAAAAACGGTACTGTTTTAGCCCCTTTCTTTGGGGCTCAAAATAAAGGGGGTTTTTCAGGACGTTTTGCTCGGTATCAATGATTACTGGGGTGGTACATCCCATGTCTACGGCGTGAACGGCAGTGTGGCAGCCCTAACCCCCCTGAAGTAGACACTTTCCATAGACTGAATTACTGTCGGGGGGACGTTTAAACCCACAAACAAACAAACAAACTTTAAAAAGTGTTTTAAAAATGATTTTAATGTTTTGGGCAAATAATTTAATTTTTCGTAAATTTTTAACATATCAGTTGCAGCTTGCGTTACCCCTAATCCTTTGAGCTTTGACACAGCATTTAACCCTTGTTGAAACATTCAATTTTCCCCCCACTTCATTGTTTCATCAATCCAATTTTTAAAAAGATAACAAATTAAAAATATGTTAAGTTCAAGAATTTAATTTCCAGCTTTAAACAATGGGCTGTAAAAATGTAGACTTTTAAACAAAATGATCAACCATGTCATCCATCAGCGCGCAAATAACTTGTCCTTTTTGCAAAAAAGGGCCAAATGGGGTAACTTTTTTTCGAGTTTGCCCCATTTCTATCTAATCATGAGCCCAAAATTTTAAATTCCGGTCAATTTAATTTGTTAAAAGTTGAGATTTTGCGAGACTTGTTTACAAAAAAGTGATTTAAAATGTTAAATTTTTGTGAAATGCGCAGTCATATTTTTTAAATTATTCTCCCCCCATTCACGTGAATCATATATGGCTGTTTACTACACCGACCGTACA
>CM037792.1:38227958-38265675 GCA_021229015.1 Solen grandis
CTGTTTTTTTTTTCTCGTACAGAAACCAAAATAACAGCCATTAAAAATACAGGATGATAAATAATCAGAATATTGACTTGATTGTTACACTATTCCTATCAAATACGCGTTTTAATATATCCGCTAGTATAACGACCCGGATATCTGTTTACTGACCGCCATTTTGTGATACATGAACTTATCTCGTCTCGCTGTCTGCGAAATATATCTAAGACATTTCAGAATATCAAAATAAAAATTGACCCTCCCGTAAGATATACACGTGATTACAATTCCGGTGGTTTGGTCCTAAAACAAGATATGATTTAATCGGTGTTAAAACGGTCATTGTCGTCACGCGGCAATGCATCATATCAGTCATACGACGGCGTTCAGCAATCGTAGTTACGAGACCATGCGTCATACGAATCGAGTACCGACGCAATTTAAGAACGGCAATCATATTAGATCGAGCAATTAAACGTCAACGTCATATGAACTTGACATTATAAATCCTTTTGTATATGAGAATTGGACTGAACTATAGTAAGACAAGAGACAGAAGTAATGAGGTTTTATCGTCGTTAAGATCGTCCATCTATCGAGCTGCCTTAAAGGACTCTTTTCCTTTATTTTATATGCCGTACCATTACATTATTTACTTCACATAGATAAAACATATATCATCATCAAGCGGAATATATCATGATTCAACTGTATTACTTACATGAAAATATAACCATATATAAGCAGAATATAAAAATAAAAAACGCCTATCACCATGCCAACGGTGCACGTCACGCAGCAAATTATGACGTCGACGACGTCAAATTTCAACTTTAAGTTCTTCACAGTTTTTATAAGTAGGTACTGGCGTACTGTACATGACTATTATTTGTCTCTGTGTCCAGTAAATTCATAAATGTTTCAACCGTTGTTATACGCTCTAGTAATAAATCGCTCTTACGCTTAGTGCCCGTTAAATAAAGACCCTTGAGTCATGCACCTATCTCCTCATCTCCAGCAGCATGCACCTTTAAGCAATTAAAACTAAGTTTGTAAAAAAGTAACAGTAGTGTTTTTATCTCCACGAAAAGATGTTAAACAACACATGTTCTTTTTAAGTAATTTTGTATTACTTATTGTTTTCAAATTAAAATACTCAAGGTGGAATCATACCTTTGAAATGATGTATTTATCTTCGACGTCAAAACCGAAGTATTTGTGAGATTAAGGGTGTGCCCAAACTGAGCGTCATTTCTTTCTTGTTTTGATTCATGTAGACATAAATTTGTTGAAACCTTAAAGAAAATGAATTTGCCTTTCCAAGGATTTACATTTTATACGTTATTTTTTTCTCAGGAAAATAGGCAAAAATATATATATACTCTTCATTTCATTCTTCATTTTACGTAAAATACCTCATAAGTTTTTATTTAGAAAATATTTTGTATAGCATAAATCTTGAATAAAACAATTCTGAACGTTAAAAAGATCTATCGGACCTGTTTTATCATAAATTATAACTGTTTTACTACGCCTATGGGCGCTTATTGACGACGTGAACACGGGCGTTTTTCGTAATAGCCTATTAAAATCATGTTTTGCTTTAAATTTAAAATAATAATAACAAATAATACCTTCATATGTTTCAAATAAAAGTAAAATTTAAGAAATTAAAATGAATTCGGTCGAATGTTAACAAATAAATACTCATCAACGTTGTTTTAAAAAGTGCAAGCTAATATTTGAAATGTAGCAACGATATACATCACATAACATGATTCGTTTGTTCAATATAACTTAAAGTATTATAACTTCTCTTACTTATCCATCAACTGATATCAAAGATGACAAAATCAGGGACAATAATGTTGATGGGAATAACGAATAACAGTTATGTTAACTTTCATAATTGATAATAGTGCTAAACGTATACCGGAAATGACAATACCACAATAATTATGTAAAATAAAGAAATGGTGAAATAAAAAAGGTCATTTACTAATTTTATAAATACTATGGTTGAACATTAATACAAATTTAGCAAGGTCTGTTTCACACAGCCAACAACATCTGTACAGCTATTGATCTGATCAATGTGTGCAGCGGGGCAACCATGATCTTTATTACGATTTATAGCTGTTATTTGTTGAGAAAAAATACAAATAATGTAATATTCGTAGAGCCACCGACGCAACGCAGATCCCTTTATGAATGTATTTCGGCAACTGGGTCTCAAACGTATGTGGTATTTAGAGAGTCTGTTGTCAGCCTTAAGATATGTACCATGATTTATGGACATAGAGAACATGTTCGAGAATTTCTCTAAAGTCATAGTTTGGTTTAAAATATTTTATTTCAAATTTATTTTATTTATGTCATTTGTGTTGGAGCACAAGTTCTAACAAGTTACAGTCCTTCCCCAGAATTGTGCAAATATTACTTTTCATAAAGATTCATTTAAAACTCGAGATCGATTTGACAATTTGACCTCATCACTATACTTACTCTGGTTCGGCCTGGTGTTTCTCGAGGATAAGATGGTGTTCACTGGTTCCCTGATATTACATGTAGTGAAAAATGAGCAGGGTAAAAGCTGTTTTACATATTACTAAGATCAATAATTTGATTGGCTGACTTTTTACAGGTTTGAGTAAACATTATCATGTAATAGCCAACCCTTACTTAGAACTTACATGTGAACTAGCCCCAAATGATATTAAATATGTATAGATGAACAGAAAAACAAAATACACATGTTAGTATGCAGAAAAAAATATATATATATGAATACATATACATATTTCAATTTATCGATGTTTTGATATATGTATATATGTAATGATATAGAATGTGATGAGAATCTCCCCTACATGTGGCTACTCCAGACGTACCCAAAGGGCAGCATAAGTAATAACACCAGCGTACAAACACAGACACTTTATTCTAAGGATACCTGTATCCATACAGAGATAATCCAAACCTAAGAGTTAACACACATTAGATTATACTTAAAAAATTCAGATGACACACAGTGCATTCAATAGTAATGACATGAAAAATAGAAATGTAAAATAGAAACCAGAAAGAAACATAATTCATTATTACCAACCTTTTTTTTCTCCTTTATAAACTTGTGGACAGGTTCAACTGCAATTATGTTTTCCTCTATCGAAATCATATTACTTCCATATAACAGAACTTTTAAATATAGTGGACATGAAATAAGAAATTTTCTGTATCTTCAGGATATTCCCCATAAACACATCTAGGATTATTCCTTAAGCGGTTTTTGAACAAATTTATTTATGTTACAGATTTCTTAGTCTAGAATGAAGAACAGATACTCTTCTATACCCACTTGCATAGTAATTTGGAATAATAGGAACTTCATCACGTAACAGATTGTCATTAAATGCAGATGTAGAAGAAAAAATATTATCATTAAGTTTAATCCAAAGCAAAATGGCCTTACAATAGAATGTTTCAGTCCTATAATGTGGAATTTTATAATTTGTACAATTTCTTACTGGATAATTAGTTCTATCTCTAACAAGGGGTAGAAATAAGTTTTTTTATTATTACAAACCTTGTACAAAAATAATGTTTTTTTATCATCTTGATTTCTTAAGTTGAACCCACCCACATTCTTTATAAAGATTTTGTAATGACACTGATCAAGTAAGCCCTGTTAAAACTCTAGCTGCCTGATTTTGTAAATTTTCCAATGTGTTTGCTAATTCTTTAGAACACCTATCCCAAACTATTGAATGGTATTCCAATACTGGTCCTATGTAGGATAGATAAATTTGATTTAATGCTTGTCTATTTACAGTAAATATAATCATTGACATTTAAAGCTATTGATGCAGAATATAAAATATGTTCTATATGCTGGTTCCATTGTGCTTTTTGGGGGAGAGTGTTTCACAAAATGTGATCGAACAAAATTAACAGATACATTTCGAAACGGTAGCTTTGGCTTATATTCTGTTTTTCTAAGTGAAAACAGTATTGCCTGTGTTTTATTAGGGTTAAAGTTTACCAGTCATTGTTTTAAACAAATTTATCCATCCAAAGATTAAAGCAGAGCAGATTGATTCTATATCTATTAGCAAGGTGATGGCCTCTGCTTTCTTGGACTGCAAAGGAGTGCTCATATATGGCTTCTTACAAAAGGGCCAAACTATTCAGAACCGCAGCAGTTAAGAAGCAATCAACATCAAAACTGAAAGACGAAGAAAGCTTCTATATGATATGCCTTTGCGGCAGGTCCTGACATAGAACTACCCTTTTCCCAGATTGAAATTCCATATTCGTGGTCGCCACTTTCAAAGTAATGAGGCGTCATTCATGATGTTTTCATAGTCTGTGTCGCTGGGTTCATTTAAATTTTGAGCTAGCAAACCACGACGCCGCATCTACTTCAGCCCAACATCTACTTTGGTCACGTGGGCACCATACGCACACATAGTTTCTCTATAACGTCCCTCGCGTTTCATTTTATGCAAAACGGAATACATCGTACTTTTAACTATACAAACATTGTTTAAAAACCCTATTTTTAGAAATTTCGTTTATTATTTTTTCATCCAAACAAAGTGTACTAAAATGAGCAAAATCGTTATCCAGTGACATATAACATACACGGAGACTGATTTGCAAAAAAAGATAACGTCAAGGTTCTTTATTAAATAATGGACATTATGTATATTGACCAGCGAATTTATGTAAACATTTTATTTTTTCAGAACATTTTATTTTCTTTCAGTTTTGAATTACTTGATTTTCTGCACGTGAACCCAATAAAAGATCCGGGATGTCAATGAAGTATAATTAGGTTAGACCTTATCGTATTATCGTAAAATCAGCCACGCTTTCAACGTAATTCATATATCTAGCTATATCAAATGATAGGATCATTTGGGCACGACTCATCACCAATTGTTATGAAAACCTTATTTTCCTGTTCTTCTCGCATATCTACTATCATACAGATAGTCAGATGATTAAGCAATGACCGCACTTGTTGTATCGGAAGCAACGCCTTTCTTGGTCATTTAATATCTACTTGCTAGGAGTATCTGGAGTGAAATCATGAGTACCACTTTATCATAATGCATTGTCTCGAACACTATCCTCGAGTGATTAATTTCCTTTTAGGGCGTACATCATAAAGATAATAAAGATAAAAGATAGTGTTAATGGGAGAATGAATCAGTATTCAAATTAAATCAATTGTCTTATTTCAAGTGTTTGCAGATACACGCAATGGACGTTTATTCATCCATATTTTACTTTTATGTCTTCTTTATAGACTGGACATTTTGATTACAGCAAGATTGAATTTTGATCATGTAACTGTTGACATATACTCGATGATTTTGAAAGGAATTTTACGTCTTTTTACAGGTTGACCACTCCTTTCAATAAAAGGATCTGAAACATGCACGAATCATTTGCTGAATTATACCTAATTACCTTTCTAAACAATCTTTATTCGTTTTAAACAATCAACGAGCCATTTCACCAGAGTATCGGCAATACCCGGTATAATGCGTAGATTTAAATTGACCAATCTGTGTTTGTGGTAAACTTTAAAAATGTATGTTTATTTCTCAACGAAAATGCGTGAAATTTAACACCAGCATGTAGATTAGGTGCTAGGGAAGTGCTCGTTCATTTTCAAAGGTTAACCTGTCATTTTGGAGTGAAATGGTCTATGATAAGTTAGGCCAACATAAATATAAAGTTGTTCAGGCATTGTCACAGTATCTTAAGTATCCACGCTTTCCGAAACAAGCAAAGTGCTACTGCAATCATATTAGCGCCGTGTGTTCTTCGTTTACTTAAATCTTTATAAGACGAATCAGGAACGGTAATTGTGCTAAACTAGTAAGGTAGACCATACGGGATAATTTCGGCATTAGTTATTACGTAGTATTATTATTTATGATCTTTTAAAATCCATTTCCCTTTTCAGCATTTAGAAATGCTAATATAATCTGATGACATTAATTTCTTTAACCCATAGTGGACACCCCACCATACTTCCCATTGTTACGTGCTTTTGGAAATGAAAAGAAACTCCAAAAATACAAAAACTGTCTTTTAAAATGTCCTTTTTATACTGTTTACGAAAAGGCTAACATACCGGGACACTGTACTAGTTTTTTCATAAGGGAGATAACCCTAGACATTATGGTGGCTGTCAGGATTTTAACGATACTCTCTGTGACGAATATGAATATGTATCATGATACAGTTCGAGAATAAAATTATATATAGATATATATGAAGACAAACTATGCAAATATAACAACAGAAAATGTGCGTAGACTTCGAAACAACTCAACTAATTTGAATAAAAAATAATCTTGGGACTTCAAAATATATCGACTTCCTTTATTATTTAGACTGACGATGTAGACATGTTTTATTTTGAAGCATTCCACTTTGATATTAGGAAAAGATACCTCCAAGGAAAACACCTTGTCTTATATAGGTTGATATGACCTAATTTACTCTCGAAAAAGAGATAATTCACTAGATGAAGGAAACCGTTACCTACCATTTAACATATTTAATCATTAACATAGAAATAAAATCAGAGGACAGAAAAAAAAACAACTCAAACCAAATCTAATTTTGTACTTAAGAAGAAAACAAGTACAGCTTTACGGCGGCCTATAGATATTATATACAAAATTCATCATGTTTGGGGTAATTAGATAAACTTCCTGATATAAAGTATTCAAATCCAGTGATGCATTCAGGTGTTGAGTCTAATGGTTAAGTGTAGTATAAGGGATATACATTCAAATGGTAAACATGTGAACGTGTGTATGTTTATATATATCCTCTATTCTAATATTTGATTGAATAGAAGTTTACAAATCAGCAAAGAACACACACCATACCAGTTTGATGAGGTTTATATGGGTACCATGGACTTAAGCCTATTTCTTATAGGATTCTGGGTCGTGTTGAGTACTGTAGGTAAGGCATTCATTTCACACTTTGTAAAAGCTTGAAACAACAAGGTAATGGCAGTTGACTATGTAATTATATTTGATATAAATTATTCTATGAGCAATTAATATGATGAGTTAATTTGGTTTGTTACTTTATACTACAAACGCTTTGAATAAATCAATATTAATGTATGTCTAGTGAACATCTATCTATCTATCTATCTATCTATCTATCTATCTATCTATCTATCTATCTATCTATCTATCTATCTATCTATCTATCTATCTATCTATCTATCTATCTATCTATCTATCTATCTGTCTGTCTATCTAATAGCTCTCCTTTTCTCTATCTCTCTTTCTTTAAAATGTCTTATCAAGAATAAATTAATTACATCTAGATATATAGAGGACGTTTTATTCATATTTTATATCTCTATACCAGTCTGCCAGAATCCAATAGCTAACGGCCCAGTTACAGTAAAACCGGAGGAATGTGCAGCACCTAACTGTGACTGCTGTGTTACAAAGTACTGTGAAATATGTAATGATGACTGTATAGAGGGGATCTTCGGTGGAAAATGTCTCAACAAGTGTCCAGACCGATGTGTGACTTGTGAAGACTTTTTTAAATATAATGCGAGTTTTCATGGTTATGGCTACTGTACAAAATGTAAAACCGGATACTACAGTGACCCCCCTGATTATTTCCAATGTAACTACAAATGTCCTGATGAATGTGCTTCATGCCAGTCCGCGACCCAGTGTCACTCGTGTATTAAGGGCTATTACCTGACACCATCTACTCCAGAGTTCGGCCAATGTATGGCTTGTCCAAGTTCTTGTGCGGCCTGTACTTCTTCATTTTCCTGTTCGGAATGCAAAACATTGCAGTTTGAAGGGACTGAATGTGAGAAATGTATACCAGGGTATTACGGAGTAAACTGTAATACTTCCTGTCCCGACGGCTGCAAGGGTAACATTTGTGTTATCCGGATGTTAAGTCGTACTGTGAGAAATTTTGAGGGGACAAATGCATAAGTGTAGCTGGGAAGTGCAGAGTGTACAAAGGATTGTCCAGTAAACTGTTATATGAAGATGTGCAACCGTTCTACTGGGTACTGTAGTGGATGTATGGCATATTTCCAGGGAGACACATGTGAGTTCTGTAGAGATGGACAATACGGTAATGACTGCTCCTTGCCTTGTCCGACCACTTGTAAAGGAAACGTGTGCAAAAGTGAAGGAGGTACGTGTAAGGAGTGCAATGACGGTTACTATGGACCAAACTGCAACAACTCCTGTTCACCCAACTGCAATGGAATAACTTGTTATCAGAATGGCGTCTGCGACAAGGGATGTAAGACAGGGTATTCCGGAGATAGATGTTGTGTTCAAGGTGACGGCTGTTTAGAATGTTCATCAAATAACAACTGTTCTAAATGTATTGACGGGAAGCATGGGGAGACTTGTCAGAATAACTGTTCAGCTAGCTGTGTAGAATACAAGTGTAACAAAGCAGATGGTGCCTGCGTCAACTCCCCAGAGTCATGCCCGGACGCTCCATCGTCAGGGGCCATAGTCGGCGGGATTTTAGGTGGACTGGCGTTATTAACCATCATCGTTGTACTGGTGGTTTGTTTGGTCAAAAGACGGTGCGTAAATATTTATTTATATTATATATATAAATATACTTTTTAATTTCTGTCAAAGTCATTAATTCATTCAAACCACAACACCTGTTTCAACACATATAAACCCGGGTAATCAATTTATGGCTAGTACAGCTGCTCATAATAGATACCACATACACAAAAATGCGTGAATTTTAAGCTCAACTTAGCATATATGTAGTGAAAACTTTAAACGACATCTCGTCTGAAACCGCTGGAAAGAATTTGATTAAACTTTGCAGAGATGATGCTTTCGTAAACCTTCACAGAATTTGCTTAAATAAACGTGACCCTCATTCTAGAACACTGGTTTTCATGTCAACGGAAAGAAACATAATGAAAAATAAAATAAAATAAATAAATCATCTCCCTCAAAACTACTCGCCAGATTTAAAAATGTTTTAGAACATATTTTACTTTGGTAAAGCTTTACCCAGGTGAGCGATCCAGGGCCTCTATGGCCCTATTGTTTAAGTAATCATGTATGTAAACACCGGAAATGTCCATTGGCCTCTGATTATCTACACATTCAGTTAAACAAAAACAATACATCGATATATGTGATAATGTTTGTAGCTGTGAATCGAAAGGTGGTCTTAAATTGAAAATGCATGCAAACATTTGTTGTCTTTTGCCATCTTCGAAATTCGTTAACCTTTTATTATATTTACAAATCTAGCAATTGGAGGAGTAATTTTAAGTTATTAAACTGGAAATGTGCATTTTGACCGTTGACATCTAGATTAAAGTTTTATCCTATATTGCGTGCGATACAATATATATTATACATCAATCTCTCCTGATAGAGAGTATTGTTTCTCATCTGATCAGAACCGTGGACAAATTTGGTAAGAAATTCACGCATCTAGACAATTTGCCGTTATGCCACTCATTTGCAAGACTAGGAATAGAACCTGGCAACCATGAATGAGACGAGGGCAGCAATAATACTATGTTATCTTGAAACTTTTATAAGATTCGTCTATGGGCATTTAAATCTAATGCAAACATTAACTTCAGGGAGTTTACTTTAGACATACATCTAAGGGAATTTTAATCACATTTGTATTATTATTATTGTAAGGATTTAACTTTAACTTATCATATTATATTACTTCATGCTTTACTCGTTATTTTCCGTGGTTCTATGGTTGGATTTTTTTTTTGTATTTAGACAAGTATAGAAAAATATCCGCCCCTTCGCATATCGAAATCCTAACAATGTGATCATTGGTTCCGAACCAACAAGTTTATGAACTATATTATAATTATATTAAGCAAAAAACAAAGTTATTAGTACTTTTTGATGATTTATATACCTGAACACGTGACCCCTGATCACGCGACCCCCGCTCCCAGCCCCTCGGGCATTTTGAACGTAATAGCACATACGGAACCATACAAAATGTTCTCTATAGCTGATTCGTTGGATCCCTTAATTTCCTTCGTACTTATTTTATTATATATTAAAGTATATGTACCAGTTTCAAGTAAATTTGCACATACAAACAATCTTATATAGACCCATATTCTTATTTTTTTTAAAAAAGTCAACCCCGTCTTTCTTGAAATGAAATGTTAAAAATCCAATATCTTGCATTTCTTGCCTTACTGATTGTATATGATATATAACAGTGGTCCCTGTGGTCCCTGAAAAGGTTAATATTTAGCAAATTATCACATTGAAAATGTGCTCTAGATGCTTATTTTACAATATAGACTCAAAACATTGAAGAATAAGGGTGTTGTGATAGCAACAACCCAACTGTGAAGCCAACTTGGTTTTAGCAGATTGTCGTTGGTTTCTTAAATGTTTATCATGCAGTTGATTCTTATGTAGACGCAAATAGGTCAGAGACAAGTCTTATTGGTTTCTTTTGAAATTTAAGAAAGATTTGGTATTTTAAGCGTAACAATTTTTAAACGGATTTTCTTCCTGAGTAGGAAAGAGTCATATTGATATTCGCGTATTTTTGTTTGTTTTTTTTGTTCTTGATTTTTTTAAAATACTGCCTAAGGGACATTTACATATTTTTTTATCTCTACAATCGGAAGTCCGTCCTTTGATAAGTCAAGACTTTTAAGATATTGTCCCGATTTCAGTCGTTATAGTTGTTTTTGGTATAGTTTTCTTGCTTGGCACTCGGCATTTAAGGCTACTGGCCAAGTGGCAAGAAGAAAACTATAACTACAGTGATCCATAACACTGTAACATATATAATGGCAACTGTAAAGAAAGATACCGCATCGATAAGCGTCGTAACCAATTTCTAGTCAAATGCAAGACAGTTGTGAATTAGATATATTCTATACATACACTCGGATTGCGGTTGCGACAAATGCTCAGAATGTAATCTTGTGTATGACAGTAACCCATTCCGGATTCTTACAAGTGTAACTATGTCTGTATTTCTTGATGTGTTCTGCGTCATTCTATAACTCAGTGTTAAACTCCTCCTGGATTTAAACAGCCATTGTTTATTTAGTACAAATTCTTGTTTATCATCTAACTCTGCATACCCCTGATGCGACAAATTGTCTGAATGTAATACCGGCTCTCCTCTGTGGAATTTTACATCTCAGTGTCAAACTTATAAGAAGAAAGGCTTCCTGAAACAGACAATGTACATGTAATATTAATCTTTTACGCATGTTCGTTTTCAGCTTCCTGTTTGGAGTGTCAAATTAGTAGTTAATGACCAATCGTATGCTGTTATTTGCATAAATATGCATAATAAACAATTGTACTGTTGCTGTATTGAATGCAATTTCAGTGATACCTTTATTCGGTGGTTATGTATTGGCTAAACGATTTTCATAATAGTAGAGTATAGATCAACAAAACAATGAATATAAGAAATCTTATACTAAGTTTTCTGAATTATCAAGGTACATAAACATGTTGTCAATGGGTATTACAATAGTGTCAATTTAGCGAGTATAATATCAGTATTGCTCCCAGTCACTAACATTAAAATTCTAAATTCGTATGCATATCTATTATAAACAGAAGGTTATGGGACGACAGTTTCGTGCCGCCATTAATGTGTAGTAGCGGTAAATTATTAAGCCAAATAATTGGCACTTCATCTATTTATGTTTGCTTTTTGTCTCTATTGCAATTTCAATGTCGGTAACCTTTAATGGCTTTTTTATTCATACCGTTGGTTATCTGGCGGCATGATAAGATGTCTTAATATGCTGTGTGCGTTTTATAACTTGAAATTGACAGAGGCGCAATTGACATATCTGTTTATTCTGTATTAGTTGTAATATTTGTTGATTTGGATTCTAATTAAACCAAAAGAGAATTTTAAGTTATAACTTTCATCCTGTTCAGACCTCTGATGGTACAAAATCTTCATGTTTGATTATAAATATCGTAGTTAATTTACGCAGACTACTGTGTACCTCCATCATCGGACATCTGTGTTAAAGTATAAACTGAAACAATACAGCGACTGTTTTAATACATCCTGCATGGAGGTATTTTGAACTATCGGATTTTAATAAACACTTTATACAGAGTTCCCAGATGCAGAGTACTCACTGAGGTAGATAATTCTATAGTTTATTTCCCCCTTTTCTCCTTTAAGGGTAATATTCGGACAGGGTCAGCGAAATCAGACGGCTGGAGAAACACAGGTGTACTACAACGTATCAGGTAAATAATCCGAATACAGTAATGTTGTCTGAGCAAAAGATTGCTGTCTATCACTGAATGCCTTAAACATAATCATAACATTTCGTTATTATTATATTTATTTATAGTAATTTTAAAATAAGATAAAAAATTTGATATAAAATCATTTAGTAACTGTACACCTTAAACACTAACCATGCCTTTAATACTAGTACCATTTAACTTAATGTGACAGATACGACTAAACAAGCAGACAGAGGTGCGGCCATTACACCTGGTGTTTATATTCAAATAACTGAGTTCCAGCTGGAAATCAAGCGTCTTAAAAAGGAAAACGATCGTCTAAAAGAAGAAAACCAGAGTCTTTGTTCAGGCCAAATTGTATCCAAAGAAATGTATTCAGGTAACTGACGGTATTTGTTAGAAAAGAAAGGAAGTATGATGGTTGCCCCTTAATTTTGTGTTTGGAGATTATTTATTTGTAAACGAATTTTGAGGTTTACTTTACGTTTGAGTTAATTTATTATATTCATCGTATCCAAAATATCGTTATTTTATATATTACTTACATATATCTTAACTTTCAAAGATATCTGTCATTTAAAAATATATATAAATGCTAAGTAAATTAACTCGTAATTTTTTAAATGGCCTCATGTTTTGAAAATTACTTCATATCTTAAATTGTCATTTTTTAATATGTATTTCGAAATGTACATCATATTTCATAATAATTTAGTATTTTTTTCATAATTTCCTTGTTATATGTCATTGGTCGTAATATCTCCTTTATATAATTCATATATTTTTACTTATCAATCTAAAAGTGTTTTTCAAGAAAGTTAAAAATCATCATAGTCTCACTACACTAGCCTGGATAGAAAAGGAAAGGAGGAGAACACGTATGAAGGACTGAGCCATTGAGCTTTTTTTTAAAATATATTCGTCCACCATTTTGTCTGCATTTGACAATCATTGCAATTGGTCGGAAATCATTTCTGTCTTTTCCTACATGTTATCAGACGTACTTCATTTCATACATTTCGTCATTGTTGTGCTATTAGCAGTAATATTAAAATTAAGTGCGGATAAAACAATTATATGAATTATATGCACTAGTTAAAGAAATATATCAAAAGAAGAGAACTATTGCTGATGGTGATTAAATCGGCGCATAACGCTTTGAAAGATGGGGAGGGATATAAGACTCAAAGAATTACTGGCATAGTTATTTGCACTTGTCTTAAAGTGAAGCGAGACTGTACGTGTCGGGACGGGCGTGATTCATATAAAGCCCGCATCACAGTCCAAAATCACTGTGTGAAGCGGGGATATAATAAAATCCTAATTACACATATGTCCTGATTGATTTAATTTAGATGTAGAATATGCTTCTGGTCTGCACATACAAATGCACACATTAAATGATTATTTTCATGAGTCTAAAATGATGATATTTCAAAATGTTTAGAAATCTGAAATATTAAGATTGTTTATTTTTATTTATAAACTCTAATTTTACCTGTTTAAACGAGTGGTTTGTACTATCACATGTTCATATTAATATGAATTTGCTTTGTAAATGATATATACTTACACATATGTTAATCAATTATACCGACAAATCCTTTATTTATGAGTTTGGTGAGTTGTAAAGTATGTTCTCTTTTAATTGAATAAGAATCAGAAGGCATAAACAAATGTAACAGGTGGTGAATAAATCAATAGCTCGACCGGGAACCCAGTGCCTCAGGAATACTGTTCCTGCACTCTACCAACTGAGCTATCAAGCCGCATGTCTTCTTGCCTATTAACTTATCACCAAATACATGTACCAGGCTACACAAATAAGCATAATTCCATGAAGCAGTTCGTTCACAGATGTAAACAAAAATCATCTCTACCGTTAATGTTGGTGAAGTTTGTATTTCTTGACAAACTAGGCAATTGTAGTTGACATTGCAGGGAAACGTTTATTTCACAATCGCCGATTCGGTTAAATTGGTTTGGTATTGAAAACAGTATACCAGAAGAATGTGTTGGCTGTGTCGCGTGACACGTTCCGCATTAAGAAGTCTTCACAATTTCCAGGTAGCAAATTCATAAGTACAACCTATGATGTGAGCGAATTTACAAAAAAAGGTGTGATCAAGTGATGACAACTGAAAATAGAAAATTTAAGTAATGGTTTTATATTCTAACTATATATTCAATAACGTTCGTGACGGTATTGAATATGATGGATAAATAACCCATTTTTTTTACAATCACAGATGGTTTCATTGGGTAACCATGCGTCCGTAGATGAGTATTGATAGACGTAATACACACATATAGTTGAAAATCAAATTCTAAGTCTACGGCAATCTGTGAACGAGCTGCTTTAATGAGTAAAATATATTTTAACTTCTATACGTTCTCTTTTTGATATTTAAGATACCGTATGAATACATATATGGGCGAAACGATTTAAAAAAAGAAAAGAAAAGAAAAACGGTTCAGCCGATCATTTAACAGCTCATTCTTCCTCTATTTCGGTTTTGTAATATTATTTTTACCTATATTTCAGTTTCTATGAATGTGTTTGCTTTATTTATACTTTGTGTGATTAAAGCCATGTTTTCTTAATAAATAACGTTAATTCAAATGGTTCATCTGTATGTTTTTAAGTAGGTGAAACAATTGGCTTGTATCATGACTCATACTTTTATCCAATTTATTTTACATTAAATGGTTTTACTGATTATACTTTTGGTCATCCGGAAGCATGGCTAGTCTTCCTTAATAAATAAACCGCAGTTTTGTTAATTAAAAGTCAGCATGGTTAGTCTTCATAGATTGGCTGTACGAGTTCGATTAACAGTTACAGGAACGTAGGTCTTAAACGATACGCTGTGTGATATACACGCTTTTGTAGAAAAAAATAAAAACCCAATTGCAAACTGTCCCTGGAAGTGCCTTTTATGCATACAGTTTACGAATTCAGGGGCACTGTGGTTTTTAAACCGGCATCTTACAGACGGAATTTGCTGTGGGACTTTGATCAAAAGTCACAAGGAGATAAGTCTTGACTATAGGCTGTCTGTCAGGATCTAAAGAAACGCCAAACACTGTGTGAATAATATGTATTGGTTTCATGATACAGTCCTAGAAAACGAATATATATTCATAGAATATTAATGGAAATAAGGCAATCAAAACATCACAGAAAATTCCTAGATTTCGAAACATCTTAACGTATATCTATCTTTATGAGGTATATACAGGTCTATTTAACGTACTGGCACTTGACAAACGATGTAAAAATCCTGGTAGATTTCCGGAAATATACGAATTGTACAATTTCAGAAAGGTGTTTATTGCTTGCGTCTGTGAGTGTGTTTATTTTTTTTATTATTTTGAAATAAGAATTATCAATAAAAACTTAATAAAACGAGCACTATGTTTTTATTTATTTTATTCATCAAAATTCGGTTATTATTATTCATATAATGGGTTGCAATAATTGGTCCACCGAACATTAGAGTGTATTGTTCCAGCCCTAATGGTTGTTTCAACGCTTACTAAAGATGACGTGTCGCTCTTTATATATATTCGGACAGAACCAAACGAAGCCTAGATTTGATCTTACTTGGCACACACCGTCCTAAGACGTGTTGTCTTAATGCTATGTATATTAATAACATAAATACCAGAACAACAGAAAATAACACTTCTGTTTACAGGCACGTTATTTCAAAAAAGGGGGTGGGGGATAGAGTGCTAACCCCTCAAGACACATATATATATTTCCGTCATTATTGTAAAGATGGCGAATCTACAAGAAACAACCCAAACTAGTCCGTCTTATTTTTTCTTCACACACTACTAACAAGTAATTGCATAATCTTGCAAATTACCATTGTATGCCTTCTTTAAATATTTACTTATATAACTTATCATTTAATATTTGTTAAACTCAATTGCTATAATTATTATACCAAATGTATAGACCAATGGAACAAATACATTCTAGGAAAATCTGCTTTCATCACAATTCTGAGTTTAAACGGATGTCACTGCTGATTATAATATCTAAAGTATGATTTATTTTTCTCTCATGCTTATTATACGTGTGCAAGTTTATCAAAGAAAAATATCATTGACATAAGACATATTTAGAGAAATGCAATCGGATGCTACAGAAAACAAGAGTATCTTTAAAAAGTAACACCGCCGTGATGTATTGATTATATTTAGTGTTTATTCTGAATCTTGATGAGGGGATATTTGACACAAATATTATGAATGTCTTTCAAGCGTTCAAAATATAAAGAGCGGATACATGTATATATTCTGCTGACGATCGGACAGACGAACGACCATTTCACAACATAATACGTCCCCTCGGAACACTTGTGAATTCATGTAAACATTTTTTCAGAACATTTTTTTTTTCTTTCAATTTAAAATTACTTGATTTTCTGCACGTCAGCCCAATAAAAGATCAGGGATGTCCATGAAATATAATGAAACCTTATCGTATTATCGTAAAATCAACCACGCTTTCCATGTAATTCGTATATCTAGCTATATCAAGTGATAGGATTATTTGGGCACGACTCATCACCAATTGTTATGAAAACCTTATTTTCCTGTTCTTCTCGCATATCTACTATCAACAGATGTCAGATGATTAAGCAATGACCGCACTTGTTGTATCGGAAGCAACGCCTTTCTTGGTCATTTAATATCTACTTGCTAGGAGTATCTGGAGTGATATCATGAGTACCACTTTATCATAATGCATTGTTTCGAACACTATCCTCGAGTGATTAATTTCCTTTTAGGGCGTACATCATAAAGATAATAAAGATAATAGATAGTGTTAAGGGAAAATCAGTATTCAAATTAAATCAATTGTCTTATTTCAAGTGTTTGCAGATACATGCAATGGACGTTTATTCATCCATATTTTACTTTTCTGTCTTCTTTATAGACTGGACATTTTGATTTCAGCAAGATTGAATTTTGATCATGTAACTGTTGACATATACTCCTTGATTTTGAAAGGAATTTTACGTCTTTTTACAGGTTGACCACTCCTTTCAATAAAAGGATCTGAAACATGCACGAATCATTTGCTGAATTATGCCTAATTACCTTTCTAAACAATCTTTATTAGTTTTAAAAAATCAACGAGCCATTTCACCAGAGTATCGGCAAACCCCTTTATAAGGCGTATATTTAAATTGACCAATCTGTGTCTGTGGTAAACTTTAAAATATACGTTTATTTCTCAACGAAAATGCGTGAAATTAGACACCAGCATGTAGATTAGGTGCTAGGGAAGTGCTCGTTCATTTTCAAAGGTTAACCTGTCATTTTGGAGTGAAATGGTCTATGATAAGTTAGGCCAACATAAATATAAAGTTGTTCAGGCATTGTCACAGTATCTTAAGTATCCACGCTTTCCGAAACAAGCAAAGTGCTACTGCAATCATATTAGCGCCGTGTGTTCTTCGTTTACTTAAATCTTTATAAGACGAATCAGGAACGGTAATTGTGCTAAACTAGTAAGGTAGACCATACGGGATAATTTCGGCATTAGTTATTACGTAGTATTATTATTTATGATCTTTTAAAATCCATTTCCCTTTTCAGCATTTAGAAATGCTAATATAATCTGATGACATTAATTTCTTTAACCCATAGTGGACACCCCACCATACTTCCCATTGTTACGTGCTTTTGGAAATGAAAAGAAACTCCAAAAATACAAAAACTGTCTTTTAAAATGTCCTTTTTATACTGTTTACGAAAAGGCTAACATACCGGGACACTGTACTAGTTTTTTCATAAGGGAGATAACCCTAGACATTATGGTGGCTGTCAGGATTTTAACGATACTCTCTGTGACGAATATGAATATGTATCATGATACAGTTCGAGAATAAAATTATATATAGATATATATGAAGACAAACTATGCAAATATAACAACAGAAAATGTGCGTAGACTTCGAAACAACTCAACTAATTTGAATAAAAAATAATCTTGGGACTTCAAAATATATCGACTTCCTTTATTATTTAGACTGACGATGTAGACATGTTTTATTTTGAAGCATTCCACTTTGATATTAGGAAAAGATACCTCCAAGGAAAAACACCTTGTCTTATATAGGTTGATATGACCTAATTTACTCTCGAAAAAGAGATAATTCACTAGATGAAGGAAACCGTTACCTACCATTTAACATATTTAATCATTAACATAGAAATAAAATCAGAGGACAGAAAAAAAAACAACTCAAAGCCGTAGAAATCTAATTTTGTACTTAAGAAGAAAACAAGTACAGCTTTACGGCGGCCTATAGATATTATATACAAAATTCATCATGTTTGGGGTAATTAGATAAACTTCCTGATATAAAGTATTCAAATCCAGTGATGCATTCAGTCAGTGTTGAGTCTAATGGTTAAGTGTAGTATAAGGGATATACATTCAAATGGTAAACATGTGAACGTGTGTATGTTTATATATATCCTCTATTCTAATATTTGATTGAATAGAAGTTTACAAATCAGCAAAGAACACACACCATACCAGTTTGATGAGGTTTATATGGGTACCATGGACTTAAGCCTATTTCTTATAGGATTCTGGGTCGTGTTGAGTACTGTAGGTAAGGCATTCATTTCACACTTTGTAAAAGCTTGAAACAACAAGGTAATGGCAGTTGACTATGTAATTATATTTGATATAAATTATTCTATGAGCAATTAATATGATGAGTTAATTTGGTTTGTTACTTTATACTACAAACGCTTTGAATAAATCAATATTAATGTATGTCTAGTGAACATCTATCTATCTATCTATCTATCTATCTATCTATCTATCTATCTATCTATCTATCTATCTATCTATCTATCTATCTATCTATCTATCTATCTATCTATCTATCTATCTATCTATCTGTCTGTCTATCTAATAGCTTTTCTTTTCTCTATCTCTCTTTCTTTAAAATGTCTTATCAAGAATAAATTAATTACATCTAGATATATAGAGGACGTTTTATTCATATTTTATATCTCTATACCAGTCTGCCAGAATCCAATAGCTAACGGCCCAGTTACAGTAAAACCGGAGGAATGTGCAGCACCTAACTGTGACTGCTGTGTTACAAAGTACTGTGAAATATGTAATGATGACTGTATAGAGGGGATCTTCGGTGGAAAATGTCTCAACAAGTGTCCAGACCGATGTGTGACTTGTGAAGACTTTTTTAAATATAATGCGAGTTTTCATGGTTATGGCTACTGTACAAAATGTAAAACCGGATACTACAGTGACCCCCCTGATTATTTCCAATGTAACTACAAATGTCCTGATGAATGTGCTTCATGCCAGTCCGCGACCCAGTGTCACTCGTGTATTAAGGGCTATTACCTGACACCATCTACTCCAGAGTTCGGCCAATGTATGGCTTGTCCAAGTTCTTGTGCGGCCTGTACTTCTTCATTTTCCTGTTCGGAATGCAAAACATTGCAGTTTGAAGGGACTGAATGTGAGAAATGTATACCAGGGTATTACGGAGTAAACTGTAATACTTCCTGTCCCGACGGCTGCAAGGGTAACATTTGTGTTACGTCTTCAGGAGACTGCATTGGTACTTGTGAAGACGGCTTTACAGGTGCAAGATGTGACGATTGTATAACAGGGAGGTACGGTCAAAATTGTAATGAGATATGTCCAGTAAACTGTAAAGATTCAGATTGTAACCGAAATGACAGTAAATGTACTAATGGCTGTGAAGACAATTTTGACGGGGACAAATGCGATAAGTGTAATGCTGGGAAGCACGGTGCAGAGTGTACAAAGGATTGTCCAGTAAACTGTTATATGAAGATGTGCAACCGTTCTACTGGGTACTGTAGTGGATGTATGGCATATTTCCAGGGAGACACATGTGAGTTCTGTAGAGATGGACAATACGGTAATGACTGCTCCTTGCCTTGTCCGACCACTTGTAAAGGAAACGTGTGCAAAAGTGAAGGAGGTACGTGTAAGGAGTGCAATGACGGTTACTATGGACCAAACTGCAACAACTCCTGTTCACCCAACTGCAATGGAATAACTTGTTATCAGAATGGCGTCTGCGACAAGGGATGTAAGACAGGGTATTCCGGAGATAGATGTTGTGTTCAAGGTGACGGCTGTTTAGAATGTTCATCAAATAACAACTGTTCTAAATGTATTGACGGGAAGCATGGGGAGACTTGTCAGAATAACTGTTCAGCTAGCTGTGTAGAATACAAGTGTAACAAAGCAGATGGTGCCTGCGTCAACTCCCCAGAGTCATGCCCGGACGCTCCATCGTCAGGGGCCATAGTCGGCGGGATTTTAGGTGGACTGGCGTTATTAACCATCATCGTTGTACTGGTGGTTTGTTTGGTCAAAAGACGGTGCGTAAATATTTATTTATATTATATATATAAATATACTTTTTAATTTCTGTCAAAGTCATTAATTCATTCAAACCACAACACCTGTTTCAACACATATAAACCCGGGTAATCAATTTATGGCTAGTACAGCTGCTCATAATAGATACCACATACACAAAAATGCGTGAATTTTAAGCTCAACTTAGCATATATGTAGTGAAAACTTTAAACGACATCTCGTCTGAAACCGCTGGAAAGAATTTGATTAAACTTTGCAGAGATGATGCTTTCGTAAACCTTCACAGAATTTGCTTAAATAAACGTGACCCTCATTCTAGAACACTGGTTTTCATGTCAACGGAAAGAAACATAATGAAAAATAAAATAAAATAAATAAATCATCTCCCTCAAAACTACTCGCCAGATTTAAAAATGTTTTAGAACATATTTTACTTTGGTAAAGCTTTACCCAGGTGAGCGATCCAGGGCCTCTATGGCCCTATTGTTTAAGTAATCATGTATGTAAACACCGGAAATGTCCATTGGCCTCTGATTATCTACACATTCAGTTAAACAAAAACAATACATCGATATATGTGATAATGTTTGTAGCTGTGAATCGAAAGGTGGTCTTAAATTGAAAATGCATGCAAACATTTGTTGTCTTTTGCCATCTTCGAAATTCGTTAACCTTTTATTATATTTACAAATCTAGCAATTGGAGGAGTAATTTTAAGTTATTAAACTGGAAATGTGCATTTTGACCGTTGACATCTAGATTAAAGTTTTATCCTATATTGCGTGCGATACAATATATATTATACATCAATCTCTCCTGATAGAGAGTATTGTTTCTCATCTGATCAGAACCGTGGACAAATTTGGTAAGAAATTCACGCATCTAGACAATTTGCCGTTATGCCACTCATTTGCAAGACTAGGAATAGAACCTGGCAACCATGAATGAGACGAGGGCAGCAATAATACTATGTTATCTTGAAACTTTTATAAGATTCGTCTATGGGCATTTAAATCTAATGCAAACATTAACTTCAGGGAGTTTACTTTAGACATACATCTAAGGGAATTTTAATCACATTTGTATTATTATTATTGTAAGGATTTAACTTTAACTTATCATATTATATTACTTCATGCTTTACTCGTTATTTTCCGTGGTTCTATGGTTGGATTTTTTTTTTGTATTTAGACAAGTATAGAAAAATATCCGCCCCTTCGCATATCGAAATCCTAACAATGTGATCATTGGTTCCGAACCAACAAGTTTATGAACTATATTATAATTATATTAAGCAAAAAACAAAGTTATTAGTACTTTTTGATGATTTATATACCTGAACACGTGACCCCTGATCACGCGACCCCCGCTCCCAGCCCCTCGGGCATTTTGAACGTAATAGCACATACGGAACCATACAAAATGTTCTCTATAGCTGATTCGTTGGATCCCTTAATTTCCTTCGTACTTGTTTTATTATATATTAAAGTATATGTACCAGTTTCAAGTAAATTTGCACATACAAACAATCTTATATAGACCCATATTCTTATTTTTTTTAAAAAAGTCAACCCCGTCTTTCTTGAAATGAAATGTTAAAAATCCAATATCTTGCATTTCTTGCCTTACTGATTGTATATGATATATAACAGTGGTCCCTGTGGTCCCTGAAAAGGTTAATATTTAGCAAATTATCACATTGAAAATGTGCTCTAGATGCTTATTTTACAATATAGACTCAAAACATTGAAGAATAAGGGTGTTGTGATAGCAACAACCCAACTGTGAAGCCAACTTGGTTTTAGCAGATTGTCGTTGGTTTCTTAAATGTTTATCATGCAGTTGATTCTTATGTAGACGCAAATAGGTCAGAGACAAGTCTTATTGGTTTCTTTTGAAATTTAAGAAAGATTTGGTATTTTAAGCGTAACAATTTTTAAACGGATTTTCTTCCTGAGTAGGAAAGAGTCATATTGATATTCGCGTATTTTTGTTTGTTTTTTTTGTTCTTGATTTGTTTAAAATACTGCCTAAGGGACATTTACATATTTTTTTATCTCTACAATCGGAAGTCCGTCCTTTGATAAGTCAAGACTTTTAAGATATTGTCCCGATTTCAGTCGTTATAGTTGTTTTTGGTATAGTTTTCTTGCTTGGCACTCGGCATTTAAGGCTACTGGCCAAGTGGCAAGAAGAAAACTATAACTACAGTGATCCATAACACTGTAACATATATAATGGCAACTGTAAAGAAAGATACCGCATCGATAAGCGTCGTAACCAATTTCTAGTCAAATGCAAGACAGTTGTGAATTAGATATATTCTATACATACACTCGGATTGCGGTTGCGACAAATGCTCAGAATGTAATCTTGTGTATGACAGTAACCCATTCCGGATTCTTACAAGTGTAACTATGTCTGTATTTCTTGATGTGTTCTGCGTCATTCTATAACTCAGTGTTAAACTCCTCCTGGATTTAAACAGCCATTGTTTATTTAGTACAAATTCTTGTTTATCATCTAACTCTGCATACCCCTGATGCGACAAATTGTCTGAATGTAATACCGGCTCTCCTCTGTGGAATTTTACATCTCAGTGTCAAACTTATAAGAAGAAAGGCTTCCTGAAACAGACAATGTACATGTAATATTAATCTTTTACGCATGTTCGTTTTCAGCTTCCTGTTTGGAGTGTCAAATTAGTAGTTAATGACCAATCGTATGCTGTTATTTGCATAAATATGCATAATAAACAATTGTACTGTTGCTGTATTGAATGCAATTTCAGTGATACCTTTATTCGGTGGTTATGTATTGGCTAAACGATTTTCATAATAGTAGAGTATAGATCAACAAAACAATGAATATAAGAAATCTTATACTAAGTTTTCTGAATTATCAAGGTACATAAACATGTTGTCAATGGGTATTACAATAGTGTCAATTTAGCGAGTATAATATCAGTATTGCTCCCAGTCACTAACATTAAAATTCTAAATTCGTATGCATATCTATTATAAACAGAAGGTTATGGGACGACAGTTTCGTGCCGCCATTAATGTGTAGTAGCGGTAAATTATTAAGCCAAATAATTGGCACTTCATCTATTTATGTTTGCTTTTTGTCTCTATTGCAATTTCAATGTCGGTAACCTTTAATGGCTTTTTTATTCATACCGTTGGTTATCTGGCGGCATGATAAGATGTCTTAATATGCTGTGTGCGTTTTATAACTTGAAATTGACAGAGGCGCAATTGACATATCTGTTTATTCTGTATTAGTTGTAATATTTGTTGATTTGGATTCTAATTAAACCAAAAGAGAATTTTAAGTTATAACTTTCATCCTGTTCAGACCTCTGATGGTACAAAATCTTCATGTTTGATTATAAATATCGTAGTTAATTTACGCAGACTACTGTGTACCTCCATCATCGGACATCTGTGTTAAAGTATAAACTGAAACAATACAGCGACTGTTTTAATACATCCTGCATGGAGGTATTTTGAACTATCGGATTTTAATAAACACTTTATACAGAGTTCCCAGATGCAGAGTACTCACTGAGGTAGATAATTCTATAGTTTATTTCCCCCTTTTCTCCTTTAAGGGTAATATTCGGACAGGGTCAGCGAAATCAGACGGCTGGAGAAACACAGGTGTACTACAACGTATCAGGTAAATAATCCGAATACAGTAATGTTGTCTGAGCAAAAGATTGCTGTCTATCACTGAATGCCTTAAACATAATCATAACATTTCGTTATTATTATATTTATTTATAGTAATTTTAAAATAAGATAAAAAATTTGATATAAAATCATTTAGTAACTGTACACCTTAAACACTAACCATGCCTTTAATACTAGTACCATTTAACTTAATGTGACAGATACGACTAAACAAGCAGACAGAGGTGCGGCCATTACACCTGGTGTTTATATTCAAATAACTGAGTTCCAGTTGGAAATCAAGCGTCTTAAAAAGGAAAACGATCGTCTAAAAGAAGAAAACCAGAGTCTTTGTTCAGGCCAAATTGTATCCAAAGAAATGTATTCAGGTAACTGACGGTATTTGTTAGAAAAGAAAGGAAGTATGATGGTTGCCCCTTAATTTTGTGTTTGGAGATTATTTATTTGTAAACGAATTTTGAGGTTTACTTTACGTTTGAGTTAATTTATTATATTCATCGTATCCAAAATATCGTTATTTTATATATTACTTACATATATCTTAACTTTCAAAGATATCTGTCATTTAAAAATATATATAAATGCTAAGTAAATTAACTCGTAATTTTTTAAATGGCCTCATGTTTTGAAAATTACTTCATATCTTAAATTGTCATTTTTTAATATGTATTTCGAAATGTACATCATATTTCATAATAATTTAGTATTTTTATGATTGAGTTTATATTTCATAATTTCCTTGTTATATGTCATTGGTCGTAATATCTCCTTTATATAATTCATATATTTTTACTTATCAATCTAAAAGTGTTTTTCAAGAAAGTTAAAAATCATCATTTTTTTTCAGAACCAGAGTCTCACTACACTAGCCTGGATAGAAAAGGAAAGGAGGAGAATACGTATGAAGGACTGAGCCATTGAGCTTTTTTTTAAAATATATTCGTCCACCATTTTGTCTGCATTTGACAATCATTGCAATTGGTCGGAAATCATTTCTGTCTTTTCCTACATGTTATCAGACGTACTTCATTTCATACATTTCGTCATTGTTGTGCTATTAGCAGTAATATTAAAATTAAGTGCGGATAAAACAATTATATGAATTATATGCACTAGTTAAAGAAATATATCAAAAGAAGAGAACTATTGCTGATGGTGATTAAATCGGCGCATAACGCTTTGAAAGATGGGGAGGGATATAAGACTCAAAGAATTACTGGCATAGTTATTTGCACTTGTCTTAAAGTGAAGCGAGACTGTACGTGTCGGGACGGGCGTGATTCATATAAAGCCCGCATCACAGTCCAAAATCACTGTGTGAAGCGGGGATATAATAAAATCCTAATTACACATATGTCCTGATTGATTTAATTTAGATGTAGAATATGCTTCTGGTCTGCACATACAAATGCACACATTAAATGATTATTTTCATGAGTCTAAAATGATGATATTTCAAAATGTTTAGAAATCTGAAATATTAAGATTGTTTATTTTTATTTATAAACTCTAATTTTACCTGTTTAAACGAGTGGTTTGTACTATCACATGTTCATATTAATATGAATTTGCTTTGTAAATGATATATACTTACACATATGTTAATCAATTATACCGGACAAATGCCTTTATGTTATTGAGTTTGGTGAGTTGTAAAGATATTGTTCTCTTTTAATTGAATAAGAATCAGAAGGCATAAACAAATGTAACAGGTGGTGAATAAATCAATAGCTCGACCGGGAACCCAGTGCCTCAGGAATACTGTTCCTGCACTCTACCAACTGAGCTATCAAGCCGCATGTCTTCTTGCCTATTAACTTATCACCAAATACATGTACCAGGCTACACAAATAAGCATAATTCCATGAAGCAGTTCGTTCACAGATGTAAACAAAAATCATCTCTACCGTTAATGTTGGTGAAGTTTGTATTTCTTGACAAACTAGGCAATTGTAGTTGACATTGCAGGGAAACGTTTATTTCACAATCGCCGATTCGGTTAAATTGGTTTGGTATTGAAAACAGTATACCAGAAGAATGTGTTGGCTGTGTCGCGTGACACGTTCCGCATTAAGAAGTCTTCACAATTTCCAGGTAGCAAATTCATAAGTACAACCTATGATGTGAGCGAATTTACAAAAAAAGGTGTGATCAAGTGATGACAACTGAAAATAGAAAATTTAAGTAATGGTTTTATATTCTAACTATATATTCAATAACGTTCGTGACGGTATTGAATATGATGGATAAAGAACCCATTTTTTTTACAATCACAGATGGTTTCATTGGGTAACCATGCGTCCGTAGATGAGTATTGATAGACGTAATACACACATATAGTTGAAAATCAAATTCTAAGTCTACGGCAATCTGTGAACGAGCTGCTTTAATGAGTAAAATATATTTTAACTCCTATACGTTCTCTTTTTGATATTTAAGATACCATATGAATACAAATATGGGCGAAACGATTTAAAAAAAGAAAAGAAAAGAAAAACGCTTCAGCCGATCATTTAACAGCTCATTCTTCCTCTATTTCGGTTTTGTAATATTATTTTTACCTATATTTCAGTTTCTATGAATGTGTTTGCTTTATTCATACTTTGTGTGATTAAAGCCATGTTTTCTTAATAAATAACGTTAATTCAAATGGTTCATCTGTATGTTTTTAAGTAGTTGAAACAATTGGCTTGTATCATGACTAATACTTTTATCCAATTTATTTTACATTAAATGGTTTTACTGATTATACTTTTGGTCATCCGGAAGCATGGCTAGTCTTCCTTAATAAATAAACCGCAGTTTTGTTAATTAAAAGTCAGCATGGTTAGTCTTCATAGATTGGCTGTACGAGTTCGATTAACAGTTACAGGAACGTAGGTCTTAAACGATACGCTGCGTGATATACACGCTTTTGTAGAAAAAAATAAAAACCCAATTGCAAACTGTCCCTGGAAGTGCCTTTTATGCATACAGTTTACGAATTCAGGGGCACTGTGGTTTTTAAACCGGCATCTTACAGACGGAATTTGCTGTGGGACTTTGATCAAAAGTCACAAGGAGATAAGTCTTGACTATAGGCTGTCTGTCAGGATCTAAAGAAACGCCAAACACTGTGTGAATAATATGTATTGGTTTCATGATACAGTCCTAGAAAACGAATATATATTCATAGAATATTAATGGAAATAAGGCAATCAAAACATCACAGAAAATTCCTAGATTTCGAAACATCTTAACGTATATCTATCTTTATGAGGTATATACAGGTCTATTTAACGTACTGGCACTTGACAAACGATGTAAAAATCCTGGTAGATTTCCGGAAATATACGAATTGTACAATTTCAGAAAGGTGTTTATTGCTTGCGTCTGTGAGTGTGTTTATTTTTTTTTATTATTTTGAAATAAGAATTATCAATAAAAACTTAATAAAACGAGCACTATGTTTTTATTTATTTTATTCATCAAAATTCGGTTATTATTATTCATATAATGGGTTGCAATAATTGGTCCACCGAACATTAGAGTGTATTGTTCCAGCCCTAATGGTTGTTTCAACGCTTACTAAAGATGACGTGTCGCTCTTTATATATATTCGGACAGAACCAAACGAAGCCTAGATTTGATCTTACTTGGCACACACCGTCCTAAGACGTGTTGTCTTAATGCTATGTATATTAATAACATAAATACCAGAACAACAGAAAATAACACTTCTGTTTACAGGCACGTTATTTCAAAAAAGGGGGTGGGGGATAGAGTGCTAACCCCTCAAGACACATATATATATTTCCGTCATTATTGTAAAGATGGCGAATCTACAAGAAACAACCCAAACTAGTCCGTCTTATTTTTTCTTCACACACTACTAACAAGTAATTGCATAATCTTGCAAATTACCATTGTATGCCTTCTTTAAATATTTACTTATATAACTTATCATTTAATATTTGTTAAACTCAATTGCTATAATTATTATACCAAATGTATAGACCAATGGAACAAATACATTCTAGGAAAATCTGCTTTCATCACAATTCTGAGTTTAAACGGATGTCACTGCTGATTATAATATCTAAAGTATGATTTATTTTTCTCTCATGCTTATTATACGTGTGCAAGTTTATCAAAGAAAAATATCATTGACATAAGACATATTTAGAGAAATGCAATCGGATGCTACAGAAAACAAGAGTATCTTTAAAAAGTAACACCGCCGTCATGTATTGATTATATTTAGTGTTTATTCTGAATCTTGATGAGGGGATATTTGACACAAATATTATGAATGCCTTTCAAGCGTTCAAAATATAAAGAGCGGATACATGTATATATTCTGCTGACGATCGGACAGACGAACGACCATTTCACAACATAATACGTCCCCTCGGAACACTTGTGAATTCATGTAAACATTTTTTCAGAACATTTTTTTTTTCTTTCAATTTAAAATTACTTGATTTTCTGCACGTCAGCCCAATAAAAGATCAGGGATGTCCATGAAATATAATGAAACCTTATCGTATTATCGTAAAATCAACCACGCTTTCCATGTAATTCGTATATCTAGCTATATCAAGTGATAGGATTATTTGGGCACGACTCATCACCAATTGTTATGAAAACCTTATTTTCCTGTTCTTCTCGCATATCTACTATCACACAGATGGTCAGATGATTAAGCAATGACCGCACTTGTTGTATCGGAAGCAACGCCTTTCTTGGTCATTTAATATCTACTTGCTAGGAGTATCTGGAGTGATATCATGAGTACCACTTTATCATAATGCATTGTTTCGAACACTATCCTCGAGTGATTAATTTCCTTTTAGGGCGTACATCATAAAGATAATAAAGATAATAGATAGTGTTAATGGGAGAATGAATCAGTATTCAAATTAAATCAATTGTCTTATTTCAAGTGTTTGCAGATACATGCAATAGACGTTTATTCATCCATATTTTAATTTTCTGTCTTCTTTATAGACTGGACATTTTGATTTCAGCAAGATTGAATTTTGATCATGAAACTGTTGACATATACTCGATGATTTTGAAAGGTGTTTTACGTCTTTTTACAAGTTGACCACTCCTTTCAATAAAAGGATCAAAAACATGCACGAATCATATGCTGAATTATGCCTAATTACCTTTCTAAACAATCTTAATTCGTTTTAAAACAATCAACGAGCCATTTAACCAGAGTAACGGCAATACCCGGTATAATGCGCAGATTTAAATTGACCAATCTGTGTCTGTGGGGAACTTTAAAATGTTTGTTTATTTCTCAACGAAAATGCGTGAAATTAAACACCAGCATGTAGACCAGGTGCTAGGGAAGTCCTTGTTCATTTTCGAAGGTTAACCTCTCATTTCGGAGTGAAATCGTCTATGATAAATTAGGCCAACATAAATATTTTGTTCAGGCATTGGCACAGTATCTTTAGTATCCACGCTTCCCAAACAAGCATAGTGATACTGCCATCAAATTAGCGCCCTGCTTTCTTTGTTTACTCAAATCTCTTTAAGACGAACCAGGAACGGTAATTTTGCTAAACTATTAAGCTAAACCCGAAACACTTTTGCACACAAGTCCTGAAGAACCTATGTCTATTGTTTCCCGTAAATCAATACTAATTGTATCGAGGTAATGGCAACATGTGACCTTTTATGCACGCGAAGAGCAAAGTATATTTTTCGCAATATACGGTATTCAAAAATGGAATAGTATAATAAGACTTAAACTCGGTTTTTGGGGGGATATAAAAAACAAACTGATTTTGATTTCCGTATACCTCACTATTTTCGCAAAAAAATTAACATTGTTATTGTGTGAGGAAAAACGTATTGTCCTCAATAAAATATTATATGAAACATGGATGACACTTGTTTTCTGTTTATTCGGTATTTTAAACAACCTGTCCATGAGTGCTTAAAATATGGGACCAATTAGTGCCACATTGAATTGTGTGCGTCGCTTTATGAAGGTGAATCACGAAAAATCGAAACACAACACGACAATGCGAGGCGGTAAACGAAAATGCGACACGGCACTTACCATTATAGCGTGCATATATCACATTGACGCACTTTCATTTTCCACGGAATTTCACATCCACGGAATTTCGCAATAAATGTCGAACGTAGTTGTGCATTGTCATGCGTCGCGTCGCTTTGTCGTTTCATATATGAGATTAGTTAAGAATGTTTAATGGTATTTTAACTTGTTGCCCGTTATATATTCCCCCTTCCACGGGTCAATTTTGTTCATTCGGATTATTTTAGGCTGGTGCTTATAAAGCACATATAAACATTTGCGCCTTATAAAGGATATAGCCGATATTTTATCTGACTAAATGTTTGGTCGATCACTTTAATCTTGTTTATGCTTGTTTATGCTTGCTGAGATGCGTATGCGCATGAAGCATACAATTAAGGTCATATTTCCATTATTTGCACTGACGAAAAGCGTCGTTCTAAATTTAATGCAGACGATTCTCTAGAACTTTCTTAAGTCATTAGAATAGAATTGAATAGAATGTAAATTGATGTATGCCTATATATTAATTGTTACTAATCATTATTTATTATCTTAGATACAGATGTATTTGGACTTGAAAAAAGTAAATATTACTTTATTTGAATATTTACATAATTGATCATTAAAATTTGGATAAAATATAAACCGGAATACATATAGGAAACATATCCATACTTGCACGAAAGGTTTAGAAAGTATACCTGCTAAGGAAGTTTCGTAATTTAAAGAGAAAGTATAAATGATGATAAAACAATTAAATCCTTCTATCTGGTGATAGTATAGCAATAATATCAAAACAAGCGAAACTCTCTAAAACTCTTTAAATCATAACGACTATCTTAGTAAACAGGCAGACGCAATATGAACATAAACATGGAAGTAGGGCTGTGGATTGCAAGCCATATGGCGATCCGGTTCGAATTTCAAATTTGCTGTAGAAAAACATGAACAGTTTGTGAGAGGTCTGTAATTTTGTAGTTCCATCGGATTACCTTTTTTCTACAGCAAAGGCCGAATCACAGCAGTTGATTTCGCATCAAACGACATGACCTATATTGTTTAATATGTCATTTATCCACGCAACAATCATCATTTATGGCTAATTTGCCACGCTTATATATCAGACAGTGAATTGCGTTGTCTATCTCCAACTTTTATAACGAACATGACTCAAACTGGCCTCCATACCATAACGATATTAGGTCGTGTACAAGCGATAAGATACTACGAAACTCGTACATTCAATTATTGATCCTTGCTGGCTAACAGGTCAGGAACTACATTAATCACATGTGCTGCACCAGTACCATATTTAGCTATTCCGTAATCTGGATCAAACCAACGACCTTTCGCTTTCGAGGTGGACACTCTCTCCACAGTCACCAGTATATAAATTGCCTACACAATTAATGAATATGCGTATGTATAAATCAATGTATGACGACACCGATTTTAAAGACCCATACAAAGGAAACATTTTCATGCATATATGAGATTCTATTTAAAGTCTTTTTTTCCCTTAAGATAGTATATCTCTATTTGAAACTAAGAATACCTTGTACAATGGAAATGCATATATATCTATATTTGTTTTATCCTGTTTTTTCAAGAGATCCCCTAACTACATGCACTTTAAACGGTTTAATTATTATTCTCTTGTTTAATAATGCAATTACACATGTATTGATATGGCGCATGAGTTAGCCACGATTAGGTTTAGACTTTACTATTTGCGTTTACCGTCGCTTCGACAGTATTTCAGTCATATAGCGACGTCCATCTAATTACAGGTAGAAGAAGACCCCGAATGCATGGAGGCATCCGGATAAAACCACCGACCTGCCGGGATAACACAGGCTTTGATTTTTGGGGCTTTGTCATTTCTTTTCTGTAGTTGTATTTCTTTTGATATAAATCCTACACTTCCTTGATTTGCAAGTAAGCGTGGTTGAAAAAAAAAAGTCAGGCTTATGCTGGCAATATAATTTGATCTACAGTTTAAATTATTTTTTGTCACAAGGGATGTTTTCTCTTATAATCACGCATTGATTGTTGATACATATTTATACGTATTGCGGTCTGTATCTTGATTTTAATCTGTTATTAGAGACTAGAGTGGGCGGGGTGCCGTTAAAATCATAATTGAAAAAAAAAATGTAACGGCACCCCTTTTTCAAATTAAGTTTTATAGAAAATTACATCGTGAACTTAGTCATTTAGTGTTCAAGTGCTTATTATTGATATATGCAGCACTTTACACGGACGTGTAATGAAACAGGATAAAACTGCGCGGAGGTCTCACACAAATACATTGCCGAACTTTATAAACCGTTTTCATTAAAATATGAAAAAGGATGTTTTAGTATTAATATTTTTTGTCTGTTATTTTTTTTTAGAACAAAACAAATGTCAATTTGTCAGACTGGTTCAAGTTCCCAGTATTAACGCCTATGTTGTCTTCATTTGCATTGTTACTAGTGCCACTTGTGGTGCTTGTTATTTGGTGTTTTGTCTGGCGTTTACTTGAATATGATAACCCAGAACAGTTGAGCTCCTTGCCAGGTATATATGATTTTGTATTTACTATTATTGGCAGAACTCGACACAGATGTGTAAACCATAAGGTGTGTAATGTTAGTGTGGCATTGTGTAAGGCAATGCAGAGGTCTCACACAAGTATAACCAGTTTTTGCCTTTGTGTTAATAGTTTGAAAGTTGTTTTTAGAACAAAGACTTGTTTACAGTGTAATGAAATGTGTTGTTTTTAGTTTATATTTTTTAGTTTATTTGAATGTTTACGAATACCATTGGAGCAGAAGACTTGGTGCAAATTAGTGACTTTTTCAGGTTGTGTTTCTGAATGCCCAAGAACAGTTGAGCTATGTGACAGGTGTTAATGATTTAAATTGTTTGTACTTGCATTTTTCTGGTTGCCCAAGTGCAGTGTAGCTGGGTTTCAGATATTTTTGTTTTTTTATGTTTGTACTTGCAGCCCCCCCCCCCCAACCCCTCTCTGTGTGTTTTTTGGTAACAGTACCTGTACTTTCAGGAGAAGTTTATGAATGTTTTGTGTTGTGAGTATTTGCATTTTCCTGGTTGCCCAAAGCATTGAGCTCGGGAAATACGTTTTTTTTACAATATGTTCATGTTTGAAGGTGTCCTTTTTATTTCTTTGACTTTTTTTTATTTGTTGCTGTTGTTTTCTATCAGCTCAGAATTTCCATGTAATTTATTTTTCTGAATATGTATAAACGCTGTTTTAATTTAGATATATATTTTAGTTTGATTACATTTAAAGCACGCCAAAAGCGAAGAGCAAGTGCGTGGCACGTCAAAGTAGGGGTGTTAGGCAGGTGCCCCCATTGCCAAGTAGGGGTGCACATGATTAGCCAGTGTCGCCAGATCCGGTGCCTGAACAGCCGGCCCAATTGAATATGTCGGAAGCACGGTTAAACAGTGTGTTGGAAAACGTGGCGCAGAGACTTGCCCCATTGTTCCCTAGCAGACCTGAACCAGGACCATCAGCAGCTGCATCTCCAAGTGCACCTGGAGGGGACAGGTGAGGTACAGGTGAAATCACCCAGTTGGGGAATTTAATCTCAAATTCTACAAAACATAAAACAAAACAAAAATCTTGAGTGGAGAATTAATAAATCTTGCTTAATTCAGCTGTTAATTGAGGTCAGGTCCTGAGTTTTGATTCAAACGGTCAAATAACAATTTTGCCGAAAAACAACAGGCGAATTACAAGCATTGTGGCTTGACTGTTGCCTTTTTAATGTATATTTTGACATATATTGTAGTATTCACCATACACAGTATCGAGACATGCTAAAATATATGCATACCATACGGTTAGGCGCTAAACATTACCAAATTAATGGGTGGTCATCATATAATGAACAGTTTAGAATGAAAAAGGCACAGTGAAGTGATATGTCATGGGCAGAGGTAGATCGGGAATTATTGTTGGTTTTTGTGTGCAGGCTAAACCCTGCTGTACAGAATGAGGCTACTAATACTCAGCTGCGTTGTAATGACTTAAATTTTAAAGGGGTTTGTCTTAGAAAGAAATGCACATATGCTCACAAATGTATGAGATGTTGTGGTTATCAAAGCATGTTTAAACACTACCAATCATTCTAAATTGCCTATTAGGTCATCTTCAAAGAGGGTCAATGCTCTACAACCGCATGGGCCTTCAGGAAAGAAAAGGCCTTACTGATCGATGTCACTTGGTATTACTCCCATTAAAGTGAATATATTGCTGAGCTATTTATAAAAAAGTGTACTTGCACAGAAGATGCCAATATGTTGGCCGATGGCTTTGTCAATGGCCTTGATTTACAATTTGAAGGTACACGAGTTACTTATAACTGTGAAAATCTGTTATCAGTTCAGCAAAATCCACAGGTTGCTTTGGAAAAAATAATGAAAGAGGTTGACTTAGGCAGGATAGCAAGTCCTTTTTATACAAGTAGCATTAGTATTTCTTAAATTTGCTCCCATAGGTCTGATTAAAAAAGGTACATGGCGCCTGATACAGCATTTATCTTACTCATCAGGTGATAGTATTAATGACTTTATTGATCCTCAATTTCGTTCTGAAACTATACTTCAATGGATGAAGTTGTAGAGTCTATAGATAGTCAGGGGGAATGAATGCCTAATGGGTAATGCTGATATCAAAAGTGTCTTTAGATTGTTGCCAATTTGAAGAGAAGATTTTTGTTTGCTTTGCTTTCGTCTTCAGGGAAAGTATTTTGTTGACATGTGTTACCAATGGGCTATATCTTGTTCTCTGTGGGAAATGTGTGCTACCTTTATAGAATGGCTTTTAAAATATTTGTTTTTATTTTTCGCCAAGAAAAGCAACAAATGGCCTTTGCATTATCTTATATAATTGCTTAATTAACCAATGAGTTTTTGTATTTAAAAAGTATTGTTTTTATTCTGGGTGTGTCCTCTGTAAATATGTTTTTGAGATATGATAAGCAAGTAATATTGCAAAAATGGTTTTTGCTCCTATTTAAAGTTATAATAGTTGTAAAGTTAGTAAAATGTTTCATTTATATTAAGACACTAACAAAATGCGCCAGTGCAATGCTTAGAATTTAAAAGGTTATACATTCTGCCCAGTGGGCACACATACAGTATATAATGTGATTAAGGGCAAAGGCACGTTGGAGAGCACAAACGCGAGCGATGGTCAGACACTTATATACATTCGTGTGGAAAAAATAAGAACAAAACAAACTACATGTGCTACACACATTCCATCAAGATCCGATTCTAACTGACCAGTGTATGCGATCATGTACGTAGTGATACGCCTGGCAGTAAGAATTTTGCTAAGGCAGCAATATGAACTGGTCCATTTTTAAAAAATGGTTCTTAGAAACCACCTACGAAGGCACTTAATCCAGTTACATTAGTTCATTATCGCGGTGGGGACAGTCACTATATATACACGACGAAGTCACATATCTCCAAACAGAAATAATTGAAGAGAAATTCGTCTTTAGGTAAGCTCATTTATTTTATTTCTTGTTTCTAAATATATCTAAGATTAGGTCAAAGGAGGTTGTCTCCTATTGCTTGTTGAGATGGAAATATTATTCTTGATTATAAAATGTATTTTCAATATCTTGTTAATAAATGTCATGTAATTTTTAATAAAATATTCTGTTATGATATTTTGTTTTTTGATATAAATGAAAATGGTGTTAATTTACATATTTATATGCAATTACGTTATTAGTATTAGTGTGTAATGTTTTGCTGTGTGTGTTCTCATAATGAGTGTTAATACTTTTCAGCAATGGAAATGTACCCATGCCTACTTTGGTATTCAGAGTGAGAGAGAGAGAGAGAGAGAGAGAGAGAGAGAGAGAGAGGGGAATGAGAAAGAACACAATTGTTATCTTAAGAGTTTGTATTACGATTGATGCATACTGGTCGAATATAAAAAACACTTTCAAGAAACTAAACGTCAAGAGCAGGAAGTTATACTAACGAGCGTATGAGATAAATTAATTTCATGACAACCCATCAAGTAAATGATATAAAGGCAATAGGAGAAGGATATGAACTATACTTATAAAAGTAGTGATACAATTATCTGAGCTATAGTTCTGACCTACCGGAAATAAAAAATCGAAAGTAAGTTTGGACGAAAGGTTGCGTCAAGGAAGTTAAATGATCGAGAGTGCAAACTTTGCCCGGGGACGTAAGTATGTTTATGCAGATTTTGCACGAAATAGGTCATTGGACATCATGCATTCAATTCGAATGCAGTAAGCAGCAAATTCATTTATAAACATATAGCAACACTTAAAACAAAATTCTTTGCCGTATATATATCAGTTGCATGGACAGGTTGATGAGGAAAGTTTTGAGAGCAAACCGTATGTCTAGGATTTGTCTTTAAATGTTTAAGAAGATGTATAGAAAAAAAGACAAATATCTAACTACACGATTTTCATTGTATTTTTTTTTAAATTTTTCGACGATTAGAACAATCTCTAGAAATCTTCAAGTAGGTAAATAAACATACACATATTCCCCACCCCCTCCCCCTCTTTTCTCTCTCTCTCTCTCTCTCTCTCTCTCTCTAAAAAACACATTTTATAGTAGTTGTAACTTTAAATGTTAAGTTCATTTTTTTCATCACCTTTCCTAAGTATTACTTCAGTTAGTTTCCGGCAATTTCATGTGTCAGGTCATCAGTTGAAATGTTCCTTAGCGATCTTAGGGAGATTTTACCTCATTGAGCCCTCAGAATCATAATTGGATAAAAAATCAAGATCGTCGACACATTAATTTGTGCCTCCATTTTTTATAGGACGCGTCAACACGAAAAAGGCACGACTAGAGCTGTAACCCAAAGGCGCCATTCCCCCACCACCCCAAACAACCAGACTCAATGCTTGTGTGCAATATTTGGTAATAGCTATTTCATATAAATGTGGGAATGCAGAGATACAAATAAAAGGCTTGTAGATGTATGTAAGTGCATGTACGTGCATTTATATGTAATTAAAATATACAACTACCATTCAACTGTTTAAATGTGAAGGAAAACAAATCAAGATTCAAGGCTGTTGGCTATAGTGAGTCAGTCAATGTTTTACTTATTTTTGCATAAAGCCTGAAACAGTCTTAAAGAGAACATATTTTCAAAACCAATAAAAAGGTTATACAATTTAAAAAAAAGACTGTAAATCCTGTAAAATTGATTAATCATGATGAAAAC
>CM037792.1:38265775-38315775 GCA_021229015.1 Solen grandis
AGACAGCATAAGAAGTTATTTCAAGAAAAATGAACAAAATGATCTCTCACTTTTATATTAAATATATCATCTAAATCATCAATATCTTTCCTTCAAATGTAATAAATTTTCAACTGTAATTAAAAACAAATCTAAAGAAATAACTGTTAAAAATCCAACAACAGTCAAAAATATTATTTCCAAAATAGTGTCTGGAGTTCTCAACAATGAACTGAAAATGAGTCTGCCATGAGTATGGTGCACATATAGAGACAAAATCTATAAACAACAGTTCCACTGAAGTTCTGTGTTTTTCATCACAGAACAGATTGGTTTGTAAAATATATGATGATCCAAATGAGAACAAGAAACACTATCACACCCAATGTGTTCATGTTATTATAGGGTGTCCTCTGAATTTAGTAAATGGGGGGTACAATAGCAATTTTCTCTTAACTTTGCATCCTTTCAACTGGGGTGTCCCTACAATTTTGGAGGTATATGGTCAAGCTTTGGTGTAAAAACCCTATACAGGGGATAAATGGGCATGCTGCATAACCATTATCAAGTATAAAGTTTGCTTTCATATTAATAACAGCTATGGCTCTAAATGACTTCTGTACATAGTATTGTTGAAAAGTGCATTCATAATCAAACATATACTATTTTAAGAAAAGATGTTGGTTTACATAAATCAGTGATGGTATACTTGCTGAGTATTATCAGAAGATGTAACAAGTGGTTTAAAGAAATCAAAATAAGAAGCATTAGTGAAAATGGTAGAAAATCGGTACTTCTTTATTAAATGAATATTTTTACCTGTTTCCCAAACATTTTCAATAAAAAAATGAAAAAAGGTTTAGAAACAAGGATCAATCCATTTTGTTTATTGTTGATGGTTTCTCTGTAAAATTACGTCACACTTGACGCAAATATTGCACAAGTGTAAATAGCCCCAGAATACCAATATGGTGAGAACTCAATACTTGAGGATACCATTTTATATGATTTTGATATGTCACAGCTGGGATCAAACCCACGACCTTCCAATTCCGGGTAGGACATTCTTACCACTCAGCCACCGGGACCAGTCGCTTTTACAGTATATGTCAAAAATAAAACTCATAGAAGATAATTACATGTATATGATACTATAACTGCCCCCATCCTCTCATTGTTTGTTGAGAATAAATTAATGTAGATGTAGACATTGCTGCACCAAATATATCTTTAACGACTTTAAAAGTTTACAGCACTTGTTGAAAACGTCAAAATCTGAAGTCGGTCAAATAAAAACATTATCTAGCAGGTCCAGATCCAGCGGGGGGGCCGAGGGGGCCTTGGCCCCACCAGCTGCCCAGGTCATACATTTTTCAAGGCTATAAAATCCCTTGATTACATCATAGTAGTGTTGTCTAGAGGAAATCCCCATCGTGGGCCCCCGTACTGAACCACCCGCATAACCACCTGACCAGTCAGACTCCTATTGTCTTATGGGCCTGCTGTTAATGTGTAGGTAATCTGAATCGACAGTCGTCCATGACTGTGATAAGAATGTGTTTAAGGTACTGGGACACGTTCACTGATTGAGAGAAATTTACATGTCTTCTGCCGAGAGATCTAACAAGTGGGAAAAATAGGCAATTACCAAAAGTTTGTATCAGTTACAACTATAAACTATTTAAAGAGATTTTTATTGTATTTATTTATTTATTGCTGTAGCAAACTGCAGTGTATATGCATACCTATCGCTAGCCATGCAAATTAAATGGGTTGTGTTTCTAAATGTCATCAGCTCTACTATTTTTACATAACTTTTTAAGTAATTTTTTTTATGAAACTAACTCCTCAAAATATTTTTCCTGAAAGGAAAAATACAAACAGTAGGCCGATATATCATCATGTAACTTTTTATATTTACGAATTTAATAATCTACATGTATGTGTATTCATGGTCTCTTAATATAGAGACCCTGGTGTATTTTAAATTTATATAATCATGAATATGAAATGAAAGAATTTGAAAATTTCAATCTGCCGTATTTTGGGACAATCCATATTTTGGGACAATGTTTATGTAGATAATGCATGATCACTAATTCAAATCAAATCCAGGTAATCAGTCATTGAGCAATGTTACTGATAAGTCGATGAATACGAAATACTAATGCACAGAAAACACAATTTATGTGCGAAATAAAATAGATATTAGAGATTTGATATTAAATATTAACATTTTTTATTACTGAATATTGTTTGTTTTGTCACTGATTTAACATATAAAAAAAAATGTACCAAAAATCTTCTGCAACCGCCCAACCCTAAAACTTACGCCTGGAATTTTTTTTTTTTTTTTTAGGGAAGTCTGTGTGTGAAGGCTGCTTCCAGATCAACAATCAGTTGTATTGTTGTATTGGAGTTTACCGTCGCTGCAATAGTATTTCAATCATTTAGCGACGTCCAGCTAATTACAGGTGGATCACAGGGACTTGCTCCCATACACACACACACACCACACACACACACACACACTGTACATACACTATCAACAAGGGTGGACATCTTTTCAGGGGTCGACTCGCTTCAACTCCGTTTTTTCAAATCATTCAAATAAATCTATGAAGTTAACATACGGAATCACTCAAATATATATTTCTCTATCGAAATATACAAAATTGTCGTGAAAATAATCCTCCTTTGTATGTTTATTTGTTTGAAATATTGCGGGAAAATAATCGCAATATTGCTGACCAATTTCGCAGCGTAAAAATCCGAATCATCCCGAAATGTACTGCGCTGCTGGTCCAGGTTGTTGTCCTTTTCTCGGATTCGCATATATTTCAAACAAATAAACACACAAAGGAGGATTATTTTCACGACAATTTTGTATATTTCGATAGAGATATATATATATTTGAGTGATTCCGTATGTTAACTTCATAGATTTATTTGAATGATTTGAAAAAACGGAGTTGAAGCGAGTCGACCCCTGAAAAGATGTCCACCCTTGTTGATAGTGTATGTACAGTGTGTGTGTGTGTGTGGTGTGTGTGTGTATGGGAGCAAGTCCCTGTGGGTGGATTAAGACCCCGAGTACACAGAGGTACCCGGGTAGAACCACCGACTTACCGCAAGCCACCTGGAAGGCTTCCTCACATGAAAAATCCGAGGTCCCTACCGGGATTCTAACCCACAACGGTGAGGGGCTGAGAGATTTGTAGTCCACGACTGTAACCGCTCGGCCACGGCGGCCCCAGATCGACAATTAGACAGTCAAGATTAACCAAGTTCAAACCTAATACAGCACATACCCGGTATTCCCTTCAACATATTTGACAAAATATGTTGAAAGTGATTTTTTCCTCAGATTTAAACGAAACTGTCTTTAACAATGTTGAGTCTAAAACTGATGACTATTCAAAACATTCACTAATTGACAGTGTACACAATTCACTGTTTTTGTTTTTTTGTGGGGGGGGGTCCAAAAAGCACTTACAGTGGATCCTCTCTAAACAGCACCCTCTGAAAACCGGAATACTTTCTAAACCGCACGATTTCATAAGTCCCGATTTTTCCCCTATATATTTCATATTGAAAAATACTCTCTAAACCGGACCCTCCGAATTTCGAATACCGCACGAAAATTTTGGAATATTTAGATAAATTGTGCCTATTTTAACCTCTGTAAACCGCACACAAATTTTCTGTCCGAGAAAAAAATTTAAATTTGTGATTTGTGTTTATGGCCGTAATATGGTTTGAGATTAATCGGTGTTGCAATTTTATCCACTATGTGTGAAAAATACAATTAGCGGTGCTTGTTTACAATTACTGGATTGATCAATTACAGAATACGGTAATAATAGTGTTAATCAAACTTAATGAGCATCAGAAGTGTATGATAATTAAATCAGAGATTAATTAAAAAGAAAACCGTCAACAAACACATCATTTCATTTCTTTCATAAATGTTTGATGGTTACCGGACAAAATGAAGTTATATAAATCGGCTCTTTCTGATGTTAATTCTGTGGAATGCATTTTGTGATAAACTGAGTAGATAAATTGAATAAATATGATGGCTGAGATATATTTAGGGTTCTGAAAGCACTGAAAGAGCAAAAACCTCTGTAAACCGCACACCTCTGAAAACCGAACATTTTAGCTGGTCCGGGCACCGTGTGGTTTAGAGAGGTTCCACTGTATTAATTTTTTTTATGCCAGTCTGCCCCCCCTTTACTACCATCATTTTTTTAATACAATTGTAGTCAAATACTATTGCACAGTAGTTATTCAAAAACATGGCTTTGCGAAGGTAAAATATAAGATTATATCGCTCAAGGCTCCCACTTTACATTTTTTGCCTAGGGTTGTACTCCCGATGGAAATTGATGAGCCTCGGGAGGCGTCAGGAACAGGTTCCCTTATGTCCCGCGGAAGCTTGGAAAGCGTTGCGAGCCATGTAGAGTCATCGGGAGAACATCACTGCTTGCATTTAAATTTTTCCCTATATGTTCTCGAAGTTTTATCGGGGAAAACAGACCGGAAGCTCCTGGGAAGCATTCACGGCGCTTCCGCGAAATATGTTTTCCTCCGAGGAACCCCCTAGGCTTCGGTGATTTCTCGAAGGTTCAGCGACCTTTCTGTGACACATTCCAGATCTTGTGATAGAATCTTAGAATATTTGCAAAAAAAAATCGGCAAGCGCACTCTAATATTTGTTGCTTTTTTGTCAACTTTAGACTGAGACGGTCAAAAAGGCCATGGGGCATCCTCATAAACCCCCGAAAGTCTTGTCCATCACCAAATTCCCATAATCTCCATAATCTTTCCCGAGGCATCTAGGGTGGTTCGACACAACGATACATCCCCTAATCTACGGGGATATTCCCCCGATGATGTTTCAAATTTGGTGAAGCTCCGGGGCACCTTCCACGATCATCGGAAAAATTTCACGACATCAGGAGCCATCCCCAATAATACAAGGCCATTGTACCATAACCGAAACATCAGTGAACGTTTCAACGGACCAATCCCGAAGCTTCTCATGGAAATGCTCCGTCTTTTTGGCTGAAACATCTGATGCCATCGGGAGAAAATTTGTGTATTTCCAAATGGCCGATGATTTTTCTCCAGTGGGACCTAGGCATTAGATCCATGGTCTTCAAGTTTAAAAAAACAACAATAAAAAAAACACATAAAAAACTTCACTTTTATCCCCAGATACCCTTCAGAATGCATCTCCGTCACACTAAAAACCTTTTTTTTTTCCGGGGGGGGGGGAAGCATGACCCCAGAACCCCCCCCAGCACTCACATCACATTCAGACGTTGGCCCCCCAGTGGAAAAATTCTGGATCCAGGCCTGTCTAGTGTTTATTTCTCATTACAAAATACTGACCCATTTGTATCTTGATTTTAAATTCAGGCTTAATTTGCAAAAATAATGTAACATTTTGCTGACTTAGTTATTAAAACAATGCTGTTTTGGGTGAATGTTGAAAACACATTATTTTCTTTATAAATTAAATAATTATTGTAAATGTCTACAAAATTATATAAGTCAGTCAATGTATGTAGTTCATATTTTTCAAAGCTGTTTTTCCATTCTTTTACTTTGTTTATTAGTTAAAAACTCATAAGACCTTGAAGATCTTTGAATAATAAAATCTGCAATAACATAACTAAATCTTACATCAGCGACAATATTAAAGATTCTGGAAGTTAGCAATGTTATTTGAAATATGCTAATCCATTAATTTATATATTATATACCTTAGAAAAGCAATTTTGATACTCAGTAAAATAAATAAAATCCACCGACAAGCAAAGAAGGCGTGCCGCTATGTATGTGTAACATATAAATATGCTAACATCCGTAGCTTACACATCATGCTGATCTACTTCAAGCATGCCGGCGTTTTAAACTTCCTCAAACGTCTAGACATAACTACGAGCGTATCTGAACAGTAAATTATCCATATATAAGAGTATAACATACCTGCTCCAGATATCACAAGTCTATCAATTCAACTGTTATGATTCATTTCACTTTTTAAACGATACTCCCTGGCGCCGCAACACGGATGCAATCCTGTATGCCGATGCTACAACACTCGGTAAAACTTCCACTATTGCCCAGAATAAGGCGCGTGCTACAGCACAAAATTGGTCAGAATATTAACTCAGTAGAAATCACGCGGTCTATATATATCTAGTAAACAGCAACATAGTCATCTTCAACACGTATCGTATCCTCTGGCTGTGACATTTAAAAGTTGTTGATAAACACTGAAAATAGATATTACCGACATTAAAATATATGGACTGATCTATATCTATCAAGATTAAATTACCACAAGCGCCCGACATTATCTAGGTTTGTAGGGGCATGCATATAGATATATTACACACGTGTGACGTGTCTTGGGCTTTAAGATAACATTCTTGCGAGCGAATATGCCCTGAGAGATGGTTAAATGACCAGTCGTTGTCTGGCTGGCAACATGCAGATAACAAAATATGACAGTCGTGACGTTTTCCCGCCATCTGCTGCAGGCTAATAGGTGCTAATCAAAGTCCAAATCTTCACCTGTGTTGAATTGTAAGACAGGGATTTCCTACCAGGGTCCCTAAGGCATACTAGAGTTCTACCGGATCTAGAACATAATTTATTATTGCATGTTGTTGTTGTTGTTGTTGTGTGTGTGTGTGTGTGTGTGTTTTCATAACGACCCTTAACTCCTTCCCCCCCCCCAGCATTCGGGTTATCAGGTAAAAAAAAAAAAGACTTGTTTCCGCTACCGGCTCTGAAAAAAGTAGGGTCGGTAGGTATTTTTTTTATTTTATTTTTAAGAAACATGATTTTCAGTCAATTATTTAAAGCGTTCCATGTGTATGAATGCAATAAGTGACATTTAATGTAATTTCACACAAGATTGTATGTTAATATGTCCATAAGATGCTATAAAATCTTGAAATTAATTTAAATGACTTTATTTCAGTAGATGTCCTACATTGAGTAGACAGTTTAATAGACACTGGACAATAGGCTGTCACGAAAGACAGCAATGTCAGAGCACTTTAAGGTCTGGCTTGCTGAACAAGTACTTTTGATGTGAAATAGTTAGGCTATATAAATTACAGGTATCTGAAATTAAAAAGGGTGACATCCAATACAATTTATTTCAGACTTTATTGTTGAAACTTCTAGTTGTTAACAATTTTAACTATAGAATCATGAAGCTAGAAAATAAAATCGAAACTAAATCGCTTTGTATAGAATTATATATTTTTGTGATGTCAGATCGTTTTTGAAATAAAACTTTTTAGGGTTCAACACTTTTCAGCCAGGAATCTTGTCGGGACATCTGCTTTTCAAATCAGAAGTATCTGCTTAAATAAGAAGTCCCTTTAATTGTTTTTAATTTAAGTTAAATTCAGTAAAAGATTGTTGGGATATTTAAAATAATATTAAAGTAAACTTCTAATAAACTTTAATTATGTTTATATTAGATTAAATGGAAGTTTGTAATACTTTTAGATCATTATATCTTTTATGATATACAAATATGAAAATAATATATTATATATTTTTTAATCTTATCTATGCCGAAGAATGAAGGGGAGATAACTGCGTGGAGATTGCTTTAACCACTGCCACCATACAAGTCACGTGATGATAGTTGAAATCATGTGACCAACACTCATAATTTTATAAATTAATGTTATTTTATTTTGATTTTTTTACTTTTCTCATAATCATAAATTTTATTTTCGTGAAATATAACGAAACTGATATGATATAATCAAAACTAAAGTCAAAAGTGAAAAAAGTAAATTCGGTCTATATCAGTCGAAATCTACTTGTGATGGCAGTGGTTATCGACAAATGTAAGGGGAGGTAACTACTGCGGCGGAGTTTGGATCGCGGGAATGCGTTCGTGTCGAACAATTACAGCTAAGATACAGAAAGGACCGAAAATGCCCGAAATGAAATGGCGACTGTCGAAGAGATTTTAATCTTTTATCAAAATTTTGAGAAAAAAAAAAAAAAGATTAGGGTCGGCGGCAAAAAATAGGGTCGGTCGGGGTAGCGGAAACAAGCTTTTTTTTATTTGGGGCCTCACGATTGTGAACAAACTCCACACAGTGATCTCCCTTGCAAGCAAAAAATATACAACTGTAAGGGGAGGTAACTAATGTGTGGAGTTTTGATTGTGAAATGTACTAATCAAACAAAGATTGGCAACTAGTCTAAATCTCACAAAAGCATGCAACAAATTGTCCAATACTCGCAGTCACGATTTCAAAAAGGTTAATAATAAAAAAAAAAAATATGCCGACCGCCTTACACTAATATTTTTGGAGGTGTTAGCAGAAACAAATGACTTTTTTGCCTTATGCAGTATATGTAATTATCGGCGTTACATTGTTCCAATAAATGACTATTGCATTTTTTTTTTAATTATCGTATTGTTTCTTTCTTCTTCTTCTTCTCCTTTTTTGTGCCAAACAATTAATTGTGACAAATTGATTCTTTCAATGAATTTATGTATGTCTACTGTTTTTGTTTTTAATGCTTTGTATATGGTAGAACAATTATTCATACATATGAATCAAAGACTTATTAGACATGTTTATTAGGTCTTTATATAAATGTAAGTTACAAATACATGTTCTTTCCTACCATTTCATTACATAAATATAACGATATCTTAGTACATGTATAAACTTATTTAAATGATGGTAATACAATTCTATACTTGCACTAGATCGCATAATTTGGTCCTCTTTGACCGATTTTCACTGGAATTTCCAAAATGGCTCAGTCGCACTGTTATTGAACATACGGTTTGAACTTATTTATTTTACGTCAGCTGGGAAACAAATACCAGGTTCGAGATAAAATGATATGACATGCAACGTATTTTTTTTCTTTGGTGGGGTGAGGGTGGGTAAAGAGATATATGGTCTGTTTACGCTGCCACACGCCCTTAATATATTGTTCTAGTGCCAATTCATGCATGAAGAGGGTCTATTTACTGGTGGTAATCTAGAATAGTGATCGATCCCCACCTGCACCGTTATGATAGGCTGAGTAGGTCTCCCTTGGCGCCAGCATAATTACAATGTTAGTGACGTATGCAGTCCGGCAGCTATATTATGATTCAGTCCCAAAATGGCTGAAAAACTATCGTCGGGATATATTTAAATCTACATAAACAAAATATTACTAGAGCAAACAGACTTGCTCAACTGTGGGGAGGGTCCTGTAATATTTTCAAGAAACACAACTCATTTTCTGTGACAATGAAATGTGACCGGATGGATTACAGGCCTTGATCGCGATGCCTTATCGACCTCACGAAATACGTGTAGGCATTCATTATACACGTTAACCGCAATAAGAATCCCTCAAAGTTGCCAAAACTAATCCATTAGTTCATATGTGAGAGTAAAGTGACCATTTTTTATCACACAACAATGCTGGTTGGTGATGAAATACACTCCCACCCCACCCCTTACTTACACACGTATTTATTAAATATTATAACACAGGACCGAATTGTGTATTCAACCGACATTTTATTTTAGGCGTGATCTCTTTATATTCATATGCTGTAAAATATAATTACATAATTTTAAACAAGATCAAATATTGATTAGTTGTTAAAGCTGTTCTCCCGTGGCACTGCTATGCAGATGAATGTACATGTATACGAATTTTTGAGTTCCATTTACTCTTTTCGACGCATCAGTCGATGCGTATATCTCTATAATCTCACTCATTGGAAGATTATTGTTTGTTTGACTTTAACGTCCCACTGACAGTATTTCAGTCATTTGGGGACAGATAAATCGCTGCCACACCGCGATATTAAGGCATTCAGTGAGGCATTGTAATATTGTAATTAAAGATATCGTGTTAGGATTAGTAATCGTAAAGTTTACCATTTCTTGGGGAAAAAATCAGGTAAGAAGTCACTATCTGCTCATATTCGATATATCGCATACAATATTATTACTAAAGTATATTTTCCACAACAGTTGAAACTCGAACAGGTTAAAACTCTATATGAAACAGAGAAAAATATAGACATTGCTCGAATTCCATCGACGATACTTAGCGCCAAGTAATACTTAAATTCTGAAATTACGTAAAAACGCTTCCCAGTATTACTGTTTTACGCTACATTCAAATTAATTACAAAATTGCCTTAAATTATAACCTCAATATATAACGATATTTGTGAAATATTTGGTCATTTATTAAAAAAAGAAAAGTGATGAAATTCGTCCCTGAGTATTTATGCATTACTTAACGCTAAGAATTGTTGGTGGAAATCAACCCAGCCAGTATATTATTTACCTCATTTAATCTATAGGAAAGGGTTTTCAACTGTTATATTTTGTACAGATACCGCTAGAAAATCATTTATTGTCAAACTAGCTTTTTAGTTTCAATTTTCTAGAGATATATAGGATGTATTGAATTTAAATCAATAAAAACTGAAATGAGCATATTTTAAGCAAAATAAGAATTACCTGAAATATCTAAAAATTATCCCTTTTTGTGAATTAAAATTTTTATTTTCATAATTCCTGTCAATAACCCTTACAAAGAAAGTCAGTATAAATATTTTAACTACCAAATAATAATCAACTCGAGTTGGAATGAGTTATTGATCATTATTAAATTTTCATTTGAGACATTTTTACCTATTTACGTCAATATTCGTTAAAGTAAACCCCTCCCGGTCAATATTTTAAGGTAATCCACTCATCTGATGATCATATAATTATAATCATTGTCCTTCAAATGCAGGACTTCAGTGCAGTTATAAGCATCCAGTTATAGACTCTTCTGCTCATAATCCACAAAGGCTTGCATTTACTGTATATCCCCATGATCACTAGATGGACCATGATCACAATTTAATGATGGATGGATTACTTTAAGACACATGTTCCGTATTTCTTTTTAAACATGTATATGGCTTAAATATGTCTCTAACTTGTAACGGTTTATCCAATGGGTCAGTACTGAAAAATAACGACAACTGAAAAAAAGGTTGATTTTGAAAAACGTTGTCAAACATACTTTTTTTTCCCCTGAAAATGCGTCAAATCTTGCACCCGGTTTTTTAGATTGCAAAAAGTCACCTGTCTTAAAACGTTGCAGGCAATCGCTGCAAAGATTTGCCAGAATTTAAGGCAACGAAATTTTTATCCGTTTCAATTGCTGAAAAGACTGGCCAGGTGCGTGGTTTATTTTTGTTAAAAGGTTTACACTGTAGTGTATAACGATGACGATCGCAATATTGAAACTTTGAAAATACCTATTGAAAAAAACCCAGCAAATACATCGATTGCAAGCCATTCCAAAAAATTTCCATAACTATTGCAGCAGGTCTAAAAAGCAAAAATTGTTCAAGATCATGTAAAATTCCTTGGAATCGAAACAGATTACAGACTGGTGTTCAAATATTCATAACATGTAAGGAAGCAGACAGCTAAATGTATTGCAGAGGTTGCAGAATTTTTGTCAATAAATTCCCGACTTATCGTTTGTAAATTACTCCGAAGATCTTACTTTCCTTATGTCTAGCATATCTGTAGTAAAACTAAAAAATTTTTTTTTGGCACTTGTAGTAGGTTTTTAGATTGGGGATAGCCGCCAATTAATATAAAAGTAAAGCAAAATAGGCATTGCATCACTCCGCGCTCAGTGCCACGGTACGGAAAACGTGACTTATGTGGTAACGCGTGTACTGACAATATAACGGACCGAAACCTTCGCTTTAGGGCCATTCTCAGGTAATTTCATATTATTCATACTTACGTGTGTTACCTGTCGCAGCCTACGCGGAATCAAACGAATATTGTTATCGTCTATACCTTATTTTTTTCTTCATTCTAACAGTTTTCTCAAACACTAAATTTCAATATTAACAATTATTTTGCGGGTAACTAGCACGCGAATTTGTATTTTGTTATAAAAATTATGATACAAGGTTCAATTAGCCCAGAAAAAAGGAGATATACATTTTTTTTATTTAAAAATGAAAACTTTCTGCAAGGCCATTTTCTTTTCCTTAACAAAAATGTAAATGTGTTGGGTAACGATCACGGGTTCAGCTTCATGCAATAGAAAATAGGCAGATAAAATGCAACAAGCAGAAAAGTAACCATTTCAAATAAAGTAAGATACTGACAATTTTCTGTATTACGTAATCCTTATTTCACCATTATATTTTCCGGACAAAATTGAGGATGAAATTAACTGAAACCCATCCATAGATGTCCAAATAAGGGAGCCGAGACGAAAGCTGGACAGACAGATGGAAGGACGCTCGCATACATTAGTGTAATGACAAAAGTAATTGTTATATGAAAATCTTTCCATATATGAAAGTCAAAGAGCTGCCAATGAATACAAACACTCCCATGACCTTCACCTTTCAAACATGCATATAGACACATCTTTGTTATGACAAGCACTTCTATTAAGTTTGATGAAAAAAAACATCTATAGATATGGAAGTTATAGAGCGGACATGAAGATATAGTCTATTAATATGGTAAATACCAAAGACTTCTTACAACTCCTGTGACCTTGACCTTTCAAGGACACATATGACTGAGGCACGCGAGACACCCTTGTGTTATGATGAACACTTTTGTAAAGTTTTATTGAAATCCATCCACGGATGTTTTACTTATGGAGCGGACGTGAAGATGTAGCCTATTGACAGCTGTATACGATTGGACAACCGACATACGCCGTTTTGAGCCGGTTGACCTTTATGACCCGGCGATTGCACTCTTTTGGTACGCCCCTCAAATTAGACCGAGGCGTAATGGCAAGTAAGTTTTTCCCCGAAATAAGTTATTTTGACAGTGCTAATATTTCTTGCTAAATGGCGATGATATATTACAAATATATTTAACATCCAGGGATTTTCGGAGATTGCCGTGATCATTTTAATCTAATAAAGTATTTTATGACGTACTTGAATGTATTCGTCCCAAATATTATTTCGTGCTTCAATTAAAACTAAACCTGTCGTGCGTTCAGTCAACTTAGCTAACGTAATCGGGTAATCGGTTTGACCCGTTTTATCGCTGTGTTATGAATGTAAGCTGGGTACCAACTCGCAACCGTTAGCTGACGATCGCCCTGACTGAACGCACGGCAAGTCATATGTATGGTATATTTGTGTCGCCGGCTCTCTCACTCTCAGCCTGATCACATGACCGGCTGTCATGTGACTGTCGTACCCGGTTTTACGCCGATTTTTGTTCAAACGAATACGGCCTATACGAAGTACCAAAGACAATTTCTAACAATTCCCGTGACCTTTATAACATTCATATTGACGATGTGCGCGATACACCCTTGTGTTATAAGAAACACTCCCTGTAAAGTATTAATGAAATCCATTCATAGATGTCCGAGATATTGAGCGGACACGAATGAGAGACTGAAGGACGCGCGCAAATCTATAGTCCCCAACCGGTTTCAGCGGTGGGGACTAATAAAATTATACAATAGTGTTTGACATCACATAAATGCGTTGGTGCAACAACCATATGCGCGCTTCAAAGATCAAGGTCACAGTTGTTGTTAGTGTTTGGTTTTCCTTCCTTTTTTCATGAAACTACATAAGTGTTTGTAACACAAAGATGCACCCCATTTGAAAGGTCACAGTTGTCTTTTGGTATACATATGCTACATTTCAAGTCCGCTCTTTAACTTCAGAACTGTTTGGATTATCACAAAGGTGTGTCGCGCGCATCAACACTATGCATGCGCACTATGCACGGTAGCGATCCAACCATGAGCTCTACTGCAAGTCAGTCATATGCGGACAGTGTGATAATGATATGCCATTCATCTGGGACTTGGAAGCTCTTACCGCTAGGCCACCTGCTGGCCGACAGGATTATTGATTTTTAACCCTTTCCCTCATATAGACTCATTTTGACGCACTCAATAGGTACCACATAAAGCCTGATCTGTATAAAGCCAAACTCAAACCTTACCAAATTTAATTGTAAAATCCTCATTACCAGACCACTGAGGAGCAGCGAACAGCATAAAACCTGATCAGCCTGCGAGGCACTCGCAGGCTGATCTGGTTTTATGCTGTTCGCATAGGTCTTTTCATGGTTTCCTCTATGAGGGAAAGGGTTAAAGATTGTGTGTACTGTAGGACTCATCACCTTCTATACCCGGTAAATCACCTCTAAATCAGTTTCGAAGTACAAATTACAACAATCTACCTGGGCATAATTTATTTCGAATTGGTAACATTTTAAAATCGCAATTTCTGGAAAAACCATCTGTTCTTGCCACTCTTGTACCTGAAAAGAAACAAATTCATCCACTTAGTATTACATGAATATCTGAATATATAACAATCTTTGTGGCTATATGGACAGAATTGTAATAATACCTATATATTGCTAATACATGTACTTTCAAACCCAACCAGAATAAAAGCATCCTACATACAGAAAAATCATACAGTGATATATCAATATCTATTTATCGGAAATATTCACACAATTTGTCTAAGTGTGTGTTCATAACATGTTACCCAAGATTTTTTTCTTCAGATCAAGTTTGTTTTAAATGATTTTTTACAGAGACTCAAAGACAGTGCCCTACTGGTATTTCACAAGAACATTCTAACTTCAAGATTTTCCTCAGCTAGATATTAAAGTGTCTACCCTTCTTATTGATCAACATTATATACAAGATAGATGTGCATCTAAGTATTGTAAACTTGTTCTTCCAGTTTTGCTTTTTTTTTTCTTCATAACTTTTGAGATTTTTAGAAAGTTTCAAGTTGAGCAATTTCATTAAAGACAGGCTAGACAGCTGAGTGACAGGACATCTACCATCAATACAGAACCTTAAGTAATACTTAAAACCAGGCAGAAATGCATTCAAACTTTCCCTTTTGGTGAAATATTTAAGTACATGACTTAAACTGACATCAATACCTTTATAACAAACACTATTCATTGATTTATTAATATTTAGTTGTTTTCATAAGAGAATCACAAAGGGATGAAATTAACCCCCTAGTGTCATTTAGCACTAAAGTATGGCCGGTGGCATTATCGTATCACTCACTTAACCTCTGTATTAATTTTTATAGTATTTCTAAAGAAACAAAGCCTTCAAATTAATTAAAATTATATATTGTACAGAGTGAGATCAAAGTGTATATATGCCCTGTTTCAACTTTTACAAATAAGAGCTGTCCGTAAGACGGTATGCTCGACTATTCAAATGCTTGTCAAGAAAAATAAATATTGCAATTAAAGGCAAAAAAATGAGAATCTCTGTATCATTAAAATATACCCAAGAGCAATTAACATTGTGCCAAAAGTTTTAAAGCAATATCTCAAAGAGTTCAGTGAAAAAGTGAGTTAGTACAAAAAGATTAATTGAGTCGGTAAAGGGAAATAATTATGTCAAAATCCAAGACAGAGTTATGTACTCTTGCCATGTACAAGTAAGGGTGATGGTCGCAAACAGGTATTCAAAGCAATACCTCAAACAGTTAAGTGAAAATATAAGGTGGTGGTGTGAAAACCATAACCAAAATTCTAATTAAAACAAGAGCTGTCAGAGGACAGCACGCTTGACTATTCAAAATGCTTATTGGTAAATCAAATGAAATCCATTTCAATTCTTGCCCTTCACATACCCTTTACATAATAATAGTCAAAAATGACATACCTTGATAGTCTGATACCCCTTAATATTTTTATGATGTCTAAAATCAATCCCATGCCTAGTTAGTGAGACATAAGCACAATGACACTGTACATACAAAACTTTAACCAAAACTCCAAGTTATAAAAGGGCCATAATTTGTATAAAATTCAGTCCAAAAGTTATCCTCCTTAGTTTTCCGATGCCCCTGAAGACACTCCTTAACCTTCTAGTCAATTCCACAAGTAATTTTTGAGATATAAGCTGGATAGTAGCTTGAATGCAAAAATTTAACCAAAAGTACACAGAGGTACCCGGGTAGAACCACCGACCTACCGCAAGCAAGCTGGAAGGCTTCCGCACATGAAAATTCCGAAGTCCCTACCAGGATTCGAACCCACTGCGGTGAGGGGCTGAGAGATTTGCAGTCCACGACTGTAACCGCTCGGCCACGGCGGCCCCTCGCAATAATTTGTAACATATTCCATCAAGAGTTATCTACCATGAAAGTATGATACCCTTAAACATATTAAAGATGTTTCAAATCAATCCCATGCCTGGATACTGAGATATTAGCATGAAAGTACCTTGCATGCAAAACTTTAACCAAAATTTTGAAGTTAAAAAGGGACCATAATTTGTAACATATTCTATCAAGATTTATCTACCTTGGTTGTCTGATGCCCCTAAACATATTCATAAACTTTCAAGTCAATACCATGAATGGTTATTGAGATACAAACTAGATAGTAGCTTGCACGCAAAACTTTGACCAAATTTTCTATTGCATGCAAAACTTTAACCAAAATTTCTAAGTTAAAAAGGGGCCATAATTTATATTAAATTCAGTCAAGAGATATCTACCTCAGTTGTCTGATGCCCCTGAATATATTTATAAACTGTCAAGTCAATACCATAAACGGTTATTGAGATATAAGGTTGATAGTAACTTGCACGCAATACTTTAAACCAGAAGCTGCAACGCCAACGCTGATGCCAGGGCGACTACAATAACTCTCATATTCTTCGAATAGTCGAGCTAAAAATGGCATAACTATTTCAAAATTAATGACAGAGCCTGACCCCAAACACAGGTATGCAATTTCATGTGTGAATTATGAGGGACATCCATGGAAAAAAGTAGATAATAGCAATGGTAAACAAGTTTTAACATTTTTTTTAAGTCCAAAAATGGCCATAAATATGCAAAAATATTTGGAAGAGTTACTGTTCCTACTTGAAGTTTGGGGGACATCCATCAGTACTAAGACAAGGAAACTCTAAGTTCAGAAAGGGCCATAAATATGCACCAAAAAAAAAATTGGAAGAGTTACTGTCCTTGCTTCTACTAGTTGGTCTGATGATGATCAAGGCATGTATGAAGTTTGAGAGACATACAATGAGTAAAACTGGAGATAATGGCAATGTTAAATCAAAAGTTTAGCATTTGTGCAAAGTCAAAAAAGGCCATAAATATGCAAAAAAAAATTGGGAGAGTTCTTGTTCCTGACTGGTCTGATGATGATAAACTGTGTAAAGTTTGGGGGAAATCCATTGAGTAAGAGTGGAGATGACGGCAATGTTAAACAAAACATTAACATTTTTTAGGATGCCAGGGTGACTCTAATAGCTCATCCTATTCTTCGAATAGTCAAGCTAACAAATTCTCAAGTTAATACCATTTTGGTTTAGTTACCTTCATTTACTGAGGTAATTCCACACTGAAACTATTCTATTATGTAAAGGTTGAAGTTTGTTCTGTACATGTATTTGAATCATCAGATTCAAAACATATCACAACCTGGCTAAGACTCAGACAGATAAAAGCTGTACTTCAGTGTAATTTCAAACTCAAAGTTAAATATAGGGACTAGAGTAACATACTTGAGAGGAAGCCTGAGAATGAATGTTAAGACATGGCGCCAGACACTGGTTTATTTACCTTTCCTCAAATTTGGATTTGACTTCTCGCTTAGCCTTGCGTTTCTTGGCTGGGTCTCTGAATGCATCTTTGTTAACAGCACCCTTGTCCAGATTAACATCCACTGAGTACCTGCATCAAGATACACCAATCAATTACAATCTGTACTTACACACGCTTTTTATATTCAATCCAAGAATATGAATTTCTAAAAACGGAATTTACAATTTCTTAATATAATCGAAGTAGTTATATATGCAAGGTAGTTGCTTTGGTCTTATCAGTCTTATGCTTTTTTTTTTTTTGCAAACTTGTTCGCAGACTACATTAGACAAATATAGGTTGACGGGATATAATGGTTTAAGTTGTCCACAAATCTTATTATAAGATGTTAGTGTATAGGTAAGTCATAAAAAAAACAAAACAAAAAAAAACAAGCCTTGTTTCTGGTTACAGGCTTGGAAAAAAATGTGTGTCGTTTTTGTTTTTTTTATTGGAAAGCTTAGATCTAATGTGGACAATTTAAAATGCTACATGCCAATTTACCTTTTACTGTATTTTGCATTTCAGAAATTTTACAGAAAAACATCAGTCCATTCCGCTCAATAAGAATGAACAAAGTATATCACTGTGTACAAACTTATTATTAGAGAGCACATGCTGGGTGCAGACGAAAAATCAATAAAAATGGCAGAGTCGGTCACCTGTGACATTTTATCCAATCATGTTCTTAAGCTTCCTAATTATGAATAAATGGGAATACTTGGATAATATCGCTTTCAATATCTTTTTACATTGTACAAGCTCTCCACCAACTTAAGTTTATCTGCGGTGTGAAACTATCATTTTCGGGTGAAAGTAGAGATGATTGCGCAATTAATGTGTGATGGGCTGATTAATGTCTTATTATTTATGAAATCATCTGATAGCTTACAAGTATATTTAAAGTGTGCTGAGGATCCCCCAAAATTAACTTTTGTTACAACCCATCTTAAAAAGACTTGTTTGTAACATTTCAAACGAAGTTTATCTTTTGATTATTTAGGAAAGCTCATTAAAATTTGTAACTAATCCATAATCTCAAAATGGTTGTCTCCAAAGTTATCATTAGTAACCCGTTTAAATAAATGAAGACAAGGTGATATAAAATCGTAGATTGAGATGAAATTTTTTTTTCTTCCACAGCCTCGAAAAAAAAAAATGTGTGTGTGTGTGTAAAATAATTGGTCGGTTGGGTAACCAGAAACAAAGCCTTTTTTTATGCCTAATTGTAATGATATATCAAGTCATCTGACATGTGACCTATCAACAGTGTATTAAAGAGTTACCTTGTGGGCATCAAGTGGTTGTAGTTGTACACCCTAATGAATGGCTTAACTTTGGACCTCTGCTTCATCTTCTTCTTGCCCATGGAGCGTGTGACTCTGCGTGGATAGCGCTCAATACCAGCTACCAGAGCATGGCCATAGGGTTTATCAGTAGTGCCATCATCGTAGTTCTGTAACAAATGTAAGCACAAGTTTTATAGCGAGACTGGCATTCACCCAAGCTCTGACCCCTACCCAACATTGCGTAAATCTGTAAGTTGGGAAATCGTTGTACCCACAAACGCTACAGTGGTCAGGAAAGGCATGTGCCATGCGCCAGTCACATTAACCAGCAAAAGTGTCACATTGTTTTTTGCATTGGATGCGCCCCTGCTGCATTCCAATTTTTCGGTCTCACTCAATACAGTTGTAAAAAAGCATAAAGATGAACATAGTCCGAGCCAAAAAGACTTGACTATTTGAGTTTACCATTGCTTTGACAGTACTTTAGTCATATAGCAACGACCAGCTAATTACAGATGGAGGAAGACCCCGAATGCACGGAGGCATCCGGGTAGAACCACCAACCTACCGCAAGCCAGCTGTAAGACTGCTTCACATGAAAATCCGAATGACCCTGCTGGGATTCAAACCCATGCGGTGAGAGGCTAAGTGAGTGCCAAGCCAAAAAGAGGGGAATTCCTTTTCTAAATATAACAAATCATAGAGAGGTAAAGACATTATTGGTTCAAGGCATTGGTGTATAAACCAATCAGATTTAGTCTTTTTGCATAAGAATCAGAGAGGGAACGGATGTATTGATTTTTATAGAGGCATTGATGCTGGTGTTTGTTTTGCATTTACATGTGACAATTGTTCTTCTGCTTATGCAAGTCAGATGCAATGCACCTATTATCCAATAATAGCTACTTGCAATTGCATTGTTACCTTGATGTTTATTATAGTAGATAGTTTGAGTAATAGTCATTAAAATGCCGACATTTTTTTTTCTAGTCTGTCATTCCAATGGGTATATGTAATTTAAGTACACAAAAATTGATAACCAAATAGTCCAAAATGAAATTACAAAAATCAAAATACTTTGTGCCAGAATTGCTGTCACTAACTCATGATAATATTCCCAAACTGTGCAGATATAAGTCAATCATATATAAACTTACCTTCACCACAACGGCCTTACGCCCAGCAAATCTACCTCCAAGAACGAGGACCACTTTCCCAGATTTCATAAACTTGCCCATGGCTAAAAAAAAGATCATATAACGGTTATTACTTAAAAACTTATCTTTAGTAAATATCTGAATTGAATGTACATTTTGATTCTGTAAATAATGCTGATTATTAACGAAACTGACAGACCGAATGACCATTTGCTGAGCTAGTCCCTGTATCAATATATGGTTGATTGTGTATCAAATCTATCAATGTAATTGGCATATGTCTAATTCGTAAACGAAATTTCATTATTAAGAAATTAAAGACATGGAAAATATCCAAGTATTCAGTTAAATCTTTAAAATGAAGCTGCTGATTGCCGATTTTATTCACGGCATTTTTTCTTGCCTGGGTCATAAATGGCCAACAACCGGAAAAGGAAGTTGATAAGAAATTATCTCCCCTCGCAGATTCGCAAAGAGTTAATTCGTACCACATTCCAGACGAAGCCGATGTACCTATATATGGTTCATGGCTATAAATGATTGCAAAATAAAATTTAAAAAAATATGGAAAAAGTCCGCACAGACATACGCACGTTCGCAATTGCGAACGAGTTTGTTAGGAAAAGTATATGTATATACACCGGTATCATCTATTCATTATTTTCCAAAACAACAAAAAAAACAAAACAAAAAAACGCCAAGATAAATCGACACGTTACATTATTGATCAGATTCAGGAGAAGAAATGATTACGAAGTGCCTATAATGAAAAGCTGAAGAAATTAAATGCCACGAAAAGAATAAATAAAAGATTATTTACAGTTAATCGTGATGATATGCAATGGATTTGATTTCTATCCCACAAAAAGCAATGTTTGCCTCAAAGGTTTTGAGATCTTATCGTATTACCGGGTACATGTATAGACAAATCTTATTTTTCTTAATTTTCAAATTTACTCCAACTCCAAAAATCCTGAAAAGCCTCTCCTATAATTCCATGACACTTGATTATTTCAAATAGGTCTGTATAGAAAGAAACTAACCGGGATCTTGCAGAATTTATCTGCCTTAAAGTTGTCTGCTCTTAAAGAAAGACTTTCGCTGCCACGAAACGGAAAGGTGTTGCATGTCCATAGTTGATATAGTTTTCGTTGAAATTCAAACATTCCCGCTCCGCGCAAACACAATTTTAAGAAAAAGTCATGGCAAAACTACTATAAATAATATATATTTGAATTTCGAAAATCCAGCAAATGATAAAAGTAATATTTTTCTAATAATTTTATATATGTAAATATAAATAGATGTTTATCATAAGACAATAAAGTTAACCCCTCTACCTCGTATAGATATATTTTGACATAACAGCAAAATAGAAAAAAAGTCAGCATGTATACCACACACAGACGCGCGCGCGCGGGGAGGGACTAATAGGTTCTTTTTTTTTTTTTTTTTTTTCGTGTTTTAAAATGAAAAACGAAAATGGATTTGCGTTTTGTTTTACGATTTTCATGTTTAAAATTGAATAAGTACATGTTTAGACGAAAATGGGTTTGTTTTTCGTATTTCTTATTTGAAATTGAAAAACGAATAACGGTATATATACGGACCTATCTCGCCGTTTGACTAGGGACAAATGATTAAAGAAACGATTTGACGAGCCAAGAAATACAACTATGTGGATATCTTTCTTTATCAAACCCTGCAGTTTAGTATCTCCCAGCAAATTCAATGCTTGCAGTGAACCCTGCACGAATAGGGTATCCTTTTTTCCTGCAGTTTAGTAGCTCCCAGCAACAAACACAATACTTGCAGTGAGCCCTCCGCGTACAGGAATCAAAAACCTTTATTGACAATATACTAGACGAAACTTATAAGTACTCGACTAAAGTTTTGTCTATAGTATTTGAGCCAATGCACATTTTAATATCTACTGGGCATATGTTTTGGAAAATATATCTTCTCTACAAGTTTGAAATCGGAGTACTTACAAGTTTCGTTAGTGTATAAGGCTTTCTGAAAAAAATCCATACGACGTTGACTTGACGACGGTCAGATAGTTGTTATGGAGATATCACCCATTTTTTTTTTTAAATCACGGATGGTTCCATTTGGTGACAATGTATCTGTGGATTGGTATTGATAGACGTAATTAACACACATATACTTAAAATCAAAGAGGGTTTGAAGTTAGACAGATTTTGCACTTGCTATATTTAGCAAGTGGTAAATATTTTTACTTGCTAATAAAAAAAATAACTCGCGTCTTTTAAGGTTTCAAATTCTTCACTTTTAAAGAGTCAAGTGTCATAAAGAGGCAAGTGTCAGTTAATTTAACAACACAATGCAATACTATAGTGACAAGCTGAGTATGTAATTTTAGTTTCGGGCCCCAAACAGTTGAGTCAGGTTGGTCTTTTCTGTCTCTCTCCAGACATCCACCATCTTGTAACTGTAGGTATTGGATAATAGTTCTTAAACTTATCATTAGCTACTCTATTTCCACTCGCAAAAAATAGTGAGTACATGTACATGAAATTTCCACTCGCATTTAAAGTTTCTTTTTGACTTTTTGCGCATTTTAAGGTACGGCAATATCACTTATTTTAAGTTAATATATCCAATCTTATGACCTTTTTGATATATTTTGCTTACAAATCAATGTTGTTATAAGCAAGTGACACAACATAAATTCCTTAAGGTATGTTTAAGATTGGTATTTATACTCTGACATGACGCTGGATCGCGAATACAAATTGAAATGAATTATTTCTATATTTCAACGACGTCAAAATCAAGTGACAAGAGAAAAATATCATTTTTTTGCAAGCACATGTTCAGCTAACGTTCTATTAATCCAGAAAAAAATATCTTCGAGAATGCGAATATGTTTTTTTCACATTTTCAAACAGGCATTCAATCAAACATGAATATCTGCCATGTTTGATGACGTAATCACTTGAAATTTAGTTCATTGTCTAATTGGCGATTTTATATGATTTTTCAATAATTCTTGCTTAAGTATGCATGGCGTCATAACCACGTGACAAAACAAAGATTTAAATCCCCCCTTTTAAGCTCACCCCCCGGGCCCGGAAAAAAAAAAAAAAAAAAAAAAAAAAAAAAAAAAAAAAAAAAAAAAAAAAACAGTATGCTTTACAAAAAAAAATCTCTGGGAAAATGCAGAGAGACTGCCTGTGCTTCAAAAAGTGATGTTCAGAGAGAACTAACAAAACCGAAAGTAGGTTGTTTTTTGTTTTTTTAAAAATACAATAAAATCGGCTAATTTATCGGTATATTCTTGAAGAATATACTGAAAAGAATACATTCGATGGTCGTATTATAGACATAATCAAAGCAATAACCTGCTGAAGCCTGTAGAAAGTGCTGAGGTTGTGCTCCATGTTGGTACATCACTTAACTGTTTGGCCGAGTTTCAGGTCGCAGTCGCTGATAATTGAAAAGTTACACGCATATACATACTAGTAGCTAAATACTCTAATATTCCGTGCAATACTTAATATTGAGCAATTCACCTTTGCAAAGTGACCATTGGCCTGTTTCTTTCATTTCCATCCAGCGTTTGCTAGTGTTTATGGCAGAGAATGACCGGTGCGAACGCAGAGAGCCTGCTGCCGATATAGCGATTTCCGCAGAGAGCCTGCCGATATGGTTATGCACCGTGTGTTTACTGTTACAATTATTTCTTGTTTTCACTGAACCCATTGATATTTTCTTTGAAACTTGGTATAGTTGTGTATGATCTGATCACCCCTGCCTTTGGTCGAGAGTTGATTACTCTGTCATGGATTTTGACAAATTTATGCCCCTTTTCAACTTAAAATTTTGATCAAATTTTTCATACTAACTGAGTTTTCCACTGAACCCTTGAAAGTGTTGCTTTGAAACTTTGAATGCATGTTTATGACCTCATCCCTCCATATGGTCGGAAGAGTACTATTTTTTAACTTAGAATCTCAGTTAATTTTTTTTTTTAGCTCACCATGAGCACGTTAGGATCACCCTACGTTCGTCATCGTCTGTCGTGCATCATCAACATTTTGCTTAAACATCTCCTCTGAAACCGCTGGACAGAATTTGATTAAACTTGGCAGGGATGATCTTTGGGTGAACTTTCACAAAGGTTTCAAAAATAAGCTTGATCCATGTAGAACTCTGGTTGGTATGACAACGGAAAGCAAAAAATTAAGAAAACTTTAAAAGTCATCTTCTTCAAAACTACTGGCCAGATTTCAAAATGTTTCATTACAAATGTTCCTTTGGTAACCCTCTACCAATATTTGCTAAAACTATTCTGATCCGTAAAGAAACATGGCCGTCAGGGGCGGGGCTAATTTGCCTTATATGTATATAGTGAAAACTTGAACGACATCTCTGAAATCGCTGGACAGAATTTGATAAAATTAGCAGGGATGATCCTTGGGTGAACCTTCACAAAGTTTGCTCAGATAGACTTGGTCCATGTAGAACTCTGGTTGCATTGGCAATGGAAAGAAATGACTTATGAAAACTTTAAAAACCATCTCCTTCAAAACTACTGGCCAGATTTCGAAATATTTTAGTACAAATGTTCCTTTGGTAACCCTCTACCAATATTTGCGAAAATTATTCTGATCTGTGAAAAACATGGCCTCCAGGGGCCTGGCTAATTTTTCTTATATGTATATAGTTAAACCTTTAAACGACATCTGCTCTGAAACTGCTGGACAATATTTGATTAAATTTGGCAGGGATGATCCTTGGATGAACCTTCATAAAAGTTGCTAAAATGGAAAGAAATGAATTGTGAAAACTTTAAAAATCATCTCCTTCAAAACTACTGGCCAGATTTCAAAATGTTTAAGTACAGATGTTCCTTGGGTAACCCTATACTCAGGTGAGCGATTTAGGGCCTCTATGGGCTTCTTCGTTTTATACTTGCTCACTTTTTCACTGAACCATTTCAGATATTGCTTAAAACTTGGAATACATGTTTATATCCCTTGTTTACTTTTTGATAATCCAGTGATTCTTATTTTGCCTTTTACTACAATAATTTTCTATATTGACAAGCATTTGAAAAGTCAAGCGCGCAGTCTTACTGATAGCTCTTTTTTTTCCCTGTTTTTTGTTTGTTTGTTTTTTAGATATTTTTATTGATTTATTTTGTTTTTTCATTATATGTTAAATGTTTTGTTTTCAACTTTCTCATAGACCTGTCAGTGTCTGCAAAAGTGGCACACAATGTTCAGAAATAAAAGTTTAAGTGTTCTCTGTGTTTAGGGTTCTAAGATGTCAATGTCGATTGATAAGTCGCCAAGTTTCTGAACTATTTTATGTGTGTCAAAATTGGCCATGTGATGCGCCAAGATACGTCTACAAGAACTATATGGTTACTGAAATAGTTAAGCAAGCTCATACCCTATTTCTTACTATTTATGAAGTGGGACAAAATTTGTTCAAGTGAAGTTATTCTGATAGGTTTTTGGTCTTCACATGCAGTTACTGAAATTGTCCAGCTCACCCGCTATTTCTTACTACTAATGAAGTGGGGCAAATATGTTCGAGTGAAGTTATATTCCCATAGGTTTGGGGTCTTCAAACATAATTATTGAAATAGCCCAGCTCATCCACTATTTCTTACTACTCATGAAGTGGGGGCAAAATTGTTGAGTTAAGCTGTATTCTGAAAGGTTTTGTTTTGGGTATTCTGTTAGGTTCTGTTTTTGGTTTTCATATGTAGTTACTGAAATAGCTCAGCTCAACCCCTGTTTCTTACTACATATGCAGTTGGGCAAATTTGTTTGAGTTAAGTTAATTTCTGATGGGTTTTTTTTTTGCTATTCTGATAGGTTTTGTTTTGGATTTTCATATGTAGTTACCGATATAGTCCAGCTCACCCTCTATTTCTTACTATTTATTAGGAAGGGCAATATTTCTAGGAGTGAAATTATATGCTCGTACATTTTTGGTCTTCAAACAGTTTCTGAAATAGTCCAGCTCATGGCCTATTTCTTACTACTTATGAAGTGGGGCAAAATTTATTCGTGTGAAGTTATATTTTCATACATTTTGGGTCTTCATGTGTAGTTTTTGAAATAGTCCAGCTCGCTCGCTATTTCTTACTACTTATGAAGTGGGGCAATATTTGTTCGAGTGAAGATATATTTCATACATTTGGGTCTTCATTTGTACTTTCTGAATAGTCCAACACACCCCCTATTTTTACTACCCATGAAGTGGGTAAAATTTGTTCGAATGAAGTTTGTATTTTCATACATTTTGGATCTTCATACATAGTTTCTGAAATAGTCCAGATCACCCCCTATTTCATACTATTTATGAAGTGGGGGCCAAATTGTTGAGTTAAGCTGTATTCTGATAGGTTTTGTTTTGGGTATTCTGTTAGGTTCTGTTTTTGGTTTTCATATGTAGTTACTGAAATAATTCAGCTCGCCCCCTATTTCTTACTACATATGCAGTTGGGCAAATTTGTTTGAGTTAAGTAATTTCCTGATGTTTTTTTGGCTATTCTGATAGGTTTTGTTTTGGATTTTCATATGTAGTTACCGATATAGTCCAGCTCACCCTCTATTTCTTACTATTTATTAGGAAGGGCAATATTTCTAGGAGTGAAATTATATTCTCTTACATTTTTGGTCTTCATACAGTTCCTGAAATAGTCCAGCTCATGGCCTATTTCTTACTACTTATGTAGGGGGGCAAAATTTATTCGTGTGAAGTTATATTTTCATACATTTTGGGTCTTCATGTGTAGTTTTTGAAATAGTCCAGCTCGCTCGCTATTTCTTACTACTTATGAAGTGGGGCAATATTTGTTCGAGTGAAGATATATTTTCATACATTTTGGGTCTTCATTTGTACTTTCTGAAATAGTCCAACACACCCCCTATTTCTTACTACTTATGAAGTGGGGTAAAATTTGTTCGAATGAAGTTTATATTTTCATACATTTTGGATCTTCATACATAGTTTCTGAAATAGTCCAGATCACCCCCTATTTCATACTATTTATAAAGTGGGGGCAAAATTGTTGAGTTAAGCTGTATTCTGATAGGTTTTGTTTTGGGTATTCTGTTAGGTTCTGTTTTTGGTTTTCATATGTAGTTACTGAAATAGTTCAGCTCGCCCCCTATTCAGTTGGGCAAATTTGTTTGAGTTAAGTTATTTTTTGATGTTTTTTCCTTTCTTACTATTATAAGTATGGCCTTTTCTTACTACTTATGAAGTGGGCAAAATTTATTCGTGTGAAGTTATATTTTCATACATTTTGGTCTTCATTTTGTAGTTTCTGAAATATTAGCTCGCCCTTTTTCTTACTACTTTTGAAGTGGAGCAAAATTTGTTATTTATATGTTTATAATTAGAATATTCTTAAGTTACTGTCTTGAACTAAATTAAAATCTCCACAAAATATCTGATTTCTGTCATTTAAGTGTTCTAATTTTTAGCTCACCTGAGCACAACTTGCTCAGGGTGAGCTTTTGTGACTGATGACTGTTCGTCGTCTGTCGTGAACATTAAATTAAACGACATCTCCTCCTAAACTATTGGACCACTTTTCATAAAACTTCATAGGAATATTCCTTGGGTGGTCCACCTCCAAAGTTGTCCAAAGAATTGAATTCCATGCCAAAATGTTGTTGCCATGGCAACTAAAAAGGGAAAAATGTGAAAACTTCAAAACTATTCTCCTCCAAAACTACTGGCTGGATTTCAGAGGTATTTGGCAAAGATGTTCCTTGGGTCACTCTCTGTCAAGATTGTTCAAACTATTTTGATCCGCTGAAAAACATGGCCACCAGGGAAAAGAGCCTGTTTTACTTATACATGTATGTATATAGTAAAAAAATTGAAAAATCTTGTCCAAAAGTACTGGCTGGATTTCAAAGTTATTTGTCACAGATGTTCTTTTAGTCACTCTCCTCCAAAATCGTTCAGATTTTTTTCGTTCCATTGAAAAATATGGTCGCCAAGGGGCGGAGCCCGTTTTCCTTATATGCATACAAATTTGAAATTTCTTCATATCCAAACGAAGTGGTCGGATTTCAAATTTGTTTTCTTTTTTTACAGTTTCTTTTTTTTAAAAAAGGGGAAATTTAAATTTTAAAACATTGGATTTAGACTGGCATTGGGTTTTTAATATCATAATATATATTTGCTGTTTCTTTTCCTCCCACTAATACCTGATTCTCAGGTGAGCGATCCCATGGCTATCATGGCCCTCTTGTTGCCAATTACTTAAAAAACAAAAAGAGGGCCATGATAGTGACCTAAGGAACATCTGTGCCAGATAACTTTGATATCCAGCCAGTACTTTTGGAGGAGAAGATTTTTGAAGTTTTTACTATATACATATAAGGAAAACGGGCCCCGCCCCATGACGGCCATGTTTTTCAATGGCTCAAAATAATTAGAACAATCTTGGTAGAGAGTGACCTAAGGAACATCTGTGCCAATTAACTTTGACATCCAGCCAGTACTTTTGGAGGAGAAGATTTTTCAAGATTTTACTATGTACATATAAGGAAAATGGGCTCTGTCCCCTGGCGGCCATGTTTTTCAACGGATCAAAATAATTTGAACATTCTTGGTAGAGAGTGACCCAAGAAACATATTTGCCAAATAACTTCGAAATCCAGCCAGTAGTTTTGGAGGAGAAGATTTTTATGTTTTTCTTTCCGTTGCCATGGCAACCAGAGTTCTGCATGGAATGAACAACTATGAAAGGGCTCCACCCAAGGAACATTCCTGTGAAGTTTCTTTAAAATATGCCCAGTGGTTTATGAAGAGATGTCGTCTTAAGTTAAATGTTGACGACGGAAGACGGAGATTCATTGGCCGCAATAGCTCATCTTGAGCATGTTTTGATCAGGTGAGCTGAAAAAATTGAACAGAAAAAGGTCAAGTTACAGGAGATCCTACTTCAACAAATCTAAGCTGAACCATATGAAGGCTATTCGTTGCCAAAAATCCAGCCTTGTAATCATGACAATTTATACTTCGGTTCAACTAAACAGATTTTTAAAAGTATAAACGTTTATCCGAGAGGTACATATTGTGCTCGTTTTGATTATCTCGATTTAACTAGTAACGTTTTTACTTCTAGAATGTAATTTGGTAACATGCAGCTAAGATAAAATGCAAATGATATTTATTATTTTTCAAACTCAAATTTACGAAATGTACAACGACATACACGACACGTTTTACGTTGTACATCACGACGTTCGAGAATGGAGCCGCATCAGATAACACTCTCAGGTTTACAACTGCATACTTGACTTTTACATTTCTACGCGATTAACATTTGTAGACGATTTTGCAACTTCCATATATGGCAGTATCACGGAAATAGGCGAAGATTTAAAGGCGGAGTCAAATTTCACGAGCGGAAAATAAAGAGAGGTAACTCTTACACCATGATAAATCGGTTAGTACAGAAAGATTTCGTATTTACCTGAGTCTGGAAATGATACTTTGTAGATACAATAATTTTATATACATCAATTGTTAATCATTATACTTACCTTTGGACTCTTTTAATATATACATGGTAAAATGAAAACGAAAAAAAATATGGTTGAAAAAATGTTATGTAGATCTGCTATGTACAGACATTTAAGCTTCATAATTTTGGTTTTAATTTTACTAACGTTATAAGTGAATATTAAGAAATGAAAGCTTTACATTAGAAACTGCATAATTTTTTTCGCTTTTTTCTTATCCAGTCATACCCTAGTATTTAGGTTATATTTGTGATATAGTAATTAAATGTTACTTAATATTACTGGGAAAGGCAGCAGCCAGAATTTGGCCTATAAAAATTATTGTATTGATCTATCTGTAGCAAATCTCCCATCTGTTTTTACTTGAAAATTGGACTATAGTAAAGCAGCAACTTAACTGAACCTTAAATATCAATTTGATTTATTCCTTCTATAAATATGTTTGTTTTGCATAAAAAAAATCTTGATTTATAGTCAAGCAGTAATTTTTACTGTCTGGAAAACCCCCCCATAAAGAGTTGGATTAAGACACAGACAGTTGATGGCATGAAATTAATCAATCTGCAAGTATGTATATGAACAAACACAGAGATTCAAAATAATATTGGAAGTCAGACACTTTTTTTGCATTTAAAACATTAATATACTAGGTGACAAGCAAAGGGTCAATTTCTATTAAAGCAGGAGATATCTTATATCTTTATAGAACATCTCCTGATTAAAGACATAATGAATACTTCAACTTGAACTTTATACTGCCAATAGTCAATATTGACTACTTAAGGCACCTTAATTTTGGATGTGTTCTTGAATTATTATTCAAAAAATTGAGTCCGGTACACCTCAGCTCTGTTTGTGAAAATTATGCATTGTTTTTCTGAAAATTGTGAATAATAAAATCGACTTTTTTTTTTTATGAAAGTGGCATTGAGCGCGAATTCACAACACCAATAATGGCAGTGGCTAGATATTAAATTTTGAAAAAAAGCTGAATTGTGGTGAAGTGGGTTCTCATATCATATGACTTTGGTGGCTCGACTAAAAAAACATCAAAGTTAAAATCCTGGCCAGGGATATATAAATCTAAATATAAATTTACACCATGCTGCGCTTATATTGCTGGCTTTACAATGTAGGTGGAGTACGTTTCAAAAACTAATCTTTTTTATATCTTCTGATGTTGATTCAATACCTGCATACAATGTCACTCATGCAACTGAAACACATGATGCTTAGTAAATAATTGTGATACTGTTTAATTCTCTAATGCATTTACCTTGAATGTGTAGACCTACACGCTGCAAGACTTCCCTTATTCGTACATGGGAGATAACTGCGTGGAGATTTGCCAGTCGTTGTCGGAAAATACCGAAAGTGAGCGGACAATTACGTTTATTTACGATGATGTAGTGGGCGGGGAAATGGGCGGAGCTTATTTATCGACATTGCAAACGTGTAAACCTGGATTAAGCTGAGCCGAATCATGATGGAAGTTGCGAGCGTTAAAGTAAGAAGGCGTTTTGTAGTTTATCAAAATGCATTTTGTTGAAATACGTATTTACAATGTTGCATCGGCAAATTCAGTCCAAGAATGTATCTCTGGAGTTTAAATTCTAAGAAATTCAAATGAATTGTGTATTTTGTCGGAAAATAAACTGTTCAACTCAGATCAACAAGGCTGGATTTTTGGCAACGAATAGCCTCCATAGTACCAGTCCCCATCAATCAATTTCTTAAACAATTATACATGAAAGGGAGAAACCATTCCTTTTTCAGTACACAAACTAATACCACTTAAGTTATTTCTGTAATGCAAGATCATCATTAGAAGAATTCTTTCGAGCAAAGTTGATGGACTTTATATTTCAATCCTTTGCATATCATGTCAAGGGGTGAGAGGGAAACTAGGCTAAGTCATTCTCTCTTTCTTTCTCTCTCTATGCACTAAGCCTAATTTTGCTCTTATCCCTCGATGTGATGTGTGCAGAAACCTACGGAATACCGTTAGGGCCATCGCCACTGGCTGAATTGTTAAGGTACCCGATACACGACAGTACGATGATGATAATGCGATATCACGATGTTACGACGACGATAACGCGAGACCACGATGATGATACAACGATAGCACGATGATGATACTGCGAGAACACGAGATAACGATGATGATAATGCGATATACTATCGTGCTATCGTCATCGTGCCATCGCGGTATCACCATCGTGCTGTCGGTTGTCGTATCGTACTATCATCATCGTTCTCTCGCGCTATCATCATCGTACTGTCGTACTATCATCATCGTACTGTCGTAGTATCATCATCGTGCTCTCCCGTTATCATCATCGTGCTGTCGTACTATCATCATCGCACTGTCGTACTATCACCATCGTGTTATCGCCTTCCGGTGAGCATGCGCGAAGAACTGAACACAACCTAGCAAGCAATAGTAGCGAACAATAAGCTCAGCAAGCAATAAGTTTCAGAGTTATCCCGCCTGACGAAATCGACAATTCCCTATCCTATTTTCGGGAATTTACCGGACAACAGGAAATTATCAGCACAATCTATCAAGCAATAGTGAAAGAAATGATAATATTTGATATCAATAAAAACTACTGGTTAATCAAAACGGCAAAATTCAAACTCATATATATTTTAAACAATGTATTAAATATGATAACTACATTGATTACACCAGGAAATATTTTTTTTTCTGTTATATTAAAGGAAGATAGTGGACTGTACACACTGTACAGTACTGTCTAATGTTGATCAATAAACAAGTAGGTACCGCAGAGTAATTAACTACATTATAGTTATATGGTTGATTTAAACACCATATTAATAACTTTAGGAAAGTAAAACAACAACATATATCAGAAAGATAAAAACATTATAATTTAATCTATCAGACCAGATCAGATCAGAAGATATTCTATATAATATAAAGGGCCTGATCTGACTTATATACAGGGCTAAATTATAATATTTATATATGTATTAAATATACACTCTAAGATTTTTTTTCACAATTAAGATATATACAAAATAATATTTACAATATAATACAGGGGTTTCCAACTTAATTATTATTTAGGTCTTCCCCTCTGAATATTTCTTTAAAATCATGCAAAAAATAAATAACTAACTACGCCTCTACGAAAAAAAAAGCCATTCATAGCCATACATCTGACTATAGATTGAAAAACAATCAATGTGATCCCATTGTCCTAAATGCAAATATTAGCCGTTCGTACCCATATAGATGACTATAGATGGAAACTCAATCAATGTGACCCAATAAAACTAGGTAAAGGCATGTAGCATGATGCAATAGCTACAAAATAAGACCAAGTATGGGTCTCAATCATATCCAGGTCAGAAGTTATATCAAATTCTTATATGTTTATATAATTCTTAATGCAAATATTTGCCGTTCTTAGCCATATAGATGACTATAGGTGGAAACCGAATCAATGTGACCCCATAAGACCAGGTATAGGCATGTAGCAGGATGTATGATTTCATTGTAAGCATATCCTCTTTCAAAATAATCTGTAATAAACTCATCCATTTCTTCGAGTATACCACGCAGACAATAAAAACACTTGTCTGCGCATGATCACCGGAAGGCGACAGTGCGATGATGATAACGCGAGAGCACGATGATGATAGTACGACAGTACGATGATGATATACGACGAGGACGATGATGATATACGACAGTACGATGATGATATCCGAGAGCACGATGATGATAGTACGACAGTACGATGATGATAATGCGAGAGCACGATGATGATACTACGACAGTACGATGATGATAATGCGAGAGCACGATGATGATACTACGACAGTACGATGATGATAATGCGAGAGCACGATGATGATACTACGACAGTACGATGATGATAACGCGAGAGCACGATGATGATACTACGACAGTACGATGATTATACTACGACGATACGATGATGATATTGCGAGAGCACGATGATGATACTACGATAGTACGATAGTATATCGCATTATCATCATCGTGATCTCGTGTTCTCTTTCGTGGTCTCGCGTTATCGGCGTCGTAACATCGTGATATCGCATTATCATCATCGTACTGTCGTGTATCGGGTACCCTAACAATTCAGCTAGAGGCGATGGCCCTAACGGTATTCCGTACAGATCAGACAGCTACTGGAGGGAGCAGTCTGATCAAGGTATCATCTGTTGGCTCATAAAATCATTTGTTTAATACACTATTTGAAGTTCTCTAAATAAATATTCATCAAATCTTACATTTGCACATGAATATTCATGAGGTAAAGGGTTCAGGCAAAGGACAAAAACCGGCCAGTTTCATACAGAAAAACAAAAGAGCAATATTTCACTCAGGATTGCTTACCGGAAATAAGAAATAACAAACTAATGTAAGGTTGACCTTAACACATGAAGATCAATATTTAATTACCGTTAATACAAGCAGAACATGTATAGTGCTTTGCAAGCTTTTGTATCAAAATTTCTTTCATCCTTTGAGAACAGCCAAGTATTGTAATCCAACACATGTACTTGCTTGATTTTCAAATACTGAATCCACAAAATGTACATTAACTTTGATCACATTTGAAATATTTGTTCTTATAGAGATTTATGAATTTTGTTCATTAAAACGAATAACCAAAATGAGAAAATATTTATGTAAAAAGACGGTGATTGTTTGTGTTTTCTAAATGAAAGAAAATTTTATGTGTTTTGAATAATACTTGTGTTTAGGAAGTGAACATTAACTGAATCTTTTACCTACCACAGTTCACCTTTGCATTAATTGTTAATTTGAGAACAAGTTGGATAATCAATTTGAATCATCAACTGTGTGAAAGTGCTTTTAAAGAAGCATCACAACCCACTGAGTGAGTAGTGTTGGGTTGATATGTTCCTATTTAGAAGTGAAGGCATTGCCAATATACTGCAGACTATTGAAATGAAGTCGAAACTAGTGGAAGACTTAATGAAAAATGAAAATGTGTAATCTGCACAATTTTTACTATCATTGCTCTAACTGCAGCTAGGGGATAAACTTTCTTTTTATTAACATTTCTGTTTGCACCGGACTCGGAATACATTAATATTTATGGTTTATCATGGCTTTATGCTACACTGTTTTTACTATAATAATTGACTATTTTTTATCAACAACACAAAGATTATCAAGTCAATGAAAAGATTTGTTTCACAAGGTGAAAGAAGAGAATAAAAATATGTTTAAATGAGAGAGATGGGCTTCTTGGATATTATACATGAATTACCGTAAACATATTACATGGTTGTGTATTTTAAACACAAAGAAAGACAACGAAGAAAGGATGTAAGCCCACTTCATAAATAATTATTTTCCAAATTTGGAAACTCATGGCTACATCTACAACATTCTGGCACTGGGCTTCATTTACAACACAGACATAAATACTTAAAATAATTTCTGTAGATACATACAAAATATGTACACATACCAAATATTTTAGGAAACCATAAAATTTGAAGACCTGGCATTTGATGCCGGTATATGTAAAATGTCCCAATCTGATCCCTTATATTCGTCAGGTTTTCTTACTTCTTGGTCTTTTTCTTTTTGGTCTTTTGGCATATACATGTACTTATAATTCAGGGTATAAGGTGCATTTGGAATGAGATTAGTGTAATAGAAAACAAGAGTGTTATCTGGAACACATGTGTCACCTGCTGAAGCATGACGGAAAAAGTGTAACGGACAGACATGCAGCTAGATCAGTCCATTTTTTTTCTTTTGTTTTTTAAGGGGCCATGGCCAATTATTCTACTGTTATGGAATGAAGTCTATTGTTCTTTTTTGTTCTGTTTCCCGTTAGATGGTCCCTTACTCAAATCTGGCTGTGCGGACGGTTGGACAGATGACGGACAAGTGATCCCTACGTGTAAGCCTCTGTTTACAGCAGGTGACACAAGAAAACACATATAAACTATATTCTGATATGAAACTATACACAAAAATGTCTAACAGGCATTTTAAATATCAATTTTTAAGATGTTTCAAAATTCTTAATCCAATTTATGGTTTCTATTGTAACATGCAACTTCAGGAAAAATATGGAAAAAAAAACAACAAGAGGGCCATGATGGCCCTAAATCGCTCACCTGAATTCAACTGCTTAAGTAAGGAAAAACATTTACACATGATAAATTATATAGTATTAAGATTTTATTAATTTTTGTTCTTGTGGCAATCTTGGTAGGCAGACCTAAACTATTTTAGCTATTTTTGCTCAGTACCACCTAAGGATCATTCCTTAAATTTATCAAAACTGCTAGCGGTTTAGGAGGAGAGTCGTCTAAAGATTAGTCTATTTTTAGCTCTTGCGGCCATTTTGGTTGGCGGACCGGAAAGATCTAAGCTATTTTTGTGCAGTATCACCAAATAATCATTCCTATTTTGTCATTTTAAGGAGGAGGTCGTTAAAGATTGTTCTTTTTTGGGGCCGGAACGAATTTAGATATTTTTGCTCAGTATCACATAAGGATCATTCCTGTAAAATTTCATCAAAATCTGCACAGCGGTTTAGGAGGAGATGTCGTTTAAAGCAAAAGTTGACGACGCACGACGGACGCCGAACAGACTGATTACAATAGCTCACCTGAGCACTTCGCTCAAGTGAGCTAGAAATAGATGATTACATTGATTGTATACTTCGAATGAAATGTAAAATCAAAACTAGCATTGCTTCTGTAAGCTATGTAAATGTATAAGATGTAACTGCAATATGCAGAAAATTAAATAAATGAAATTATACTGTACATAACAAACTGCACTTGATAATTGATTTTTTTTTTAGCGTAACTTTGTGCGTAACGTCTTTTCGTTTTAATGGAACGATAACCGAAACTGATCTAGGGTCCGGATCCAAATAATTTGTACAATCTTGGTAGACACTTACAGCCTTAAAACATCTGCGCATTAGACTTCATTTCGCGGGCTACAAAACGAAACCGGATCTTACGTTTTTGTTTGAATATAGGATCTGTCTGTCAGGGTCGAACAATCAATTTCGAAATCTATGTGTTTCCTAATTTTTAGCGTACTACTCTTTCAATTTACCTTAAAAAGGTGCAGTGTCTTTCTATTCGGGACAAATCGTTCGCAGGGGAAGAAACTTCAACCTTTAAAACAAACAGAGATCTAAAGAACTGGTTACCGCAACTCCTTTCATTTCTTTTGACTAATTTTACAATTACCAATGGGAATTTAGCAAGGTATATAATAACCAATGAAAAGCCTAATTTTATTCCGCCTCATTACTGTGTGTTTCACAGGAAGTCATTGTGAAAATAAACGACCTAACGGCCGAAAAACTTATTCTTAATTCGACATATTTTTTCCCCTTAGATAAATAAAAAATCGCGCGCGCCACTGATATTACTGCTCAATTTGCGAGCGCGCGCGCGCGCGCGTGTTTGATGTGTTTACCTTTTTAATGCACACTTTGCTCCTTTGCTTCTTTCAGAAAAAAAGGCAATGTATATAAATATAAGAATGTATAACCTTTACTACCATATCCTTTGTATTTATAACCCTTTGCCCTTCATATCCCCTTTCTATTTTCTTCTTTTTCTTTTCTTTTCACGTCTTTTCCTTTCTTTCTTCGCTTTTTTTTTCTCGCCTTTTTTCTCCCTATTTCACTCATTTTTTCTCTCCCTTTTCGTCCTTCTATTACTATTCTTTGTGGTTGTGCGGCAGAGACTGCCATAAAACTTTGCAACTTTGTGTACAGTTCCAGAATTGTCAGAATTCTCCATCGCAGCAGCTTCTTTGTCTGATTGCTCTAACATACGTCCCATTGTTAAAATGCTACCTAGTTGTTTTTTTTTTGTTTTTGTTTTTTATCTGGTTCCCGCAAAGCTCTTCTTCTTAATTGATTTGACCTGCAGTTTTGCATTACTTGTTGCAAGACCTCATTGTCAATGTTTGTGAATGAACAGGTTTTCGCCAGAGTTCTCAATTCCGTTACATCTTCATCCAGTGTTTCAATCTTGCACATTCTTTTTCGGGGCAAAATAGTCGCACAGCACTTTCTTCGTGGCAAATGCAGTGCCTTTCTTTTCCTCGTCGTAGATATCGTACACTTTCTCATCTGCATAATGTAATAACAGTGCTCTTTTCTGATCAGCATCATCAATTTCGATTCCTACAAATAAGTTCTTTAATCTTCCTATCCATTTTTCTAAACGTGTACTTGCATTACTTTTGTCCGTTTCTAAGTCAAAACTTGGAAATTGCGGTAGATTGTTCATGGTTAATGTCGTGATCCATCAATTAACACATAGAAATAATTCTGTATCCAAATGTTACTTCATAGATCCAACTTGATAGATTTTATCCTCGTCGCCAGATGATAAGCCCTTATATTTGATATTGATGGATAACAACTATGTATACAATTGAAGCATGTTTATTTGGCATATATATATATCACAGAAATCCTGATGATGCTTTCTCATGGTGGCAGAGATCTATGCCGAAGAATGAAGGGGAGATAAGTGCGTGGAGATTGCGTTCTCTCTCTCTCTCTATATATATATACAATATAAAATATCTGTATTATTAAAAATATGTACAAAATATGACATTAACGCTGAAATATATCTTAATAAGTCGTTATTTACTACTAATCGCTGTTAATATTTGGCGTAAACTTGAATATCCTCTATCAGTGTGTTATCTTTGTTGTCCACCCAACCTTTTCAGGGGGAATTGGGTGGTTTTTGCTAATAGCATTTACAACAAAGCTTCAGAGTCGGCGCAGTACATATATCATTGGAAGCTTTTATGGGTGATTTTATATTTCACCGGCGATCTTTGGGGAGAAAAAAGAGTAATCCTGTATATCTTTTTTTCTAATCAGCAATATTCTGTAATATAATCTCAAATTTGTTTTTCTGATGATGGGCAAGCTACAAGCTATCCAAATAACATATTTAGGGGAGAAATCTCAAGCATAAATATGTTCACAAGTAAAGAGAAACATTAAAACCGGACATATTGGTAAGTAGCATTTTGGGGAAAGTGGGGACACGTTACAACTGCATGGACATGCACAGATCCCCATTTACCTCGTTGCGGGAAAAAGGCCATGAATATAAAGGACTGTAACGTAGAAAATACCCCCCCACCGACATTTTATGATTTCTGCAATATTGTTATGACAGCGGCAGGTGGGGGACCTCAAATTTGGGATCCTGGTTCGATTTCAGGCACGGAATAGTTGACATTTAACGTTTAACCACACCAGGTTATTGAAAGAAAACAAAAGATATTAAATACATATCGATATTTTCTGATATGAATAAATCTAGTAACAAACATGCTATTATCAGAAATGATGCATCTGATTTTTGAGTATATTTAGCAAAAGCGCATTTTCTCCTACTTACATCCTATGTTCCTTATTTATATACATACATTTTTTTTCTCTCATCTCATGTATGCTTTTGCAAATATGAAAAAAAAGTTTTGAGTATGACAGAGAGGACACACTATATAAATCAACCCCGGTACAAGGGGAGCGTACCCCCGGTCACACACGAGAGAATGTTCCAGCCGTTGTAAGAAGTGGTCGCACGTACTAGGGTTTAATAAAGGTAGGCCGACATTCACCCCATTGAGAGTGATTTATACATACTTTACAGACTTGTTTTGCAAACGAAAGAAAACTAAATACTTTTTTCCCTATTTAAGCATGTTTTCACATTTCACGTGCACACTGCGTCTTCACAAAATTTAGCTTAGGATGTATTGGTCAGCGCAGTATTTAGAGATCCAGGTCAGCGTCACTTGAGGTCGCTGTTAGTTAACATACAAAACTGAAATAGTGTAGTTTGTAGTGTGATCTACAGTATGCTAAGGTATGGGATAATAGATCTATAGCTGACAGAAGTATGATTAAGATAGTGTAGATATGTTTATTGTAGTATCAAAATTGGGTTAAAAACCTCGCGATTTTGATGCTGATCAATATTTAAACTACTCGTACACCTTTATGTCATTTATGAACAGTGAAGGCCGTCAAGAATTCATAAAGTTCACATACATACTCTTATTTGTGAACAGATAAACAAATAATTCAAAAATAAATTGTTCGTATTAATCAAATTAATGAAATCAGGAGATAAGTGTCTTGAAAACATTCAGATACAAGGCAAAATTTAAGGTTTTAATATTAATATTTCCTCTGAAAACAAGAATAGGTCCCTCTGAATAAAAATCATATATATTTATTAACTTAGTGTAGTGATGTAGTGCAATTTAAATGCCTTGCAGTACGAGAAATATGAGTATGCACAGTAGCTAAATTAAGGTAAAATGAATTTACATTTTTTTGTAGTTCAAAATTTGTTTAACTTTTTAATGCTAACTGAGCCTTAGATATGTAATAATAAAAAATGCTTAATTTTAATGTATTCATCTTTTTAATAATAGTCAATTAAAAAGGTCATTAACAAAGCATGGCAGCGCTTGGACGGATTTTCATGGTCGAAGTACATTGAGGACGCAAGTACCGGGTATCTCTTTTTCGTCATTCGCGTTACTGCATCAAAATGGACCTGTGGGAGCGGTCACGCTCCTTGTTTTGGAGTGAATGGTTTTGGTTTCCAGAAAATGTGACATGGAAGTCTTTAACAAACGAACCAGGGAGTGGAGTTTATTATCCTCAGACCAGTGATTTATATGTAACGTTCTTAGTTGCTGGTGTTTTGTACATCGTACGAAAGTTGTATGAAAAGTAGGTCATTCACTGTTTCACATGAGTGATATCATATATTTTAAACACTTGCGATGACTCATTTAAACGTGATTTGTAAAACATTTTTAATCTAGAAACATTAAATAACATCATCTTAATTGTATTCAGTTTTAATTTACTCAGCTGTTGTCGTTTTCTATTGTTTTTTTGTATGTGTCATGATCGTACGATATTTTTTTGCTATGCCGGTGGGTGGGGTATGGTTCTTATGAACTATCAATATGTGCAGTACTGCTAAAATGTTGTTAAGAGATAACTTATTTATTTTATTCATTTTAGACAAGAATCAGTAGTTGCTCCCCCCCAAAAATCACCTTCAGTTATTTTCTTTTTGTTGACATTTTATGCAGAATACTATCAGGCTCAGAGAGTATGGTGGGCTGCTGGTTGAAAAATTACACAGATTTTAGCTTGGCTCAACTATTAAAAAATGAGGAGAGCTTTCTACTCACCAAGTGTTGCCGTCAGTTTTGGCCTAATTCTTAGATTAAATTTTTGCGAGTAACTTTCTTTCATACATATCTTTTACTCTTAGTAAACAGCTATGCTTATTGATTTATGCCATTATGCACCTATCAATATTTTACCTCTGGGTGGAAGCTGTAGGCATACTTGGAACTTTTGACAGAAGACTGCTCCCTGACAGGCATGAATTTGACAGACAGAATGGTCTCAAGTCACATGCAAAGCATCTCCCACTCTGGGATTTTGAGTCTTTTTGACAAATGCCTTTGCTCTAGGGTGGGTATTTAGGTATACCCGGTATTTAGACTACCAAACAGAAAAATGTCAAATTCTCCTGGGACAGCCCGCCACTCACCTCTTGGGGCAAAATATTGATAGGTTCAGTTATGATGAATACTCCATTGTAACCATTGAAAAAAAGTCATATATTTTCATAACCAAAATGGTTGGTGTAGGAAATCATACGAAAATCCCAAAGTTTGGGCTTATTTTTTCAAGCAAATTGACAGTGGCAAATGCAATGTTGGTAATATTGTTGTACAAGAATGCTGACAAGCTGAACATGTTTGATAATGAAGAGATTAAGTTCTTTTAGCTGAATTTCTTTTTCAATCTGACAATATTCTATGTGCAAAAAAGTGATTGTACACTTATAAGTTCAAATCTAGTTAATACAAATACTAGTCAAAGGTGTTTATAAGATGTGTAAAAAAGATATTTCTAGTAATTTCATTTTGTCTGTTTTGTGAATCAAATGTTAGCATTTGCTGTTTGTCTTTAGATATCAAAAAGTTTTTTCTTAGAATTTTTTCTTGCATCAAAATGTTCTGTTACTGTTGAAATCTTACAGCAAAGACTTTGATGTGGTAAACTGATGGTATCAGTATCATACATGCCATATTTTCAGTATGTCTCCCAGGGAGGTTTTGAAATTTTCACAGGGAGATTTGGGGTCCAGCCAGGGAGATTTTACGACATATATCAAAGAGACGTTATTAATGAAAAAAAAAAAAAAAAAAAAACATTTATTACCCTTCATTAAATTCATTAACAGTTTATATTATATACTGTGTATTGCATTAATGAAAATACCTTTAAAAATTATATCTAAAAAAATCTAAAAATTTATTAATAGATATCTTATTCAAATAGAAACTTAACTTTCCACAAGCACCGTTTCACATTAAATGCAACACTACCTTGTAACAGATCAGAGATCATGCCATTTACATCAAACACATTTAAATTGATACAGTATCTTTGATTTATGGAATGATTTCTGATCATATGGTTTTAATTAATGGGGATGAATAAAGATAAAGAGTCAGATCATATTTAATAATATTTTCATCTTCTGTCTGTGTTTTCTTTTTTTTTTCTAAATTAAATTGCTTTTTGCCAAAATATTATTTAGCTGAAAATATTTATCGTGTACGGTATGGTGATATGAAGTGGTTATCCAACTCTTCCGATCAGCACATCTCATTATAGTAAATTATTCAGCAGACGATATCCGTTGTTAATCAAATCAGCGTCGGTGTGAAAATTGCACTTCATTTGCTATTTACCGCTAGCTGAGGTGTACTTTATATGATGTGTCCATATGACGAGTTTTGTTAAGATTTAAATAATTGGTAAACAGCTGATCTAATTATCATTTATTGTTTACACTTCCGGTAAGTAAGGATAAGCTATTCTCCGGGACCTTTTTATCCCTGGTAAGATATACTAAAGCAATCATTTACGTCTTTATTACGATGTACCAAATGCATTCTAACCTTACTCATTCTAGCTTTAGTATTGCCTTGATAGCTGCTAATGACCCAACGATAATTGTTTCAACTGATAGACTGGCGAATCTGCTACCTGTCTGAATCACGCAATTTGATTGGATAAGGACAATCACACATTGCCTGTGGCTGTGTACAGCACACTGGTCAGAATTGATACTAACACATGTTCTTACGTAAGCTTCCTGATGCTGTATCATAGTTTGGTAATAGAATGGATTATACTGAGTTCAAAGGGAAACCTGTTTGATTTAAGTCAGACCGGGAGATTTTCACCTCCCGGCGGGAGATCGGGAGACAAGTCGAAATCCCGGGAGATTTAATCTCCCGCCGGGAGATATGGCATGTATGCAGTATGCTTAATATAATGTATCGTTTCGTCAGTATCAGTATCGGACCATTTCGTGAAAAATGATATCCAACCCTACTTGAAACTCCATTATTTAGGTGTTCAAGGGCATCAGACCAGCAAGTAAGATAAGTCCTGACTGAATCTATTAATTATAAAAATTAAAATTTGGTCATTTTTTAACTTAGAAGTTCTGGTTAAAGTTTAGCGTGCTTAGTTTGGTTAAACAGAGTAGTGGCTGGATGGTCTAGCTTGTCTGTTTCAAAGAAAAGTTGAGCTATGACGAACGCTTGATATTCGTTTTTGTGTAAAAACTTTAATGTAGCCCATTACTCAAACTCTTTTAACAGACATGCGTTTGCATCCACATGTGGTGCTCTTGTTTTGAGTTAGCCTTGGCAGAATCCCTTGCCAAGTATTTAGTAGTACTAGTCTCAAGTGACCGTCCCATATTATGATTTTTACAACTTCTGTAACTATGGGAGATCTTTTTCATCGTTGTACATGTTTCATTCTCCCCCTTTCATTTTGTATTTTCCAAAACTGGTTGACATTTCTTATCCCACCTGCTGACATGTAGCACTGTGGACTTTACATGAGTGTGTGTATACATGAGGGTGACACAGTAATGAAGCAATCTATTGGAGGCCTGAAATTATCTATGTGACATTTATCTTTTTAAAATTGCACCTTTAAAATTTTCTGTGTGACATTTATTATAAATTCAAATAATATGACCATGGCGCTGTCTGAGCTGATATATTCTGTTTTGGAGAAAAAAAAGATATTTATGAAGTTGATTATAGTACTCATGCCAATTCCTACCACAATTGTTAGAAATTTAGAGAGGGTAAAAATAGTAAACATGATGATGTGTTATAAAGCCTTACTAAGGAAATTCTTGAGTGTGATATATCATGCTTTTGACAATTTATTCTTTTACAGAATTGTTGTTGCACCTTTTGGAATGTACTTTGGACTAAAGAATGAAAAGAACAGAAAAGCCCCAACAAACCATATACTGGAGCGGGAATATAGGAAGAAGAAAAACCCCGACACAAAACAGATAGAGGTAAGCATTTGTTGCAGATGAGAAGTACTGTAGGAGACGGGCAGGGACTATAAAGTAGTAGGGTTGTCACTAGCATTAAGAAGGATGGGGTCCTTGACAAAATTTACCTTAATGTCAGGTGTTTGGAGTCCTCCAAGATATTCATATAGGAGCTGCCAAGGAAAACTGGCATTCTTTTACCAAATAATGGAGTACATGTAGTTGGTTAGAAGTCTGAGTAGGTCCCAGAGTTCATTCTAGGATTGCCACAGAAGGGGCTAATGGCCCATGCCATCTCCTGTATTTGTATTGGGTCATACTATTGCTTAAGGCATTTTTCAATGCTTTGTCTTGCTCTAAAAAAAGCTAGACTTGACAGCAGCACTTATCATTTCATTTATATTAACAAACTCATTCGGGATTACGCTTGGGCGATCTATGTGGGATACATGGGAAGTTACAACCTCAGGGACACATGGTTTTGGGCTTGACTGTTCATTATTTTCAATATTCTTAATTTTTTTCCCCGAATAAATCAGCTATACGCATCTGCTTGTGTTTTGACATTTTGCATAAAAAGTCATTTGTGAGACAAAGAGCCGACCAATGAAAGCACACCTAAATATATGACAGCTTTTAAATGTATTAAATGTGTGGAAAATTTTTTTTGAAATGGGAAAATGTTTATGACAAAGTGTGGAAATTTCAGGTGATTTTTATTGAAAGATCAGGTCTTTCAAAATTTGCTGCTTCTTTGTCCTTTGCCAACATGTATTTGGTACCGGTACATACAGAAACTATGAAATAATGTAATGAGTACTGCACTGTGAGATAAAGGACTGCTGGACAGCAAAACTGTTACAGTCCTTATCATTAGTAGACACTTAGTACTGATACACTGCAAGTCATTTTTCTAGTGATGGGGAAAGAGCCTCATTACCATATCATCTATATCATTAGGGATAAATACACCTTTTCTTGAGTTTGGGAAAAGAAAAGTCCTGGTTTTATGAGCAGTTTTGGGAAAAATAGCATAAATTGATATAAAGATTTTTTTAGAGGAAGATTTTATGAAGACCTCCTGCTAAAGGAGGTAAAAAAACCCAACAGAACTAAGAGTACATTTTACAGCCATTATGACACACTCCATTACATTGCAAATTCCAATACTATAGGATAGCATTGTATCCCAAATCTTTTAGTAATTTAATGTTGTGCATCTATAATGTTGTAATATGACCCAATATATTTCATTATCTAGTAGGGCTTCTCCCTTTTTTTTCCCCCCATTTTTGTCAGAGCCTGAGAGGGTGTTCAAAGGTGTCTTCTTCTAAGAATATCTCTCTAAAATGTATGCATTTCCCCCCAGATTTGCTGTTTACCTAATGATTTTTCTTCTCCCAGTGTAAAGAAAATGGCACTTTCCCTGAAATATATGGTATTCAGGCCCCTTTCCTGTCGTTTGGATGAAAAGAAGACTTCTAGACTTGGATCCTCAGTATGGCATTATAATTTAGCTGTAATAATGTGGTCCATTTTATGCAGTGTCTGGACTTGAACCCCAAATATTGTGTTAACCCTTTACTTCATATAGACTCATTTTGACATATTGGCAAACAGAGCAAACCTAGATCAGACAGCTCCTATAGGAGCTGTCTGATCTGGGCCCCCTCTGTTTGCTTATACAGTAATGTAGCTCAGATTCTACACTGTCTGCAGAGCAAAGAAAAATCTGCTGTTTTATAAACCATTTAAAGTTTAGTTAATTAATATTCATGAAATAATAAATTTGTACATGCATATTCATGAGGTCAAGGGTTAAAGTGAGCTGATTGATGACCCAACTATCAGCCTCTGTTTCTTGTGTAATGTGTGATAGGATAGGTAGGAAGTATGATTGTTTTATGTGATATGGAAAGGTGTATCGGATGAGATACATTGGGTTATCTGCCCGTGATAAAGGTCACTGGGACACTGTAAATACAGAGGCAAGGTACAGAACACAAAATGTTGGTCAAGATAAGGCTGCTGGGCTCAACTATTTCCTAAAAAAAGGGTTCTTTCTTTAATTTCAAAGAATCTGTACTAAAGATGAACTACATTTTGAGGACTGACATCGAAGTGCATAGAGAAATTAATGGAGATGGTACAATTTTATGGTCATCCCAGGATTGGAAGAGTCTGTCTGTAAGCAGGCCATTCAGTCTTTTTTTGGTAATCCCTTTGGTAAATGCCTTTTTTTCTGGTATGGAAACACTGGCAGTGGTCAGCTTGAAGTAGGGTTTTGATGCTTTTCTTTACATTTATGATAGTGTGAATCTTCTACCATCAGTGATCAGGATACATTGTACCAGTGATTTACAAGAAATAAATGGTTACAGGAAGCTGGTTTTTATATGCTTGTTGAAGGATAGGATATATTACAGATTCTCCTGATGTCATCCACTTTAGTTGTTTGTTTGCTTATGCTGGCAAGCTTTGACCAATCTGTACCAAACTTGGGTACAATGTTTATTGCCAGGTTTTGTAACCAGTCAGGATATCCAGAGTTCTTGCTCTTGAATAGATAAATGCATGTAATGATAAAATGAATTTATAAAAAACATAAAATATGAAAAAAGAGTATAATTTCTTTTTCCTCTATGGTAATGGCTAGCAATCATTTTCTGATTATTATGGCCAAAATTTAGACCTAACAGTTAAGGATTACCCACATGTGGGTCCTGGCTTTTGCTGAAAAGTGATACTTCTTCAACACATTTTATGCATGCTGTATTTGGATATAGCTCTGTTTAAGGATTAAAGGTGTCTATATGTAAACTGCACCTGGAATGGTTGCTATAATTTGAGAGTGGGGATGCACTTAAAACTTGGAAATATGGTAATCAGGGTTTCAAGGACAGAATGTGTCACATGTCAGGTTGAAAATTTTTATTTGTTCTTCTCCTTGATAGAGAAGAGGACTTCCTGCTGGAGTATTGAGCACACATGAATTCATTACTTAATTTATATTATGATTATGTATTTGTATATATTGAGAGATATCAGATAGAATTTAAAAGAGAAGTCTTATCGAGCGACACACTTATTAACCTCTAGATCTGGCAGTATTATTAATGTTGTGACAACATTAAAAATACAGCTCCTACAAGCTGTCAGCTTAATTGTATTATACTGACTTCTAATCCTCTTTTTGTAGACAGGATATATGTTTTACACATAGGATTTACCATGGCCAAGTGGTTAGAGCATCCACCTTGGGAATGGGAGGTTGTGCGTTTGATCTCCGGCTGTGACAAAATTCGTAAAATGGTACTGGTATAGCTTCCTTTCTTAGTGGTCAGCATATAAGAGTAGTTCCAGGCCTGGCTGGCCCACTGACAGGATAATGTGACTGGGTGTGGTATCATTCAACATGTCTATGGCTTGATACTGCAGTGTGGCAGCACTATATCTCTCTCAAGTAGACTAAGTCTCCAAATGACTTAGATACCGTCAGTGGAATGTTAAACCCAACAAACAAACATAAGATTTAAAACCGTGAACATATAGACTACACCCTATATTTTTATTTCCTATGTTTGCTCACACATTCATTGTGTTCATTGTGCATTGAGCTTTCTAGCATAAGGACTCATTATGAATGTGTATTGTAGATGCTTTTGAATTTTTTTCTTTTGAATATGTCCATCAATCACTTCTTTTATGAGTCAATAAATTGACGGTCCAATTTTCAACTTTCAAAGGGATGGCTCTCATTGACAGCTGTAGTAGGTTTATTTTTTTATGTCTAAGAAGAAAAAGTATTGTCAAAGTCGGCTTGAAACTGTGGAATTTTTTACATCTCGTATGTGGGTGAAATTTTGAGATATTTGCTCTACTTGCTGCTTAAAATCTTGTTTAAATCTTTCATAAAGGAAGAAAACTTGTAAATGTAAAGCTTTTTTGCCAAATGAGAAGTTTTTTTCTTCATGTTTCTTTGAGATAGAATTATCTCTGCTTACAAATTTAAAGGGTGAGATTGAGGATTTGGTTCATATCTCAATTGTTTTCTGTAGGGACAGTATTAGCCTAGGTTGAAATATTTGTCAATCCTGCTTGCCTACCTACTAATTATGACATGCCCTAACTTAGTTGCTTGATAGATGGCTCTGTCAACTATTGATTGCCCAGAATGTTCATTCATTGTCGTCAACAATGGCACTGCACACACATATCCATTTCTGGTAAACTTTGTCCTGGATATTGGTAGTGTGGAAAATGTCCTCGCATGGGTAGTTGTGTCACTCAGTTAAAGTAGAGGACCGTCTGTGTATTCACAGTACTACCTGTAAAGGAGGCAGTGTATAACACGGTCTGCAGTCGGACATCATCGTTTATCACAGCTGTCTAGGTCTTGTGTATGAGGTGGGAGGGGATGGGGTAAGTGCAGCAGACTGTCATGTGTGTATCACTGATACACAGACACTCGTCACATGATATCCTTGTGTAGACAAGTACTAATTAGTGCTAAATGTGGCTTCTGTAGAAGTCTTGATCCTCAAAATTATCACTTTTCTATTTTCAATTCTATGAGCTCACTTTTTGCCTAGTTTGTCAAGGCAATAATGGTTGAGCAAGCTTCTTTTATCTGGTAATGGGGAGGAAGCCTTAATATCATATTTTGGGGAGTAAAACTTACTAAAAGCACAAATTCCTCAAGTTTTTGGAAAGAAAAAACCCTGGGGATAAATAGCAGTTAATGTGAAAACTATTAATTTGAAGAATTCTTCAGAGGGGGAAAATGTCTATGAATGGCCTCTGATAAAGAAAGGGAAATAAAAGCCCTGTTAGGGTCTTTAAGCTGAGGGGAAAAATGACCTCTTTGTAATCTTTGTACCTGTGGTCTGTGGGGTATATACACCACTGGAGGGTGTTGATTCAAAGAAATTTCAGCAAAGTTACCGTATATTTAAGGATAAGTCAACCAATATATTTTTATCAAGCACAGGTAAATTGGTGTTCCAAATGAATTTTGAAATTAGGAGTTAAATTAATTTTGCTCTTTATTCTTATTTTTGCATTTTAGCAAAAGAGAGAATCCCTTCAATATTTGGTAAAAGGCAAAGTTTGGTGGTAGGGGGTAAACTCCCTCTGTAGTTTGTGAATAGGAATGTTGTATATGTCCCATATCCCAAATGTCCTGAAGTCAGCAAAATTTTGTTGAATGTATCGGAATCCTTTTATTTATAATGACATGCAATAAAATATTCAAGAATCCCATTTGAGTAAAAACATACAAATTTGGACAACTCAAAGTATAACATATTACCAGGTTTAGGCTGCGAGGCTCGTGCAAATTTTGACTGCTGCTGTCTGGAGACGGAAATAAACAGGGATTTCCTATTGTTGAGTTTCCAGAGCAGCCTCTGTATTAGTATATAGCAGGTATCCCAACTTTTTGGCAATCTTGTGTTTATAACAGAACAAGGTCTCAAGTTTGAGGTATTCTAGGGTCAGAAACCTTATTAAAAAATCTAAGTTTTGTGAACCTACTTTTGTTTTACTGATATAAGTATGTAGGTAGGATTTTAGTATGATCAAAGGCAATGAGGAAGTGCCAGTCATTTTGTTATTTAAGTCTGACAGGATTGACCCTGGGCTAGCAGACATAAACTGGGTGAGGTCCATGCAGAGTGGTAGTGTTGGACTAGCGCGTCCGTTAGCTGCATAGCCCTCAGAGTCCATTGATTGGAAATTCTCATGCTCTTGTTTGAGTCATGATTTCCCCTGAACAGTTCTGAACATGAGTCAGGCAGTAGATTTAATGTATTTAATTCTGAATTACTAGCAAGAGGCTTTTGATTTAGATTTATTCGTCAAC
>CM037792.1:38315875-38359905 GCA_021229015.1 Solen grandis
TTTATAAGGGGTTTCCCCAACTACTTCACCACAATCAGATTGACCCTTTTACATCACGGTTAACAAGTGTATCAATCCAGAAATTTCTAATCCATTTTTTTTTCCCTATATCATATGTGAAGACTTTATTACACATATTATGGATTAATGGTGAACACCAAGGAGAGGAGCCCTTCATTTTATCAAATACAGGGCCAAATACGGGGGCCCTTTCCCTTGTATCATCCCGAGGTGTGGGTTGATTTTCTAAAATTTTTTGTGGTGGTTTTGGATATATAACCTCCAACCCATGAAAACTGTTCATTTTTTTAAAAACTCGGATTTTTTGTACCTGTTTGTAGAAGCCAAATATCTGCCCCATTCTCAATTAAAAAAAGTTAAGAGTTTTTCCCAATTGGTAGAATTTTTTATTTTCATAAAATTATACTGTTTTTATTCAATATAAATTTTTTTTGCTTATTATTCAAAGTTGTGTTTATGAAAGAAAATGTCTTTTAATATGTTTCACATACAAATTGCTTTTTTGCTTCTTGAAAATTGCCAAATAGGTGAATATGTCAAAATTTCCCATTTGGGGCTAGAGCCCTAGGGTCCTTTTCCAAATGAGCAACAAAAAAAACTGGACCTTGTTTTCATAACATGAGTCCAAAAACAAAATATCCCCATGATATTGCCTAATGCCTTCATCAGGAATGAAATAATTTTTTGGTATAGTGTTTACTTTAAATGAAAGTTCCCTTTGGTAAAATTATCTAAAAATTTCAGCTTTCTTTTTTTAAAAATGAGAAAAACAAGAGCACCGCATGCAGGTGCCAACGCTCGTTTTTTTTGCCATCATTAAATATTTTTCAAAAAACATTTAAAAAAGTTGACCTTGAAAATCACAACTAAAAACTGTACCCCTTTACATGCAAGTTGAGTACCATTCCTTTAAATTTTACCTTTGACCTTGAGGATGAATTGACCTATACATGGAATAGAATCTATGCAACTCAAGATGTAAAATTTGTAGACAAAAAAAATACAATGGCTAATCCACTGAGTTTTTGTAATCAACACAAAACTGTAAAAATTGAAGACTATTTCTTCTAAAAATGCTCTTTTTTATCTGTCTAGTGATCATGCCCAAAATCACAATTGCACATGTTCAAAATGATGACAAATCAGTATACAAGTTTAACAAATATCATTGAAAATGACAGAGAAATATATATTTTTTATAACTTGCCCAAAGTTATGGCAAAATAAGGTCAAAGGTCAAGGTCGATAGATGAAATATTTAAGGTGCATCTCAATAGCCCTCGTCAAGATAAATATACATACCAAAAAAAAAAGGGTTGTATGTCAATAGTAAGAATTTTATGGGAAAACGTTAAAGTTATTTTTTTAACATTAAAAAAAAAGTAAAAGTTCAAAGGTCAATAGTCCAAAGTGTAACATTGATGGAAAGGTCTTCCCACAAGGAATTCACATTGAAATATCGTGCCCTGTTGACAATGGTTTCTAAAATGACAGGCATTTTAAAGTTTTCAAAAGTAACAGCAAAAATAAGGTCAAAGTCAAGGTCGACAGATTGAAGTTTTGAGATATATCTGAAAAGCCCTTGTCACAATGAATTGCAGCCCAAAAAATAAAGTTGTATGTCAAATATTAAATTTCAAAATTATGTCAAAGGTCATGGTAAAAAAGTCCAAAAAGTTTAACATTGATGGAAAGGTCTTTGCCACAAGGAATTCACTTGTGGAATATCAATGCCCTGTTGGAAAGGGTTTCTGAAATAACAGCATTTAAGTTTACAAAAGTTATAGCAAAAATAAGTCAAAGCCTTAAGGTAAGGTCAATAGGAAAAAATATTTACTTTATGTCTGGATAGGCCTTATAAAGATAAATATGCATCCCAAAAATGAAAGTTGTACATTGAATAGTAGAGAAGTTATGGCTAACATTAACATCCGGCAAATGACAACAACTTTGACGCCAGAGTTAAGACAACAGCTTGTATTTTTTTCTTCGAAAAAAGACAAGTTTAAAAATGAACTACCCAACTTAGGTGGTTAATACCCCATTGTCTCCCCGTTTCTTTTAAGTGAAGGATATGATGGACTGGAGTTAATGAGCAGCTTTGATTCCAATATAGCCCCCACACACAACAAACACACTTCTGTGACAATCAATGAATGATCACCATGCCCAGCAAATGATGAAAAAATAAATCTAATATCAAGGAAAGTTTTCTAGTTTTCTAGTCACCTCTAGGTCACAACAAACTTCAATGTGTTCATGTTATGTTGACTGAATAAATCTAAATCAAAAGCCTTTGCTTGTAATTCAGAATTAATACATTAAATTCTACTGCCTGACTCATGTTCAGAACTGTTCAGGGAAATCATGACTCAAAACAGGCATGAAAATTTTTCCAATCAATGGACTCTGAGGGCTATGCAGCTAACGGACGCGCAAAGTCCAAAACTACCCTCTGCATGGACCTCACCCGTTTATTTTTGCTAGCCCAGGGTCATTCCTGTCAGACTTAATAACAAAATGACTGGCACTTCCCTCATTCCCTTTGATATACTAAAATCCTACCTACATACTTATATCAGTAAACAAAAGTAGGTTCACAAAACTTAGATTTTTTAATAAGGTTTCTGACCCTAGAATACCTAAAACTTGAGACCTTGTTCTGTTATTGAACACAAGATTGCCAAAAAGTTGGGATACCTGCTATATACTAATACAGAGGCTGCTCTGGAAACTCAACAATAGGAAATCCCTGTTTATTTGTCTCCAGACAGCAGAAAGTCAAAATTTGCACGAGCCTCGCAGCAAAACCCTGGTAATTTTTTATACTTTGAGTTGTCAAATTTGTAGGGTTTTTACTCAAATGGGATTCTTGAATATTTTATTGCATTGTCTTTTATAAATAAAAGGATTCGATACATTTAACAAATTTTGTGACTTAGGACATTTGGGATTTTGGGACATAACAACATTCCTATTCACAAATACAGAGGGAGTTTACCCCTTCCCCCAAACTTTGCCTTTTACCAAAAATTGAAAGGGGTTCTCTCTTTTGCTAAAAAGCAAAAATAAGAATAAAGAGCAAAATTAATTTAACTCTAATTTTCAAAATTCATTTGGAACACCAATTTACCCGTGCTTTATAAAAATATATTGGTTGACTTATCTTAAATATACGGTAACTTTGCTGAAATTTCTTTGAATCAACACCCCAGTGGTGTATATACCACAGACCAAGGTACAAGATTACAAAGGGTCATTTTTCCCCTCGCTTAAAGACCCTAACAGGGCTTTTATTTCCTTTCTTTATCAGAGGCCATTCATAGACATTTTCCCCCCCTGAAGAATTCTTCAAATTAATAGTTTTCACATTAACTGCTATTTATCCCAGGGTTTTTTCTTTCCAAAAACTTGAGGAAATTTGTGCTTTTAGTAAGTTTTTTCTCCCCAAAATATGTTTAAGGCTTCCCCCCTTTTCCAGATAAAAGAAGCTTGCTCAACCATTATTGCCTTGGAAAAAATAGGCAAAAAGTGAGCTCATAGAATTGAAATAGAAAAGTGATAATTTTGAGGATCAAGCCCTTTTACAGAAGCCACATTTAGCACTAATTAGTACTTGTTACACAAGGATATCATTTTGACGAGTGTCTGTGTATCAGTGATACACAATGACAGTTCTGCTGCACTTACCCCATCCCCTCCCACCTCATACACAAGACCTAGACAGCTGTGATAACGTTGATGTCCGACTGCAGACCGTGTTTTAATGCCTCCTTTACAGGTGTACTGTGAATACACAGACGGTCCTTACTTTAACTGAGTGACACAATTTCCCATTTCGAGGAAATTTTCCACACTACCATATCCAGGACAAAGTTTACCAGAAATGGATATGTGTGTGCAGTGCCATTGTTGACGACAATGGGAAAGAATTTGGGCAATCAATAGTTGACAGAGCCATCTATCAAGAACTAGTTAGGGCATGTCATAATTAGTAGGTAGGCAAGCAGGATTGACAAATATTTCAACCTGGCTAATACTGTCCCCACAGAAAACAATTGAGATATTTAACCAAATCTCAATCTCACCCCTTTTTAAAAATTGTAAGCAGAGATAATTCTATCTCAAAGAAACATGAAGAAAAAAACTTCTCATTTGGCAAAAAGCTTTACATTTACAAGTTTTCTTCCTTTATGAAAGATTTAAAACAAGATTTTTAAACAGCAAGTAGAGCAAATATCTCAAAATTTCACCCACATACGAGATGTAAAAAATTCCACAGTTTCAAGCCGCTTTGACATTTCTTTTTCTTCTTAGCATAAAAAATAAACCTTACTACAGCTGTCAATGAGAGCCATCCCTTTGAAAGTTGAAAATTGGAACCCTCAATTTATTGATCATAAAAGAAGTGATTGATGGACTATTCAAAAGAAAAAATTCAAAAGCATCTACAATACACATTCATAATGAGTCCTTATGCTAGAAAGTCAATGCACAATGAAAAACAATGAATGTGTGAGCAAAAAATAGGAATAAAAATATAGGGTTTTGTCTATATGTTCACGGTTTTAAATCTTATGTTTGTTTGTTGGGTTTAACATTCCATGACGGTATCTAAGTTTTGGAGACTTAGTCTACTTGAGAGGATTTTAAGTGCTGCCCCACTGCATATCAAGCCATAGACATGTTGAATGATACCACACCCAGTCACATTATCCTGTCAGTGGGCCAGCCAGGGCCCGGAACTACTCTTATATGCTGACCACTAAGAAAGGAAGTATACCAGTACATTTTAGAATTTTGTCACAGCCCGGGATCAACGCACAAACCTCCCATTCCCAAGGGGGATGCTTTAACCACTTGGCCATGGTAAATCCTATGTGTAAAACATATATCCTGTCTACAAAAAGAGGATTAGAAGTCAGTATAATACAATTAAGCTGACAGCTTGTAGGAGCTGTATTTTTAATGTTGTCACAAAATTAATAATACTGCCAGATTAGAGGTTAATAAGTGTGTCGCTCGATAGACTTCTTTTTAAATTCTATTGATATTCTTTAATATATAAATACATAATCATAATATAAATTAAGTAATGAATTCTGTGTGCTCAATACTCCAGCAGGAAGTCCTCTTCTCTATCAAGGAGAAGAACAAATAAAAATTTTCAACCTGACATGTGACACATTTCTGTCCTTGAAACCCTGATTACCATTTTTTTCCAGTTTTAAGTGCATCCCACTCTCAAATTATAGCAACCCTTCCAGGTGCAGTTTAATATAGAACCTTTAACCCAAAAACAGAGCAATATCCAAATCAGCTGAAAAAAATGTGTTGAGAAGTACATTTTCAGCAAAAACCCAGGACCCACTGTGGGAAACCCTTTAAACTGTTAGGTCAAAATTTTTGGGCCCTAATAATAGAAAAGATTGCTAGCCATTCCCATAGAGGAAAAAAAAAAATTATACTCTTTTTTTTTTTTTTATGTTTTTTTTAAATTCATTTTTCATTACTTTTTATCTATTCAAGAGCAAGAATCGGTATCCTGAGGTTACAAACCTGGCATAAACATTGTACCCAATTTTGGTAAGATTGGTCAAAGTTCCCGCATAAGAAAAACAAAAAAAAAGTGGTTGACATCGGGATCGAAAAATTATCCTATTTTTAACAGATATAAAAAACCGTTTCTTTTAACCCTTTTATTTCTTGTAAATCACTGGTCTTGTTCCTGCCCCTAGGTAAAAGATTCACCACTTCATAAATGTAAGAAAAGCATAAAAAACCTACTTCAAGCTACCCTGCCAGTGTTTCCATAAGAAAAAAAGGCTTTTACCAAAGGGTTAAAAAAAAAGCTAAGGGCCCCTGTTAGGGGACGATTTTCCAACCCTGGGATGACCTAAAATTTTTACCTCTATTATTTTTCTTGCACTCGAGTAGTCCTCAAAATTTTGTTCATCTTTAGTACAGTTCTTTGAAATTAAAAGAAAGGCCCCTTTTTTTAGGAAATGTTGACCCCGCACCTTATTTTGCCAAACATTTTGTGTTCTGTACCTTCCCTCGTTTTTACGGCCCCGTACCTTTTTAGGGCGTCCCCCAATGTATTCTCCGATAACCTTTCCATATCACAAAAAAACATCATACTTCCTACTATCCTATCACACATTCCCAAAAGAAAAGGGTGATAGTTGGGTCTCTCAGCTCATTTAAACCCTTTAAATCATGAATATGATGTAAAAATTTTTTATTTCATGAATATTAAATTAACTAAATTTTTAAAAGGGTTTTAAAAAAAGCAGTTTTTTTTTTGCTTGCCAGTGTGAAATGGGGACTATTATAAGAAAAAAAAGGGGGCCAGATCAGCCTCCTATTGGGCTGTTGATCTAGGTTTTTCTGTTTGCCAATATGTCAAATGATCTTATGAAGTAAAGGGGGGTTTAAAAAATATTTGGGGTTCAAATCCGCATGCATAAAATGGAAAATTTTTTCAGTAAAATTTAATGCCCTACGGGACCCGTCTAGAAGTCTTCTTTTTCCAAAAGCGGAAAAGGGGCCCCGAAACCCTTTTTCGGGAAAATGCCATTTTCTTTCACTGGGAGAAAAAAAAATATTAGGTAAAAAGCAAAATTGGGGGAAATGATACATTTTAGAGGTATTCTTAGAAGGGAAAAACTTTGAACACCCTCTCGGCTCTGACAAAAAATGGGGGGGGAAAAAAAGGGAAAAAAGCCTACTAGATAATGAAATATATTGGGTCATATTACAACATTATAGATGCACAACATTAAATTACTAAAAGATTTGGGATACAATGCTATCCTATAGTATTGGAATTTGCAATGTAATGGAGTGTGTCATAATGGCTGTAAAATGTACTCTTAGTTCTGTTGGGTTTTTTTACCTCCTTTAGCAGGAGGTCTTCATAAAATCTTCCTCTAAAAAATCTTTATATCAATTTATGCTATTTTTCCCAAAACTGCTCATAAAACCAGGACTTTTCTTTTCCCAAACTCAAGAAAAGGTGTATTTATCCCAAATGTATAGATGATATGGAAATGAGGCTCTTTCCCCATCCCCTAGAAAAATGACTTGCAGTGTATCAGTACTAAGTGTCTACTAATGATAAGGACTGTAACAGTTTTGCTGTCCAGTAGTCCTTTATCTCACAGTGCAGTACTCATTACATTATTTCATAGTTTCTGTATGTACCGGTACCAAATACATGTTGGCAAAGGACAAAGAAGCAGCAAATTTTGAAAGACCTGATCTTTCAATAAAAATCACCTGAAATTTCCACACTTTGTCATAAACATTTTCCCATTTCTGATATCTCTAAGTAAATAATTTATACATTAAAAACAAAAAGAAATTTTCCACACATTAAATACATTTGCAAATCTGAGCAGTCTGTCATATATTTAGGTGTGCTTTCATTGGTCGGCTCTTTGTCTCACAAATGACTTTTTATGCAAAATGTCAAAACACAAGCAGATGCGTATAGCTGATTTATTGGGGAAAAAAATTAAGAATATTGAAAATAATGAACAGTCAAGCCCAAAACCATGTGTCCCTGAGGTTGTAACTTCCCATGTATCCCACATAGATCGCCCAAGCGTAATCCCGAATGAGTTTGTTAATATAAATGAAATGATAAGTGCTGCTGTCAAGTCTAGCTTTTTTTAGAGCATGACAAAGCATTGAAAAATGCCTTAAGCAATAGTATGACCCAATACAAATACAGGAGATGGCATGGGCCATTAGCCCCTTCTGTGGCAATCCTAGAATGAACTCTGGGACCTACTCAGACTTCTAACCAACTACATGTACTCCATTATTTGGTAAAAGAATGCCAGTTTTCCTTGGCAGCTCCTATATGAATATCTTGGAGGACTCCAAACACCTGACATTAAGGTAAATTTTGTCAAGGACCCCATCCTTCTAATGCTAGTGACAACCCTATACTTTATAGTCCCTGCCGTCTCCTACAGTACTGCTCATCTGCAACAAATGCTTACCTCTATCTGTTTTGTGTCGGGGTTTTTCTTCTTCCTATATTCCCGCTCCAGTATATGGTTTGTTGGGGCTTTTCTGTTCTTTTCATTCTTTAGTCCAAAGTACATTCCAAAAGGTGCAACAACAATTCTGTAAAAGAATAAATTGTCAAAAGCATGATATATCACACTCAAGAATTCCTTAGTAAGGCTTTATAACAACATCTCATGTTTACTATTTTTACCCTCTCTAAATTTCTAACAATTGTGGTAGGAATTGGCATGAGTACTATAATCAACTTCATAAATATTTTTTTTTTCTCCAAAACAGAATATATCAGCTCAGACAGCGCCATGGTCATATTATTTCAATTTATAATAAATGTCACACAGAAAATTTTAAAGGTGCCATTTTAAAAGGATAAATGTCACATAGATAATTTCAGGCCTCCAATAGATTGCTTCATTACTGTGTCACCCTCATGTATACACACACTCATGTAAAGTCCACAGTGCTACATGTCAGCAGGTGGGATAAGAAATGTCAACCAGTTTTGGAAAATACAAAATAAAAGGGGGAGAATGAAACATGTAAAACGATGAAAAAGAGTTCCCATAGTTACAGAAGTTGTAAAAATCATATGGGATGGTCACTTGAGACTAGTACTACTAAATACTTGGCAAGGGATTCTGCCAAGGCTAACTCAAAACAAGAGCACCACATGTGGATGCAAACGACATGTCTGTTAAAAGAGTTTGAGTAATGGCTACATTAAAGTTTTTTACACAAAACGAATATCAGCGTTCGTCATAGCTCAACTTTTCTTTGAAACAGACAAGCTAGACCATCAGCCACTACTCTGTTTAACCAAACTAAGCACGCTAAACTTTAACCAGAACTTCTAAGTTAAAAAATGACCAAATTTTAATTTTTATAATTAATAGATTCAGTCAGGACTTATCTTACTTGCTGGTCTGATGCCCTTGAACACCTAAATATGGAGTTTCAAGTAGGGTTGGTTATCATTTTTCACGAAAGGTCCGATACTGATATGTCGAAATCGATACATTATATTAAGCATACTGCATACATGCCATATTCCCGGCGGGAGATTTATCTCCGGATTTCGACTGTCTCCCGATTTCCGGGAGGTGAAATTCTCCCGGTATGTCTTAAATACAAACAGGTTCCTTTGAACTCAGTATAATCCATTTAACCAAACTATGTACAGCATCTGGAACTTACGTAAGAACTTTGTTAGTATCAATTTGACAGTGTGCTTACACAGCCCCAGGGAATTGGGGATTGTCTTATTCCCAAACAAAATTTCGGATAGACAGGGAGCAGATTCGCAGTCTATCATTGAAACAAAATTTTCGTTGGGCATTAGCAGCTATCAAGGCAATACTAAACAAATGAGTAAGGTTGAAAGCATTTGGTACTCGTAATAAAGACGTAAATGATTGCTTTTGTATTCTTTCCAGGATAAAAAGGGCCCCGGGGAATAGTTATCCTTACTTACGGAAGTGTAAACAATAAATGATAATTAGATCAGTTTTACCAATTATTAAATCTTAACAAAACTCGTCAATGGACACAATAAAGTACACCTCAGCTAGCGGTAAATAAAAAAATGAAGTGCAATTTTCACCCGACCTGTTTGATTAACAGGATAGTCTGCTGAATAATTTACTTTAAGGGAGTGCTGTGGGAAAGTTGGATAAACTTCATATCACCAACCGTACACGATAAATTTTTCAGCTAAATAATTTTTGGCAAAAAGAAATTTTAAATTTAGAAAAAAAAAAGAAAACACAGAAGAAGAGAAAATATTATTAAATATGATCTGATTTTTTTTCTTTATTCTTCCCCTTTAAATTTAAAACCCCCTATATCAGAATCTTTCCCATAAATAAAGTACGTATAAATTTTTAAATGTGTTTGGTAAAGGCATATCCTGATCTGTTACAAGGTAGTGTTGCATTTAATGTGAAACGGTCTTGGGGAAATTTAAGTTTCTATTTAATAAGATATCTAAAATAAATTTTTAGTTTTTTTTAGATAAAATTTTAAAAGGTTTTTTCTTAATGCAATACCTTTTTAAAATTTAAAAATGTTAATAAATTTTAAATAAAGGGTAATCAAATGTGTATTTTTCTTTTTTTTTTTTTTCATTAAAAACGTCCTTTTATATATTTTGAAAAACCCCTGGGGTGGACCCCAAAAAAACCCCGGAAAATTTTTAAAACCTCCTGGGAACATATGAAAAAAAGGCATGTTGTACGAAAAATGTTTACCCCTCAAGCTTGCTGAAGATTTCAACGTAAAGAAAAATTTTGATTTTAAGAAAAAATTTAAGAAAAAAATTTTTGATATCTAAAAAACAAAACAAATGCTAACATTGATTCACAAAAAAGCAAATGAAATTTTTAAAATACTTTTTACCATCTTATAAAACCTTTTACTAGTATTTTTATTAACTAGATTTGAACTTATAAGTGTAAATCACTTTTTGCACAAGAATTTTGGAGATTGAAAAAGAAATTCGCTAAAAAAAACTTAATCTTTCATTATCAAACATGTTCGCTTGTCACTTCTTGTACAACAATATTCCAACATTGCATTTGCCCCTGTCAATTTGCTTGAAAAATTAACCCAAATTTGGGGTTTTCTTGATTCCTACACCAACCATTTTGGTTAGAAAATATTTTGACTTTTTTTTTTAAAGGTACAATGGAGTATTTACATAATGAACCTATCAATATTTTGCCCCAAGGGTGAGTGGGGGGCTGTCCCAGGGGATATACATTTTTTTGTTTGTTCTAAAAACCCGGGTTTCCTTTTAAAACCCACCCCCAGAGCAAAAGGATTTGTCAAAAAAACTCAAAATCCCCGAGTGGGAGTGTTTGAGTGATTGAGACCATTCTGTCTGTCAATTCATGCCTGTCAGGGAGCGTCTTTGTAAAAAATTCCAAGTATGCCTACAGCTTCCCCCCAGAGGGAAAATATTGATGGTGCATAAATCAATAAGCATGCTGTTCCTAAGAGTAAAAGGGTTGAGAAAAAAAGTTACTCGCAAAAAATTTTTAATCTAAAATTAGGCCAAAAAAGACGGAAAAATTGGGGGTAGGGAAAACCTCCTCATTTTTTAATGTTGAGCCAAACTAAAAATTTTGTTTTTTCAACCCGAGCCACCATATCCTGGCCCACTTTTTCTGCATAAAAGGCAACAAAAAAAATAACTGAAGGTGATTTTTGGGGGGAGCAACTACTGATTCTTTCTAAAATGAATAAAAAAAAATAACATTTTTCTAAAAATTTTAGCAGTACTACAATTTTTAGTTATAAGAACCTACCCCCCCCCCGGTAGCAAAAAAAGTGATCATACAATCAAAAAAACAATAGAAAACAACGCTGATAAAATTAAAAACTGAATACAATTAGTGATGTTTTAATGTTTTTGATTTTAAAAATTTTTACAATCAGTTTAAATGACATCGCAAGTTTTAAAATATATAACATCATGTAAAACAGGAATGACCTACTTTTCATACAACCCTTTTGTGAGTAAAAAACACCAGCAATAAGAACGTTAAATAAATCATGGGCGAGGGTAATAAAACCCCCTCCTGGTTCGTTTGTTTAAAAACTTCCATGTCAATTTTCGGGAACCAAAACCATTCACTCCAAAACAAGGAGCGTGACCGCTCCACAGGTCCATTTTGATGCAGTAACGCGAATGACGAAAAAGAGATACCCGGTACTTGCGTCCTCAATGTACTTCGACCATGAAAATCCGTCCAAGCGCCGGCATGCTTTGTTAATGAGCTTTTTAATTGACTATTATTAAAAAGATGAATACATTAAAATTAAGCATTTTTTATTATTATTACATATCTAAGGCTCAGTTAGCATTAAAAAGTTAAACAAATTTTGAACTACAAAAAAATGTAATTCATTTTACCTTAATTTAGCTACTGTGCATACTCATATTTCTCGTACTGCAAGGCATTTAAATTGCACTACATCACTACACTAAGTTAATAAATATATATGATTTTTATTCAGAGGGACCTATTCTTGTTTTCAGAGGAAATATTAATATTAAAACCTTAAAACTATGTTGTACGTAATTTATGCCTTGTATCTGAATGTTTTCAAGACACTTATCTCCTGATTTCATTAATTTGATTAATACGAACAATTTATTTTTGTATTATTTGTTTATCTGTTCACAAATAAGAGTATGTATGTGAACTTTATGAATTCTTGACGGCCTTCACTGTTCATAAATGACATAAAGGTGTACGAGTAGTTTAAATATTGATCAGCATCAAAATCGCGAGGTTTTTAACCCAATTTTGATACTACAATAAACATATCTACACTATCTTAATCATACTTCTGTCAGCTATAGATCTATTATCCCATACCTTAGTCATACTGTAGATCACACTACAAACTACACTATTTCAGTTTTGTATGTTAACTAATAGCGACCTCAAGTGACACTGACCTGGATCTCTAAATACTGCGCTGACCAATACATCCTAAGCTAAATTTTGTGAAGACGCAGTGTGCACGTGAAATGTGAAAACATGCTTAAATAGGGAAAAAAGTATTTAGTTTTCTTTCGTTTGCAAAACAAGTCTGTAAAGTATGTATAAATCACTCTCAATGGGGTGAATGTCGGCCTACCTTTATTAAACCCTAGTACGTGCGACCACTTCTTACAACGGCTGGAACATTCTCTCGTACGCTCCCCTTGTACCGGGGTTGATTTATATAGTGTGTCCTCTCTGTCATACTCAAAACTTTTTTTTCATATTTGCAAAGCATTACATGAGATGAGAGAAAAAAAATGTATGTATATAAATAAGGAACATAGGATGTAAGTAGGAGAAAATGCGCTTTTACTAAATATACTCAAAAATCAGATGCATCATATCTGATAATAGCATGTTTGTTACTAGATTTATTCATATCAGAAAATATCGATATGTATTTAATATCTTTTGTTTTCTTTCAATAACCGGTGTGGTTAAACTTTTAATGTCAACTATTCCGTCCCTGAAATCGAACCAGGACCCCAAATTTGGGGTCCCCCCCCTCCCGCTGTCATAACAATATTGCGAAATCATAAAATGTCGGGGGGGGGGGGGGGGGTATTTTTCTACGTTAAGTTTTTATATTCAGGCCTTTTCCCCGCAACGGAAAAGGGGATCTGTGATGTCCTGCATTGTAACGGGTCCCCACTTTCCCCAAAATCTACTTCCCAAATATGTCCGGTTTTAATGTTTCTCTTTACTTGTAAACATATTTATGTTTGAGATTTTCCCCTAAATATTTTATTTGGTAGCTTTAGCTTGCCCATCATCAGAAAAACAAATTTGAGATTATTTTACGAATATTGCTGATTAGAAAAAAAGAATACGGGATTACTCTTTTTTTCTCCCCAAAGTCGCCGGGTGAAATATAAAATCCCCCATAAAAGTTTCCCAAGATATATGTACGCCCCCCAAACTCTGAAGCTTTGTTGTAAATGCTATTAGCAAAAACCACCCAATTCCCCCTGAAAAGGTTGGGTGGACAACAAAGATAACACACTGATAGAGGATATTCAAGTTTACGCCAAATATTAACAGCGATTAGTAGTAAATAACGACTTATTAAAATATATTTCAGCGTTAATGTCATATTTTGTACATATTTTTAATAATACAGATATGTTATATATCTGTAGAGAGAGAGAGAGAACGCAATCTCCACGCACTTATCTCCCCCTTTCATTTTTTTATTCTTCGGCATAGATCTCTCCCCACCATGAAAAAGGGCATCATCGGGCAAATAAAACATGCTTCAATTGTATACTAGTTGTTATCCATCAATATCAAATATAAGGGCTTATCATCTGGCGACGAGGATAAAAACTATCAAGTTGGATCTATGAAGTAACATTTGGACACACAATTATTTCTATGTGTTAATTGATGGATCACGAGATTAACCATGAACAATCTACCGCAATTTCCAAGTTTTGACTTAGAAAAGGACAAAAGTAATGCAAGTACACGTTTAGAAAAATGGGTAGGAAGATTAAAGAACTTATTTTTAGGAATCGAATTGATGATGCTGATCAGGAAAGAGCACTGTTATTGCATTATGCAGATGAGAAGGTGTACGATATCTACGACGAGGAAAAGAAAGACACTGTATTTGCCACGAAGAAAGTGCTGTGCGACTATTTTGCCCCGAAAAAGAATGTGCAGATTGAAACACTGGATGAAGATGTAACGGAATTGAGAACTCTGGCGAAAACCTGTTCATTCACAAACATTGACAATGAGGTCTTGCAACAAGTAATGCAAAACTGCAGGTCAAATCAACTCAGAAGAAGAGCTTTGCGGGAACCAGATAAAAAAAAAATAATAAAAAAAAAATAAAAAAATAAAAAAACTAGGTAGCATTTTAACAATGGGACGTATGTTAGAGCAGTCAGACAAAGAAGCTGCTGCGATGGAGAATTCTGACAATTCTGGAACTGTACACAAAGTTGCAAAGTTTTATGGCAGATCGCGTGTGCTATTAAAGCTACTGCCCGTGAGTCTCTGCCGCACAACCACAAAGAATAGTAATAGAAGGATGAAAAAGGAGAGAAAAAAAGAGTGAAATCGGGAAGAAAAAGGCGAGAGAAAAAAAGCGAAGAAAGAAAGGAAAAGACGTGAAAAGAAAAGAAAAAGAAGAAAATAGAAAGGGATATAAGGGCAAAGGGTTATAAATACAAAGGATGGTAGTAAAGGTTATACATTCTTATATTTATATACATTACCTTTTTTTCTGAAAGAAGCAAAGGAGCAAAGTGTGCATTAAAAAGGTAAACACATCAAACACGCGCGCGCGCGCGCGCTCGCAAATTGAGCAGTAATATCAGTGGCGCGCGCGATTTTTATTTCTCCCAAGGGGAAAATATGTCGAGTTAAGAATAGTTTTTCGGCCGTAGGTCGTTTATTTTCACAATGACTTACTGTGAAACACACAGTAATGAGGCGGAATAAAATTAGGGTTTTCATTGGTTATTATATACCTTGCTAAATTCCCATTGGTAATTGTAAAATTAGTCAAAAGAAATGAAAGGAGTTGCGGTAACCAGTTCTTTAGATCTCTGTTTGTTTTAAAGGTTGAAGTTTCTTCCCCTGCGAACGTTTTGTCCCGAATAGAAAGAAAACCCGCCCCTTTTTTAAGGTAAATTGAAAGAGTAGTACGCTAAAAATTAGGAAACACATAGATTTCGAAATTGATTGTTCGACCCTGACAGATCCTATATTCAAACAAAAACGTAAGATCCGGTTTCGTTTTGTAGCCCGCGAAATGAAGTCTAATGCGCAGATGTTTTAAGGCTGTAAGTGTCTACCAAGATTGTACAAATTATTTGGATCCGGACCCTAGATCAGTTTCGGATATCGTTCCATTAAAACGAAAAGACGTTACGCACAAACTTGTTTTTGACGTTACGCTAAAAAAAAAAAAAAAAAAAAATCAATTATCAAGTGCAGTTTGTTATGTACAGTATAATTTCATTTATTTAATTTTCTGCATATTGCAGTTATATCTTATACATTTACATAGCTTACAAAAGCAATGCTAGTTTTGATTTTACATTTCATTCGAAGTATACAATCAATGCAATCATCTATTTCTAGCTCACCTGAGCGAAGTGCTCAGGTGAGGTATTGTGATCAGTCTGTTCGGCGTCCGTCGTGCGTCGTCAACTTTTGCTTTAAACGACATCTCCTTCAAAACCGCTGTGCAGATTTTGATGAAATTTTACAGGAATGATCCTTATGTGATACTGAGCAAAAATAGCTAAATGCAAAAACAGTAATTAAAGGAATTTTTGGTGATACTGCACAAAAATAGCTTAGATCTTTCCGGTCCGCCAACCAAAATGGCCGCAAGAGCTAAAAATACACTAATCTTAAAACGACATCTCCTCCTAAACCGCTGAGCAGATTTTGATGAAATCTTACAGGAATGATCCTTAGGTGGTACTGAGCAAAAATAGCTAAAATAGTTTAGGTCGGCCTACCAAGATTGCCACCAGAACTAAAATTAATGAAATTTTAATACTATATAATTTATTATGTGTAAATGTTTTTCCTTACTTAAGCATTTTCTCTCTAGCAGTTGAATTCAGGTGAGCGATTTAGGGCCATCATGTCCCTCTTGTTTTTGTTTTTTTCATATTTTTCCCGAAGTTGCATGTTACAATAGAAACCATAAATTGGATTAAGAATTTTGCAACATCTTAAAAATTGATATTTAAAATGCCTGTTAGGCATTTTTGTGTATAGTTTCATTTCAGAATATAGTTTATATGTGTTTTCTTGTGTCACCTGTTGTAAACAGAGACTTACACGTAGGGATCACTTGTCCGTCATATGTCCAACCGTCCGCACAGCCAGATTTGAGTAAGGGACCATCTAACGGGAAACAGAACAAAAAAGAACAATAGACTTCATTCCATAACAATAGAATAATGGGCCAAGGCCCCTTAAAAAACAAAAGCCCAATCTGGCTGCATGTCTGTCCGTTACACTTTTTCCGTCATGCTTCAGCAGGTGACACATGTGTTCCAGATAACACTCTTGTTTTCTATTACACTAATCTCACTCCAAATGCACCTTATACCCTGAATTATAAGTACATGTATATGCCAAAAGACCAAAAAGAAAAAGACCAAGAAGTAAGAAAACCTGACGAATATAAGGGATCAGTTTGGGACATTTTATATATACCGGCATCAAATGCCACGTCTTCAAATTTTATGGTTTCCTAAAATATTTGGTATGTGTATATATTTTGTATGTATCTACAGAAATTATTTTAAGTATTTATGTCTGTGTTGTAAATGAAGCCCAGTGCCAGAATGTTGTAGATGTAGCCATGAGTTTCCAAATTTGGAAAATAATTATTTATGAAGTGGGCTTACATCCTTTCTTCATTGTCTTTCTTTGTGTTTAAAATACACAAGCATGTAATATGTTTACGGTAATTCATGTATAATATCCAAGAAGCCCATCTCTCTCATTTAAACATATTTTTATTCTCTTCTTTCACCCTGTGAAACAAATCTTTTCATTGACTTGATAATCTTTGTGTTGTTGATAAAAAATAGTCAATTATTATAGTAAAAACAGTGTAGCATAAAGCCATGATAAATCATAAATATTAATGTATTCCGAGTCCGGTGCAAACAGAAATGTTAATAAAAAGAAAGTTTATCCCCTAGCTGCAGTTAGAGCAATGATAGTAAAAATTGTGCAAATTACACATTTTCATTTTTCATAAAGTCTTCCACTAGTTTCGACTTCATTTCAATAGTCTGCAGTATATTGGTAATGCCTTCACTTCTAAATAGGAACATATCAACCAACACTACACTCAGTGGGTTGTGATGCTTCTTTAAAAGCACTTTCACACAGTTGATGATTCAAATTGATTATCCAACTTGTTCTCAAATTAACAATTAATAAAAGGAAAAGATTCAGTTAATGTTCACTTCCTAAACACAAGTATTATTCAAAACATATAAAAATTTCTTTCATTTAGAAAACACAAACAATCACCGTCTTTTTACATAAATATTTTCTCATTTTGGTTATTCGTTACAATGAACAAAATTCGTAAATCTCTATAAGAACAAATATTTCAAATGTGATCAAAGTTAATGTACATTTTGTGGATTCAGTATTTGAAAATCAAGCAAGTACATGTGTTGAATTACAATACTTGGATGTTCTCAAAGTATGAAAGAAATTTTGATACAAAAGCTTGCAAAGCACTATACATGTTCGGCTTGTATTACCGGTAATTAAATATTGATCTTCATGTGTTAAGGTCAACCTTACATTAGTTTGTTATTTCTTATTTCCGGTAAGCAATCCTGAGTGAAATATTGCTCTTTTGTTTTTCTGTATGAAACTGGCCGGTTTTTGTCCTTTGCCTGAACCCTTTACCTTATGAATATTCATGTGCAAATGTAAGATTTGATGAATATTTATTTTAGAGAACTTCAAATAGTGTATAAAACAAATGATTTTATGAGCCAACAGATGATACCTTGATCAGACTGCTCCCTCCAGTAGCTGTCTGATCTGGGTCTTCTCTGTTTTCCAGTGTGTCAAAAAGAGTCTATATGAGGTAATGAGTTAAATAAGAGTCAGGTTTCTACGGAATACCGTTAGGGCCATCGCCTCTAGCTGAATTGTTAAGGTACCCGATACACGACAGTACGATGATGATAATGCGATATCACGATGTTACGACGCCAATAACGTGAGACCACGATGATGATAGTACGATAGCACGATGATGATACTAAGAGAACACGAGATCACGATGATGATAATGCGATTTACTATCGTGCTATCGTCATCGTGCCATCGCGGTATCACCATCGTGCTGTCGCGTTGTCGTTCTCTCGCGTTATCATCATCGTACTGTCGTAGTATCATCATCGTGCTCTCGCAATATCATCATCGTATCGTCGTAGTATCATCATCGTACTGTCGTAGTATCATCATCGTGCTCTCGCGTTATCATCATCGTACTGTCGTAGTATCATCATCGTGCTCTCGCATTATCATCATCGTACTGTCGTAGTATCATCATCGTGCTCTCGCGTTATCATCATCGTACTGTCGTACTATTATCATCGTGCTGTCGTACTATCATCATCGTGATGTCGTACTATCATCATCGTGCTCTCGCGTTATCATCATCGCACTGTCGCCTTCCGGTGATCATGCGCAGACAAGTGTTTTTATTGTCTGCGTGGTATACTCGAAGAAATGGATGAGTTTATTACAGATCATTTTGAAAGAGGATATGCTTACAATGAAATCATTGTTTTGTTGAAATTCGAATTATACTTAGTCTCATGGGGTCACATTGATTGCGTTTCGATCTATAGTCATCTATATGGCTACTAACGGCAAAATTTTGCCTTTAGGACTATATAAACATATAAGAATTCGGTATAACTTCTGACCTGGATATGATTGAGACCCATACTTGGTTTTATTTTGTAGCTATTACATCATGCTACATGCCTACACCTAGTCTTATGGGATCACATTGATTGTTCTTTTCGTAGAGGCGTAGTTAGTTATTTATTTTTTGCATGATTTTAAAGAAATATTCAGAGGGGAAGACCTAAATAATAATGAAGTTGGAAAGCCCTGTATTATATTGTAAATATTATTTTGTATATATCTTAATTGTGAAAAAAAGTGTATATTTAATACATATATAAATATTATAATTTAGCCCTATATATGTCAGATCAGGCCCTTTATATTATAGAATATCTTCTGATCTGATCTGGTCTGATAGATTAAATTATAATGTTTTTATCTTTCTGATATATGTTGTTGTTTTACTTTCCTAAAGTTATTAATATGGTGTTTAAATCAACCATATAACTACAATGTAGTTAATTACTCTGCGGTACCTACCTGTTTATTGATCAACATTAGACAATACTGTACAGTGTGTACAGTCCACTATCTTCCTTTAATATAACAGAAAAAAATATTTCCTGGTGTAATCAATGTAGTTATCATATTTAATACACTGTTTAAAATATATAAGAGTTTGAATTTTGCCGTTTTGATTAACCAGTAGTTTTTATTGATATCAAATATTATCATTTCTTTCACTATTGCTTGATAGATTGTGCTGATAATTTCCTGTTGTCCGGTAAATTCCCGAAAATAGGATAGGGAATTGTCGCTTTCGTCAGGCGGGATAACTCTGAAACTTATTGCTTGCTGAGCTTATTGTTCGCTACTATCGCTTGCTAGGTTGTGTTCAGTTCTTCGCGCATGCTCACCGGAAGGCGATAACACGATGGTGATCACGATGATGATACTACGACAGTGCGATGATGATACTACGACAGTACGATGATGATAGTACGACAGTACGATGATGATAACGAGAGAGCACGATGATGATAGTACGACAGTAAGATGATGATAACGCGAGAGCACGATGATGATACTACGACAGCACGATGATGATAACGCGAGAGTACGGCAACGCGACAGCACGATGGTGTTGCAATTCTGAGGTCTCGCGTTATCGTCGTCGTAACATCGTGATATCGCATTATCATCATCGTACTGTCGTGTATCGGGTACCTTAACAATTCAGCCAGTGGCGATGGCCCTAATGGTATTCCGTAGGTTTCTGCAAACATCACATCGAGGGATAAGAGCAAAATTAGGCTTAGTGCATAGAGAGAGAAAGAAAGAGAGAATGACTTAGCCTAGTTTCCCTCTCACCCCTTGACATGATATGCAAAGGATTGAAATATAAAGTCCATCAACTTTGCTCGAAAGAATTCTTCTAATGATGATCTTGCATTACAGAAATAACTTAAGTGGTATTAGTTTGTGTACTGAAAAAGGAATGGTTTCTCCCTTTCATGTTTAATTGTTTAAGAAATTGATTGATGGGGACTCATACTATGGAGGCTATTCGTTGCCAAAAATCCAGCCTTGTTTATCTGAGTTGAACAGTTTATTTTCCGACAAAATACACAATTCATTTGAATTTCTTAGAATTTAAACTCCAGAGATACATTCTTGGACTGAATTTGCCGATGCAACATTGTAAATACGTATTTCAACAAAATACATTTTGATAAACTACAAAACGCCTTCTTACTTTAACGCTCGCAACTTTACATTGTCCGACCATCATGATTGGGCTCAGCTTAATCCAGGTTTACACGTTTGCAATGTCGATAAATAAGCTCCGCCCATTTCCCCGCCCACTACATCATCGTAAATAAACGTAATTGTCCGCTCACTTTCGGTATTTTCCGACAACGACTGGCAAATCTCCACGCAGTTATCTCCCATGTACGAATAAGGAAAGTGTTGCAGCGTGAAGGTCTACACATTCAAGGTAAATGCATTAGAGAATTAAACAGTATCACAATTATTTACTAAGCATCATGTGTTTCAGTTGCATGAGTGACATTGTATGCAGGTATTGAATCAACATCAGAAGATATAAAAAAGATTAGTTTTTGAAACGTACCCCACCTACATTGTAAAGCCAGCAATATAAGCGCAGCATGGTGTAAATTTATATTTAGATTTATATATCCCTGGCCAGGGTTTTAACTTTGAGGTTTTTTTAGTCGAGCCACCAAAGTCACATGATATGAGAACCCACTTCACCACAATTGAGCTTTTTTCAAAATTTAATATCTAGCCACTGCCATTATTGGTGTTGTGAATTCGCGCTCAATGCCACTTTCATAAAAAAAGTCGATTTTTTATTCACAATTTTCAGAAAAACAATGCATAATTTTCACAAAGAGAGCTGAGGTGTACCGGACTCAATTTTTTGAATAATAATTCAAGAACACATCCAAAATTAAGGTGCCTTAAGTAGTCAATATTGACTATTGGCAGTATAAAGTTCAAGTTGAAGTATTCATTATGTCTTTAATCAGGAGATGTTCTATAAAGATATAAGATATCTCCTGCTTTAATAGAAATTGACCCTTTGCTTGTCACCTAGTATATTAATGTTTTAAATGCAAAAAAAAGTGTCTGACTTCCAATATTATTTTGAATCTCTGTGTTTGTTCATATACATACCTGCAGATTGATTAATTTCATGCCATCAACTGTCTGTGTCTTAATCCAATTCTTTATGGGTTTTTTTTTCCAGACAGTAAAAATTACTGCTTGACTATAAATCAAGATTTTTTTTTATGCAAAACAAACATATTTATAGAAGGAATAAATCAAATTGATATTTAAGGTTCAAGTAAAAACAGATGGGAGATTTGCTACAGATAGATCTATACAATAATTTTTATAGGCCAAATTCTGGCTGCTGCCTTTCCCAGTAATATTAAGTAACATTTAATTACTATATCACAAATATAACCTAAATACTAGGGTATGACTGGATAAGAAAAAAGCGAAAAAAATCTATGCAGTTTCTAATGTAAAGCTTTCATTTCTTAATATTCACTTATAACGTTAGTAAAATTAAAACCAAAATTATGAAGCTTAAATGTCTGTACATAGCAGATCTACATAACATTTTTTCAACCATATTTTTTTTTTCGTTTTCATTTTACCATGTATATATTAAAAGAGTCCAAAGGTAAGTATAATGATTAACAATTGATGTATATAAAATTATTGTATCTACAAAGTATCATTTTCAGACTCAGGTAAATACGAAATCTTTCTGTACTAACCGATTTATCATGGTGTAAGAGTTACCTCTCTTTATTTTCCGCTCGTGAAATTTGACTCCGCCTTTAAATCTTCGCCTATTTCCGTGATACTGCCATATATGGAAGTTGCAAAATCGTCTACAAATGTTAATCGCGTAGAAATGTAAAAGTCAAGTATGCAGTTGTAAACCTGAGAGTGTTATCTGATGCGGCTCCATTCTCGAACGTCGTGATGTACAACTTAAAACGTGTCGTGTATGTCGTTGTACATTTCGTAAATTTGAGTTTGAAAAATAATAAATATCATTTGCATTTTATCTTAGCTGCATGTTACCAAATTACATTCTAGAAGTAAAAACGTTACTAGTTAAATCGAGATAATCAAAACGCACAAAACGAGCACAATATGTAACTCTCGGAAAAACGTTTATACTTTTACAAGTCTGTTTAGTTGAACCGAAGTATAAATTGTCATGATTACAAGGCTGGATTTTTGGCAACGAATAGCCTCCATATGGTTCAGATTAGATTTGTTGAAGTAGGATCTCCTGTAACTTGACCTTTTTCTGTTCAATTTTTTTTAGCTAACCTGAGCAAAACATGCTCAAGATGAGCTATTGCGGCCAATGAATCTCCGTCTTCCGTCGTCAACATTTAACTTAAGACGACATCTCTTCATAAACCACTGGGCCAATTTTAATGAAACTTCACAGGAATGTTCCTTGGGTGGAGCCCTTTCATAGTTGTTCATTTCATGCAGAACTCTGGTTGCCATGGCAACGGAAAGAAAAAAAAATCTTCTGCTCCAAAACTACTGGCTGGATTTCAAAGTTATTTGGCAAATATGTTTCTTGGGTCACTCTCTACCAATAATGTTCAAATTATTTTGATCCGTTGAAAAACATGGCCGCCAGGGGGCAGAGCCCATTTTCCTTATATGTATATAGTAAAATCTTCAAATATCTTCTCCTCCGAAATTACTGGCTGGATTTCAAAGTTATTTGACACAGATGTTCCTTAGGTCACTCCCTGCCAAGATTTTTCAAATTATTTTGATCCTTTGAAACAGCAAATATATGTTATGATATTATGGAAAATTGGCTTTGCCAAATGCCAGTCGTAAATCCAATGAGTACTTTTGGACGAGAAGAACTTTCAAATTTGTACTATATATATATATATATGAAAATGGACTCCGCCCCCTGGTCCCCTGTTTTTTCAACGGATCAAACTAATTTGAACAGTCTCTCTAGAGAGTGACCTAAGAACATCTGTGCCAAAAAAAGAAGAAATTTCAAATTTGTATGCATATAAGGAAAACGGGCTCCGCCCCTTGGCGACCATATTTTTCAATGGAACGAAAAAAACTTGAACGATTTTGGCGGAGAGTGACTAAAAGAACATCTGTGACAAATAACTTTGAAATCCAGCCCGTACTTTTGGACAAGATTTTTCAATTTTTTACTATAAACATACATGTATAAGTAAAACAGGCTCTTTTCCATGGTGGCCATGTTTTTCAGCGGATCAAAATAGTTTGAACAATCTTGACAGAGAGTGACCCAAGGAACATATTTGCCAAAATACCTCTGAAATCCAGCCAGTAGTTTTGGAGGAGAATAGTTTTGAAGTTTTCACATTTTTCCCTTTTTAGTTGCCATGGCAACAACATTTTGGCATGGAATTCAATTCTTTGAACAACTTTGGAGGTGGACCACCCAAGGAATATTCCTATGAAGTTTTATGAAAAGTGGCCCAATAGTTTAGGAGGAGATGTCGTTTAATTTAATGTTCACGACAGACGACGAACAGTCATCAGTCACAAAAGCTCACCCTGAGCAAGTTGTGCTCAGGTGAGCTAAAAATTAGAACACTTAAATGACAGAAATCAGATATTTTGTGGAGATTTTAATTTAGTTCAAGACAGTAACTTAAGAATATTCTAATTATAAACATATAAATAACAAATTTTGCTCCACTTCAAAAGTAGTAAGAAATAACGGGCGAGCTGAACTATTTCAGAAACTACAAAATGAAGATCCAAAATGTATGAAAATATAACTTCACACGAATAAATTTTGTCCCACTTCATAAGTAGTAAGAAATAGGCCATTAGCTGGACTATTTCAGAAACTGTATGAAGATCCAAAATGTATGAAAATATAAACTTCATTCGAACAAATTTTCCCCACTTATAATAGTAAGAAATAGGGGGTGTTGGACTATTTCAGAAATACAAATGAAGACCCAAAATGTATGAAAATATATCTTCACTCGAACAAATATTGCCCCACTTCATAAGTAGTAAGAAATAGCGAGCGAGCTGGACTATTTCAAAAACTACACATGAAGACCCAAAATGTATGAAAATATAACTTCACACGAATAAATTTTGCCCCCCTTCATAAGTAGTAAGAAATAGGCCATGAGCTGGACTATTTCAGAAACTATGAAGACCAAAATGTAGAAATATAATTCACTCAAAATATTGCCCCCTAATAAATAGTAAGAAATAGAGGGTGAGCTGGACTATATCGGTAACTACATATGAAAATCCAAAACAAAACCTATCAGAATAGCCAAAAAAACATCAGGAAATTACTTAACTCAAACAAATTTGCCCAACTGCATATGTAGTAAGAAAAGGGGGGAGCTTTTCCCCCACTTACAAAAATAAATAGAGATATGGACTATTTCAGAAACTATGTATGAAGATCCAAAATGTATGAAAATACAAACTTCATTCGAACAAATTTTACCCCACTTCATAGGTAGTAAGAAATAGGGGGTGTGTTGGACTATTTCAGAAAGTACAAATGAAGACCCAAAATGTATGAAAATATATCTTCACTCGAACAAATATTGCCCCACTTCATAAGTAGTAAGAAATAGGGGGCTGGACTATTTCAAAAACTACACATGAAGACCCAAAATGTATGAAAATATAACTTCACACGAATAAATTTTGCAAGACCCAAATCCCCTAAAAAAACATCAGGAAATTACTTAACTCAAACAAATTTGCCCAACTGCATATGTAGTAAGAAATAGGGGGCGAGCTGAATTATTTCAGTAACTACATATGAAAACCAAAAACAGAACCTAACAGAATACCCAAAACAAAACCTATCAGAATACAGCTTAACTCAACAATTTTGCCCCCACTTCATAAATAGTATGAAATAGGGGGTGATCTGGACTATTTCAGAAACTATGTATGAAGACCCAAAATGTATGAAAATATAACTTCATTCGAACAAATTTTGCCCTACTTCATAAGTATAAGAAATAGTGGATGAGCTAGACTATTTCAGAAAGTATGTATGAAGACCCCAAAGCTATCAGAATACAACTTCACTCAAATAATTTTTGCCCCACTTCATGAGTAATAAGAAATAGTGGATGAGCTGGGCTTTTTCAATAATTATGTTTGAAGACCCAAACCTATGGGAATATAACTTCACTCGAACATAATTGCCCCACTTCATTAATAGTAAGAAATAGCGGGTGAGCTGGACAATTTCAGTAACTGCATGTGAAGACCAAAAACCTATCAGAATAACTTCACTTGAACAAATTTTGTCCCACTTCATAAATAGTAAGAAATAGGGTATGAGCTTGCTTAACTATTTCAGTAACCATATAGTTCTTGTAGACGTATCTTGGCGCATCACATGGCCAATTTTGACACACATAAAATAGTTCAGAAACTTGGCGACGTTATCAATCGACATTGACATCTTAGAACCCTAAAACACAGAGAACACTTAAACTTTTTTTTTCTGAACATTGTGTGCCACTTTTGCGACACTGACAGGTCTATGAGAAAGTTGAAAACAAAACATTTACATATAATGAAAAAACAAAATAAATCAATAAAAATATCTAAAAAACAAACAAACAAAAAAACAGGGAAAAAAAAGAGCTATCAGTAAGACTGCGCGCTTGACTTTTCAAATGCTTGTCAATATAGAAAATTAATTGTAGTAAAAGGCAAAATAAAATCACTGGATTATCAAAAGTAAACAAGGGATATAAACATGTATTCCAAGTTTTAAGCAATATCTGAAATGGTTCAGTGAAAAAAGTGAGCAAGTATAAAACGAAGAAGCCCATAGAGGCCCTAGATCTCTCACTTGAGTATAGGGTTTCCCCAAGGAACATCTGTACTTAAACATTTTGAAATCTGGCCAGTAGTTTTGAAGGAGATGATTTTTAAAGTTTTCACAATTCATTTCTTTCCATTTTAGCAACTTTTATGAAGGTTCATCCAAGGATCATCCCTGCCAAATTTAATCAAATATTGTCCAGCGGTTTCAGAGCAGATGTCGTTTAAGGTTTAACTATATACATATCAGAAAAATTAGCCAGGCCCTGGAGCCATGTTTTTCACAGATCAGAATAATTTTCGCAAATATTGGTAGAGGGTTACCAAGGAACATTTGTACTAAAATATTTCGAATCTGGCCAGTAGTTTTGAAGGAGATGGTTTTTAAAGTTTTCATAAGTCATTTCTTTCCATTGCCAATGCAACCAGAGTTCTACATGGACCAAGTCTATCTGAGCAAACTTTGTGAAGGTTCACCCAAGGATCATCCCTGCTAATTTTATAAAATTCTTGTCCAGCGATTTCAGAGATGTCGTTCAAGTTTTCACTATATACATATAAGGCAAATTAGCCCCGCCCCTGACGGCCATGTTTCTTTACGGATCAGAATAGTTTTAGCAAATATTGGTAGAGGGTTACCAAAGGAACATTTGTAATGAAACATTTTGAAATCTGGCCAGTAGTTTTGAAGAAGATGACTTTTAAAGTTTTCTTAATTTTTTGCTTTCCGTTGCCATACCAACCAGAGTTCTACATGGATCAAGTTTATTTTAGAAACCATTGTGAAAGTTCACCCAAAGATCATCCCTGCCAAGTTTAATCAAATTCTGTCCAGCGGTTTCAGAGGAGATGTTTAAGCAAAATGTTGATGATGCACGACAGACGATGACGAACGTAGGGTGATCCTAACGTGCTCATGGTGAGCTAAAAAAAAAAAATTAACTGAGATTCTAAGTTAAAAAATAGTACTCTTCCGACCATATGGAGGGATGAGGTCATAAACATGCATTCAAAGTTTCAAAGCAACACTTTCAAGGGTTCAGTGGAAAACTCAGTTAGTATGAAAAATTTGATCAAAATTTTAAGTTGAAAAGGGGCATAAATTGTCAAAATCCATGACGAGTAATCAACTCTCGACCCCAAAACAGGGGTGATCAGATCATACACAACTATACCAAGTTTCAAAGAAAATTCAATGGGTTCAGTGAAAACAAGAAATAATTGTAACAGTAAACACACGGGCATAACCCTATCGGCAGGCTCTCTGCGGAAATCGCTATATCGGGCAGGCTCTCTGCGTTGCACCGGGGCATTTTGCCATAAACACTAGCAAACGTGGATGGAAATGAAAAAAAACAGGCCAATGGTCACTTTTCAAAGGTGAATTGTCAATATTAAGTATTGACGGAATATTAGAGTATTTAGCTACTATATGTATATGCGTGTAATTTCAATTATCAGCGACTGCGACCGAAACTGGCCAAACAGTTAAGTGATGTACCAACATGGAGCACAACTCGGCACTTTTTACAGGCTTCAGCAGGTTATTGCTTTGATTATGTCTAAAAGTATGACCACGAATGTATTCTTTTCGTTATATTTTCAAGATATACCGTAAATTAGCCGATTTTATTGTTTTTTAAAAAAAAAAAAAACAACCTTTTTTGGTTTTTGTTAGTTCTCTTAAAAACCCTTTTTTGAAGAAAGGGCTTTCTCTTTCTTTTTTCCCAGAAAATTTTTTTTTGAAAAGCTATTAGGGTACTTTTTGTTTTTTTTTTTGAATTTTTTTTTATGCTTTTGTCCTTCCAGTTTTTTTTTTTTTTTTTTTTTTTACTATTGGGGGGAAAAGTCCGGGCCCAAAGGGTGGGGTGGTTAAAAAAAGGGGGGTTTTTTAAATTTTTTTTTGCCACTTTTTTTAAATACCCCTCCCTACTTAAAAAAAGAATTTTAAAAAAAAACTTAAAATCCCCAATTAACAATGAACAAAATTTAAAGTGTTTTCTCATAAAAAAGGCGATTTTTATGTTTGATTTAATCCCCCGTTTGAAAATGTGAAAAAAAACTTTCGCTTCTCGAAAATATTTTTTTCTGGATTAATGAAATTGGGAACTGTGCTTGAAAAAAAAAAAGGGTATTTTTCTTTGTCACTTGATTTTGGTCGTTGAAAATGAAAAAAACTTTTCAATTTTTTTTTCGCGACCCAGGTCATGTCGAGTAAAAAAACCCCAATTTTAAAAACATCCTTTAAAAGGAAAATTTTTTTGCCCCTTGTTATAACAAAATTGTTTTTTTAAACAAAATATATCAAAAAGTCTTTGTTGGATATTTTAAAATTTTAAAAAAAGGATTTTTCCGTCCCCTTAAAAAAGCGCAAAAAGTAAAAAAAAAAATTTAAATGGAGGGGAAAAATTTCTGTACATGTAAATTTTTTTCGGTGGAAATAGGTAGTAATTTTAAAATTTAAGAACATTATCCAATCCCTACAGTTACAAATGGGGATGTTGGAGAGAGACAAAAGACCAACCTAAATTCAACTTTTTGGGGGCCCCAAAACCCTAAAATTACTTTCCCCTTTTCCAATTTTATTGCTTTGTTTTGTTTAAAAAATACCCCTTTCCCCCTTTTGCCCACTTGATTTTAAAAATTTAAGAATTTAAAACCCTTTAAAAAAGTCGCGAGTTATTTTTTTTTATTAACAAGTAAAAATTTTTAAAACCACTTGCTAAATATAGCAATTGCAAAATCTGTCTAACTTCAAACCCTGTTTGATTTTAAGTATATGTGTGTTAATTACGTCTATCAATACCAATCCACAATAAAATTGTCACCAAATGGAACCAACCGTGATTTTAAAAAAAAAAAAATGGGTGATATCTCCATAACAACTATCTGACCGTCGCAAGTCAACGTCCCTAAAGGAATTTTTTTTTAAATGCCCTTTAAAACACTAACGAAACTTGTAAGTACTCCGATTTCAAAAATTTTTAGAGAAGATATATTTTCCAAAACATATGGGCCCAGTAGATATTTAAAATGTGCATTGGGTCAAATACTATAGACAAAACTTTAGGGCGAGTACTTATAAGTTTTGTCTAGTAATTTTCCCAAAAAAGGTTTTTGATTCCTGTACGCGGAGGGGTCACTGCAAGTATTGTGTTTGGGTTTCTTTGGGGGCTACTAAACTTCAAAGGGAAAAAAAGGGTACCCTAATTTGTGCAGGGTTTCCCCGCAAGCATTGAATTTGCTGGGAGATACTAAAATGCAGGGTTTGAAAAAAAGAAAAATATCCAAATAGTTGTATTTCTTGGGTCCCTCAAAAACTTTTTTTTAATCATTTGTCCCCAAAACAAACGGCGAGAAAAGGTTTTCCCTTTTATATACCGTTATTTTGTTTTTTTAATTTCAAATAAGAAAAAACGAAAAAAAAACCCCTTTTCGCTAAAAAATGTACTTATTCAATTTTTAACATGAAAATCGTAAAACAAAACGCCCAAAACCATTTTCGTTTTTCCCTTTTAAAACACGAAAAAAAAAAAAAAAAAAAAAAAAAAAAAACCTTTTAAATCCCTTCCCCCCCCGCGCGCGCGTCCCGTGTGTGGTATGCATCTGACTTTTTTTTTATTTTGCTGTTATGCAAAATATACTATACCGGGGAGAGGGAAAACTTTAAATTTTCTAATGATAAACACTAATTTTTATTTACATATATAAAATTATTAGAAAAATTTTTACTTTTATTTATTTGCCCGATTTTCGAAAATTTAAAAATATATTATTTTTATTTGTTTTGCCATGACTTTTTCTTAAAAAAAATGTTTTGCGGGGGAGCGGGAATGTTTGAATTTCAACGAAAACTATATCAACTATGGGCATCAACAAACCCTTTTCCCTTTCGTGGCAGCGAAAGTCTTTTTTTAAGAGGCAGACAACTTTTAAAGGGAGATAAATTCTTTCAAGATCCCGGTTAGTTTCTTTCATACAGACCTATTTGAAATAACAAATGCATGGAAAAAAAGGAGAGGGGTTTTCCCGGATTTTTGGAGTTGGAGTAAATTTGAAAATTTAAAAAAAATAAGATTTGTCTATACATTTACCCGGAAAAACGATAAATCTCAAAACCTTTGAGGGAAACATTTCTTTTTGTGGGATAAAAAATCAAATCCATTGCATAACCCTCACGATTAACTGTAAATAATCCCTTTTTTTAAATTTTTTTCGTGGCATTTAATTTCTTCAGCTTTTCATTATAGGCACTTCGAAATCATTTCTTCCCCTTTAATCTGATCAATAATGTAACGTGTCGATTTATCTTGGCTTTTTTTTTTTGTTTTGTTTTTTTTTGTTTTTTTTTGGAAAATAATGAATAGATGATACCGGTGTATATACATATACTTTTCCTAACAAACTCTTTCGAAATTGCGAACGGCGAAATGTCTGTGCGGACTTTTTCCAAAATTTTTTTAAAATTTTAAATTTTGCAATCTTTTTATAGCCATGAACCATTTTTGGAACACCCGGCCCTTCGTCGGGAAATGTGGTACAAATTTAAAAACTCTTTGCGAATCTGCGAGGGGAGAAAATTTTTCTTATCAATTTCCCTTTTTCCCCGGTTGTTGGCCATTTATGCCCAGGCAAAAAAAAATGCCGTGAATAAAATCGGAAAATCAGCACTTCTTTTTAAAGATTTAACTGAATTTTGGATATTTTCCATGTTTTTAAATTTTTTTAAATAATAAAAAATTTCGTTTACAAAATTAACATATCCCAATTACATTGATAGATTTGATTTCACAATCAACCTTAAAAATTATACCGGGACCCAGCTCAGCAAATGGTCATTCGGTCCCGTCAGTTTCGTTAATAACAGCAAATTTTTTACAGAATCAAAATGTACATTCAATTCCCCGATATTTACAAAAAATAAGTTTTTAAGTAATAACCGTTATATGATCTTTTTTTTAGCCCGGGCAAGTTTATGAAATTTTGGGAAAGGGTCCTCGTTTTTGGAGGTAATTTGCTGGGCGTAAGGCCCCTTGTGGTGAAGGTAAGTTTTTATTGATTTACTTATATCTGCCAGTTTGGGAATAATTTTCATGAGTTTGTTACAAACCCAATTTTGGCACAAAGTATTTTGATTTTTTTTAATTTCATTTTGGACTAAATTTTTATCCCAAATTTTTTTGTACTTAAATTACATGTAACCCCTTTTTTAAAGACAGACCAGAAAAAAAAAAAATCGGCATTTTAATGACTATTACTCAAACTAACTACTATAATAAACATCAAGGGAACAATGCAATTGCAAGTAGCTATTAAAGGGGTAAAAGGTGCATTGCTTTTGACTTGCATAACAGAAGAACAAATTTTCACATGTAAATGCAAAACCCAAAAACCAGCATCAATGGGCCCCATAAAAACAATACTTCCGTTCCCTCTCTGAAACCCTTTTGCAAAAAGACTAAATTAAATTTGGGTTTTTACACCAATGCCTCCCAACCAATAATGTCTTTACCTCTCTAGTTTGTTATATTTAGAAAAGGAATTCCCCTCTTTTTGGCTTGGGAAATCACTTAGCCTCTCACCGCATGGGTTTTTTAAAACCCAGCAGGGGCATTCGGATTTTCATTGAAGCAGTCCCCTTTCAGCTGGCTTGCGGTAGGTTTTTGGGGGTTTTTAACCCGGGTGCCTCCGTGCATTCGGGGTCTTCCTCCATCCCGTAATTAGCTGGTCGTTGCTAAAATGACTAAAGTACTGTCAAAGCAATGGTAAAATCCCAAAAAGTCAAGTATTTTTAAGATGGGTTGTAACAAAAGTTAATTTTGGGGATCCTCAGCACACTTTAAATATACTTGTAAGCTATCAGATGATTTCATAAATAATAAGACATTAATCAGCCATCACACATTAATTGCGCAATCATCTCTACTTTCACCCGAAAATGATAGTTTCACACCGCAGATAAACTTAAGTTGGTGGAGAGCTTGTACAATGTAAAAAGATATTGAAAGCGATATTATCCAAGTATTCCCATTTATTCATAATTAGGAAGCTTAAGAACATGATTGGATAAAATGTCACAGGTGACCGACTCTGCCATTTTTATTGATTTTTCGTCTGCACCCAGCATGTGCTCTCTAATAATAAGTTTGTACACAGTGATATACTTTGTTCATTCTTATTGAGCGGAATGGACTGATGTTTTTCTGTAAAATTTCTGAAATGCAAAATACAGTAAAAGGTAAATTGGCATGTAGCATTTTAAATTGTCCACATTAGATCTAAGCTTTCCAATAAAAAAACAACAAAAGCCTGTAACCAGAAACAAGACTTGTTTTTGTTTTTTTTGTTTTTTTACGCCTTACCTATACACTAACATCTTATAATAAGACTTGTGGACAACTTAAACCATTATATCCTCAACCTATATTTGTCTAATGTAGTCTGCGAACAAGTTTGCAAAAAAAAAAAAGCATAAGACTGATAAGACCAAAGCAACTACCTTGCATATATAACTACTTCGATTATATTAAGAAATTGTAAATTCCGTTTTTAGAAATTCATATTCTTGGATTGAATATAAAAAGCGTGTGTAAGTACAGATTGTAATTGATTGGTGTATCTTGATGCAGGTACTCAGTGGATGTTAATCTGGACAAGGGTGCTGTTAACAAAGATGCATTCAGAGACCCAGCCAAGAAACGCAAGGCTAAGCGAGAAGTCAAATCCAAATTTGAGGAAAGGTAAATAAACCAGTGTCTGGCGCCATGTCTTAACATTCAATCTCAGGCTTCCTCTCAAGTATGTTACTCTAGTCCCTATATTTAACTTTGAGTTTGAAATTACACTGAAGTACAGCTTTTATCTGTCTGAGTCTTAGCCAGGTTGTGATATGTTTTGAATCTGATGATTCAAATACATGTACAGAACAAACTTCAACCTTTACATAATAGAATAGTTTCAGTGTGGAATTACCTCGGTAAATGAAGGTAACTAAACCAAAATGGTATTAACTTGAGAATTTGTTAGCTTGACTATTCGAAGAATAGGATGAGCTATTAAGAGTCACCCTGGCATCCTAAAAAATGTTAATGTTTTGTTTAACATTGCCATCATCTCCACTCTTACTCAATGGATTTCCCCCAAACTTTACACGTGTTTATCATCATCAGACCAATCAGGAACAAGAACTCTCCCAATTTTTTTTTTATATTTATGGCCCTTTTTTGACTAAAAAATGTTAAAACTTGTTTAACATTGCTATTATCTACATTTTTTCCATGGATGTCCCTCATAATTCACACATGAAATTGCATACCTGTGTTTGGGGTCAGGCTCTGTCATTAATTTTGAAATAGTTATGCCATTTTAGCTCGACTATTCGAAGAATATGAGAGTTATTGTAGTCGCCTGGCATCAGCGTTGGCGTTGCTAAGCTTCTGTTTAAAGTATGCATGCAAGTTACTATCAACTTATATCTCAATAACCGTTTTATGGTATTGACTTGACAAGTTTATAAATATATTCAGGGGCATCAGACAACTGAGGTAGATATCTCTTGGACTGAATTTAATATAAATTATGGCCCTTTTTAACTTAGAATTTTGGTTAAGTTTTGCATGCAATAGAAAATTGGTTCAAAGTTTTGCGTGCAAGCTACTATCTAGTTTGTATCTCAATACCATTCATGGTATTGACTTGAAAGTTTATGAATATGTTTAGGGGCATCAGACAACCAAGGTAGATAAATCTTGATTAAATATGTTTACAAATTATGGTCCCTTTTAACTTTTCACTATATTTTGGTTAAAGTTTCTGCATCCCCAAGTATTTGCATGCTAATATCTCAGTATCAGGCATGGGATTGATTTGAAACATCTTTAATATATTTAGGGGTATCATACTTTCATGGTAGATAACTCTTGATGGAATATGTTACCAATTATTGGGGGGGCCGCCGTGGCCGAGCGGTTACAGTCGTGGACTGCAAATCTCTCAGCCCCTCACCGCTGTGGGTTTGAATCCCGGTAGGGACTTCGGAATTTTCATGTGCGGAAGCCTTCCAGCTGCTTGCGGTAGGTCGGTGGTTCTACCCGGGTACCTCTGTGTACTTTGGTTAATTTTTGATTCAAGTACTATCCTCCTATCTCAAATTACTTGTGGAATTGACTAGATGGTTAAGGATGTCTTCTGGCATCGGAAAACTAAGGAGGATAACTTTTGGACTGATTTAACAAATTATGGCCCTTTTATAACTTGGAGTTTTGGTTAAAGTTTTGATGACAGGTCATTGGTTATGCTATACTCAGCATGGGATTGATTTTAGACATCATAAAATATTAAGGGGTATCAGACTATCAGGTATGTCATTTTTGACTTTTATATGTAAGGTATGTGAGGGCAGAATTGAATGGATTCATTTGATTTACAATAACATTTGAATAGCAAGCGTGCTGTCCTCTGGACAGCTCTTGTTACTTAGAATTTTGGTTATGTTTATACATCCACCACCTATTATTTTCACTTATAATCTTGTTGAGGTATGCTTTGAATTACTGTTTGCGGCATAACCTTACTGTACATGGAAAGATTACTTAACTCTGTCCTTGGATTTTGACATATTATTTCCCTTTACACAGATTAATCTTTTTGTACTAATCTCACTGTTTTCCTGAATCTTTGAGATATGTTTAAAACTTTTTGCCATTGTTAATTGTGCTTGGATATTTTTAATGATTACGAGATTCTCATTTTTTTGCCTTTAATGCAATATTTATTTTCTTGAAGCATTTGACATGTCGAGCATACCGTTCTTACGGACAGCTCTTATTTTGTAAAAGTTGAAAAGGGCATTATTACACATTTTGATTATTGTTACAATATTTAATTTTAATTATTTGAAGTGCTTGTTTCTTTAGAAATTACTATAAAAATTAGTCAGAGGTTAAGTGAGTGATACGATAATGCACCGCATACTTTGTGCTAAATGACACTAGGGGGTTAATTCCATCCCTTTGTGATTCTTTAGAAAACAACTAAATATTATAATCAATGAATAGTGTTGTTTAAAGGTATTGATGTCTGTTAAGTCATTAGTACTTAAATATTTTCACCAAAAAGGAAATTTATAGTCATTCTGAGCCGGTTTTAAGATTACGTCTTCAGTTCTTTGTTGATGGTTAGATGTCTGTCATCGCGCTGAGCCTGTCTTTAATGAAATTGCTCTAACTTGAAACTTTCTAATCTCAAAAGTTTGAAAGAAAAAAAAAGCAAAACTTTTGAAGAAAAAAGTGTTACAATACTTAGATGCACATCTATTTGTATATAATGTTGATCAATAAGAAGGGTGTAGACACTTTATATCTACGGAGAAAATCTGAAGTTAGATGTTTCTTTTTGAAATACAGTAGGGCACTGTCTTTGAGTCTCTGTAAAAAATCATTTAAACAAACTTGATCTAAATTTTGAAAAAAATTTGGTAAATGTTATGAACACACACTTAGACAAATTGTGTGAAATATTCCGATAAATAGATATTGATATTATCACTATATGATTTTTCTGTATGTAGGATTGCTTTATCTGGTTGGTGTGAAGTCACTTTTTATGGCAATATATATGGATTGTTACAATTCTGTCCATATAGCCACAAAGATTGTTATATATTAAGTATTCATGTAAATATAAAGTGATAAATTTGTTTCTTTTCAGGGTACAAGAAGTGGCAGAGAACAGTGGTTTTTCAGAATGTCGATTTATAAAGTAAATTCAATAACGAAATAACCAATTTTAAGCGAACCAGTAGAATGTTGTAATTGTTTACTTGCTTGAAACTGATTTGAAGAGATGAAATTTATTATAGTTTAATGGTGATGTCTACATACACACAATCTTTACTCCTTTCTCATAGAGAAACCATGAAAGACCTATGCGAAAACACTAAAAACCAGATCAGCCTCGAGTGCTGAGGCTGATCGTTTTTTATGCTTCGCTGTCTCAGTGGTTGGTATGAGATTTTACATTAAATTTGTAAGGTTTGAGTTTGCTTTATAGATCAGCTATATGTGTACCTATGAGTGCTACAAAATGATGTCTATATGCAGGAAAGGGTTAAAAAATCAATAATCCTGTGCGCCAGCGGTGGGCCTAACGTTAGGTTTCAAGTCCCAGATGAATGGCTATTCATTATCCACTGTCCGGCATATAGACTGACTTGCAGTAGAGCTCTGTTGGATCGCTACTATCCATAGTGCGCTGCATAGTGTTGATGCGCTCGCGACCTTTGTTGATAATCCAAACAGTTCTGAGTTTAAGACGGATCTGCAAATGTAGCATATGTTACCATAGACAAGTGTGACCCTTTCAAATGGTTGCATCTTTGTGTTACAACACTTATGTACAGTTTCATGAAAACAAGTTTAGATTTTGGGAATAGGACAATGAATACCTAAAGCATAACACAACTGTTGACCTTGATCTTGAAGCGCGCATAGGAGTTGCACCAACGCTTTATGTGATCTCAAACACTATTGTTAATTTTATTAGTCCCCAACGCTGAAACGGTTGGGGACTATGATTTGCTCGTCCTTCAGTCTCCAATTCAGTGTCCGCCTCATATACCTCTGGAATCTATGAATGGATTTCATAATACTTTACAGGAGTGTTCCTTATAACACAAGGGTGTATCGTGCACATCGTCAATATGAATGTAATAAAGGTCACGGTCACGGGAATTGTTAGAAATTGTCTTTGGTATTTCAGTATAGGCCGTTATCGTTTGAACAAAAATCTGCGTAAAACAGGGTACGACGGTCACATGACAGCCGGTCATGTGATCAGGCTGAGAGTGAGAGAGCCGGCGACACAAATATACCATACATATGACTTGCGTGCGTTCAGTCAGGGCGATCGTCAGCTAACGGTTGCGAGTTGGTACCCAGACTTACATTCATCACACAGGGACGAATAAAAACGGGTCAAACCGATTACCCGATTAACGTTTAGTAAGTTGACTGAACGCACGACAGATTTAGTTTTAATGGAAGCACGAAATAATATGGGGAGGAATACATGCAAGTACGTCATAAAATACTTTATTAGATTAAAATGATCACGGCAATCTCCGAAAATCCCTGGATATTAAATATATTTGTAATTAACATTCCGTTAAATATCATCGCCATTTAGCAAGAAATATTAGCACTGTCAAAATAACTTATTTCGGGGAAAAACTTACTTGCCATTACGCGCCGGTCCAATTTGAGCGGCTACCAAAAGAGTGCAATCGCCGGGTCATAAAGGTCAACCGGCTCAAAACGGCGTATGTCGGTTGTCCAATCGTATACAGCTGTCAATAGGCTACATCTTCACGTCGCTCCATAAGTAAAACATCCGTGGATGGATTTCATAAAAACTTTACAAAAGTGTTCATCATAACACAAGGGTGTCTCGCGTGCCTCAGTCATATGTGTCCTTGAAAGGTAAAGGTCACAGGAGTTGTAAAAAAGTCTTTGGTATTTCCCAATATTAATAGACTTTTATCTTCATGTCCGCCCTATAACTTCCATATCTATAAAATGTTTTTTTTATCAAACTTAATAAAAAAGTGCTTGTATAAAAAAGTTGTGTCTATTTGCATGTTTAAAAGGTGAAGGTCATGGGGTTTTTGAAATTTTTTGGCAGCTTTTTGATTTTCCCTATATGGAAAGTTTTTTCATATAACAATTACTTTTGTCATTACATTTAATGTATGCGGGTCCTTCCATCTGTTTCCCGCTTTCGTCTCGCCCCCTTTATTTGGACATTATGGAGGGGTTTTTTTCAGTTAATTTCATCCTCAATTTTGCCCGGGAAAAAATATAATGGTAAAATAAGGATTGTAATACAGAAAATTGTCAGTATCTTACTTTATTTAAAAATGGTTACTTTTCTCCCTTTTTGCTTTTTTTATCTCCCTATTTTCTATTGCATGAAGCTAAAACCCGTGATCGTTCCCCAAACCATTTACATTTTTTTTAAAGGAAAAAGAAAATGGCCTTCCCAGAAATTTTTCTTTTTTAAAAAAAAAAAATGTATTTCTCCTTTTTTCTGGGCAAATTAAACCTTGTATCAAAATTTTTTTATAAAAAAATACAAATTGGGCGGGGTTAGTTACCCGAAAAAAATAATTGTTAATTTTGAAATTTAGTGTTTGAAAAAAAACTGTTAGAATGAAGAAAAAAATAAGGTATAGCGAAAAAAATATTCTTTTGGGATTCCGCGTAGGCTGGGGCCCGGGTTTAACACACGTAAGTAAAATAATTTGAAAATTCCCTGAGAAGGGGCCCTAAAGCGAAGGTTTCGGTCGTTATATTGTCGTACACGCGTTACCACAAAAGTAACTTTTTCCCCGTACCGTGGCATGGCCCCCGGAGTGATGCAATGCCTTTTTTTGCTTTACTTTTATATTAATTGGGGGGTACCCCCAATCAAAAAAACTATTTAAAAGTCCCAAAAAAAAAAAATTTTTTAGTTTTACTACAGTATGCTGACAAAAGGGAAAAGTAAGATCTTGGGAAAGTAATTTACAAACGATAAGTGGGGAATTTAAATTGACAAAAATTCTGAACCTCTGCAATACATTTAGTTGTCTGTTCCTTACATGTTATGAATATTTAAACCCAGTCTGTAATCTGTTTCGATTTCCAAAGGGAATTTTCATGATTTTAAAACAATTTTTGCTTTTTAGACCCGCTCAATTGTTATGGAAATTTTTGGAAAGGGGGTTGGGAAACGAGTATTTTCTGGGGGTTTTTTAAAAGGTATTTTCAAAGTTTCAATATTGGGGATCGTCATCGTTTTACACTTTCAGTGTAAACCTTTTAACAAAAATAAACCACGCACCTGGCCCGTCTTTTCCCGCAATTGAAAGGGTAAAAAAAATTTTGTTGCCCTTTAAAATTTTGGGAAATCTTTTTTTTTTCAGCGATTTTCCTGCAACGTTTTAAGACAGGTGACTTTTTTTCAAACTTAAAAAACCCGGGGGCAAGTTTGAACCCTTTTCAGGGGAAAAAAAAAAATATTTTTTGAAACGTTTTTCAAAAAACAAACCCTTTTTTTTTGTTGTCGTTATTTTTCAGTACTGACCCATTGGTTTAAACCCGTTACAAGTTTGAACTTTTAAAACCATTTACATGTTTAAAAAGGGAAAAACGGAACATGTGTCTTAAAGTAATCCATCCATCATTAAATTTTGATCATGGTCCATCTATGATTATGGGGTTAAAACGGGAAATGCAAGGGCCCTTTTTGGAAATTTTGAGCAGAAAAGTCTATAAAATGGATGCTTATAACTGGGACTGAAGTCCCCGCATTTGAAGGACAATGATTATAATTTTATGATCATTTAGATGAGTGGATTTCCCTTTAAAAATTGAACCCGGGGGGGGTTTTTCTTTAAAGAATATTGACGTTTAAAAAAAGGGAAAAATGTCTCAAATGAAAATTTAAAAATGATCAAAACTCATTCCAACTCGAGTTGATTATTATTTGGTAGTTAAAAAAATTTATACTGGGGCTTTCTTTGTAAGGGTTATTGACAGGAAATTTTGAAATTTAAAAATTTTAAAATTTACAAAAAGGGAAAAAATTTAGATATTTAGGTAATTCTTAAAATTTTTTAAAATATGCTCTTTCAGGGTTTTTTTTGATTTAAATTCAATCATCCTATATAACTCTAGAAAAAATTTAAACTAAAAAAAAAAGTTTGACAATAAAAAGATTTTCTTTGCGGTATCTGTACAAAATTTTAACAGTTGAAAACCCCTTTTCCCTTTGATTAAATGAGGTAAATAATATACTGGCTGGGTTGATTTCCCCCAACAAATTTTTAGCGTTAAGGGAATGCATAAATTTCTCAGGGACGAATTTCATCACTTTTTTCTTTTTTAAAAAATGACCAAATATTTCACAAATTTTCGTTATATATTGAGGTTATAATTTTAAAGGGAATTTTGTAATTAATTTGAATGTAGCGTATTTTCAGTAATATGGGAAAAGGTTTTTTTTCGTTTAAATTTTAGAAATTTTTGTATTACTTGGCGCTAAGTATCGTCGTTTGGGAAATTTGAGCAAAGTCTAATTTTTTTCTGTTTCATATAGAGTTTTAACCTGGGTTTGAGTTTCAAATGTTTTGGAAAAAATACTTTAGTAATAATTTGTATCGATATATCGAAAATGAGCAGATAGTGACTTCTTTTCCGGGTTTTTTTTCCCCAAAAAAATGGTTTAAAATTTTTCGATTCTAAACCCAACACGATTTCTTTTAAATTTCAATTTACAATGCCCCACGGGAAAGCCCTTTAAAATCGCGGTGTGGCAGCGGGTTTATTGTCCCCAAAAGGGCTGAAAACTGTCAGGGGGACGTTAAAATCAAAAAAAACAATAAAACTTCCAATGAGTGAGATTATAGAGATATACGCATCGACTGATGCGTCGAAAAGAGTAAATGGAACTCAAAAATTCGTATACATGTACATTCATCTGCATAGAAGTGCCACGGGAGAACAGCTTTAACAACTAATCAATATTTGATCTTGTTTAAAATTATGTAATTATATTTTACAGCATATAAATATAAAGAGATCACGCCTAAAATAAAATGTCGGTTGAATACACAATTCGGTCCTGTGTTATAATATTTAATAAATACGTGTGTAAGTAAGGGGGTGGGGTGGGGGTGTATTGCATCACCAACCAGCATTGTTGTGTGATAAAAAATGGTCACTTTACTTCCACATATGAACTAATGGATTAGTTTTGGCAACTTTGAGGGATTCTTATTGCGGTTAACGTGTATAATGAATGCCTACACGTATTTCGTGAGGTCGATAAGGCATCGCGATCAAGGCCTGTAATCCATCCGGTCACATTTCATTGTCACAGAAAATGAGTTGTGTTTCTTGAAAATATTACAGGACCCTCCCCACAGTTGAGCAAGTCTGTTTGCTCTAGTAATATTTTGTTTATGTAGATTTAAATATATCCCGACGATAGTTTTTCAGCCATTTTGGGACTGAATCATAATATAGCTGCCGGACTGCATACGTCACTAACATTGTAATTATGCTGGCGCCAAGGGAGACCTACTCAGCCTATCATAACGGTGCAGGTGGGGATCGATCACTATTCTAGATTACCACCAGTAAATAGACCCTCTTCATGCATGAATTGGCACTAGAACAATATATTAAGGGCGTGTGGCAGCGTAAACAGACCATATATCTCTTTACCCACCCTCACCCCACCAAAGAAAAAAAATACGTTGCATGTCATATCATTTTATCTCGAACCTGGTATGTTTGTTTTCCCAGCATGACCGTAAAAATAAATAAGTTCAAAATACCGTATGTTTCAATAAACAGTGCGAACTGAGAAAACCAAAATTTTTGGAAAATTCCAGTGAAAATCGGTGCAAAGAAAAGGACCAAATTATGCGATCTAGTGCAAGTATAGAATTTTATGTATTTCCATATTTAATAAAGTTTTAATACATGTGACTAAGTATATCGTTAGATTATGGTATGATATGGTAGGAAAGAACATGTATTTGTAACTTACATTTATATAAAGACCTAATAAACATGTCTAATAAGTCTTTGATTCATATGTATGAATAATTGTTCTACCATATACAAGCATTAAAAACAAAAAACAGTAGACTCATAAATTCCATTGAAAGAATCTATTGTCACAATTAATTGTTTGGCACAAAAAAGGAGAAGAAGAAGAAGAAAGAAACAATACGATAATTAAAAAAAAAATGCAATAGTCATTTATTGGAACAATGTAACGCCGATAATTACATATACTGCATAAGGCAAAAAAGTCATTTGTTTCTGCTAACACCTCCAAAAATATTAGTGTAAGGCGGTCGGAATTTTTTTTTTTATTATTAACCTTTTGAAATCGTGACTGCGAGTATTGGACAATTTGTTGCATGCTTTTGTGAGATTTAGACTAGTTGCCAATCTTTGTTTGTTTAGTACATTTTCACAATCAAAACTCCAACATTAGTTACCTCCCCTTACAGTTGTATCTTTTTTGCTTGCAAGGGAGATCACTGTGTGGAGTTTGTTCACAATCGTGAGGCCCCAAATAAAAAAAGCTTGTTTCCGCTACCCGCCCGCCCCTATTTTTTCCCGCCGACCTAATCTTTTTTTTTTTTTTCCAAAATTTTGATAAAAGTTTAAAATCTCTTCGACAGTCCCCATTTATTTTGGGGCTTTTTTCGGCCCTTTTTGTATCTTAGTGAAAATTGTTCGACAGAAGCTTTCCCCGCGATCCAAACCCCGCCGCTTTTATTTACCTCCCTTCATTTGTCGATAACCACTGCCTACAAGTAGTTTTTGACTGATAGACCGAATTTACTTTTTTACTTTTGATTTTTTGTTTTGTTATATATATCAGTTTCGTTATATTTACGAAAATAAATTTATGATTATGAGAAAAGAAAAAAAATAAAATAAAAAAAAATTAAATTTAAAAAAATTAGAGTTTTGGGTCACATGATTTCAACTATCATACGTACTTGTATGGGGAGGGTTTAAAAGAAATCCCCCGCGTTATCCCCCTTCATTCTTGGGCATGATAAGTTTAAAAATTTATTTAAAAATTTATTTTCATTTTTGTATATAAAAAAGATATAATGTCTAAAAAGTATTACAAACTTCCATTTAAATTAATAAAAAAATTTAAAAGTTTATTAGAAGTTTACTTTAATTTATTTTAAAATCCCCAAATTTTTTAAATTTTAAATTTAAAATTAAAAAAAATTAAAGGGATTTTTTTTTAAAGCAGTCTTCTGATTTGAAAAGCAGATGTCCCGAAGATTCCCGGTGAAAATGTTGAACCCCAAAAAGTTTTTTTCAAAAAAAGATTGACATCACAAAATATTTAAATTTTATACAAGCGATTTTTTTCATTTTATTTTTAGTTCTATTCTATAGTTAAAAATTTTTAACAAATAGAAATTTCAACAATAAAGTTGAAATAAAATTTTTTTGGGTGTCACCCTTTTTTTTTCAGATACCCGTAATTTATATACCCAACTTTTTTTCACATCAAAATACTTGTTCAGCAAAAGACCCTTAAAAATGCTCTGACATTGCTGTCTTTCTGCGCCTATTTCCAGGGTCTATTAAGTCTACTCAAAGTAGGACTTACTGAAATAAAAACATTTAAAATTTAATTTCAAGATATTTAAGCTTTATGGAATTTACATACAATCTTTTGTGAATTACATTAAAGTCCTTATTGCATTCTAAAAAGGAACGCTTTAAATAATTGATGAAAATATGTTTTTAAAAAAAAAAAAAAAAAAAAAAAAAATAAAAGACCTATTTTTTTCGGAGCGGTAGGGAAAAAAATTTTTTTTTTTTTATGATAACCCCAATTTGGGGGGGGGGGGGGGGGGGGGGGGGGGGGGGGGTTAAGGGTCGTTTGAAAAACACACACCACACCCACAAACCCAAACAACAACAACAACATCAATAATAAATTTTGTTCTAGATCGGTGATTCAGTATCTTTGGGACCGGTGGGAATCCTGTTTTAAATTCACACAGGGAAGATTTGGGCTTTGATTAGCACCCATTAGCTGCAGCAG